>CM050201.1:26192500-26220000 GCA_027475355.1 Coilia nasus
AGCGTTTTTTTGATCCCGAATGGGACGGCCAGCCAGACAAGTGTGTTGGGGGTGGGGTAAGATGGGGGTGGGGTGGGGTGGGGTAAGCATAGGATGCTGAGTAAGCATAGGAAGTGCAGTGTAGCACGCTTACACACTGCCAGGAGAAAAAGGAGAGGAGGAAGAGAGGTAGACAGGTAGAGAGGCGAGGAAATTTAGGAGGAGCTTTGGCTAAACTGCACTTTTGACACCATGGACAGCAGAGGCTCCCAGGATGCAGCGCACACACACTAACACACACAGTATTGGAAAATGCTATCTTGCAGAACATAAAACATAACAAACAAGAAAAAAACAACAAAAAACAAACAAAAAAACAGATGAATTACTAAATATACTCTCTTTTTGTTTTCTTTATCCTGTTTTACTGTAATACTCTAGGAAGCATTGAAGAGGGGTGGGGTTTCTGTCTGCAGAGCTTTTGTGATTGGTCTGTGTTAACTAGTCCCGCCCTGTTTTTGAAGTTGTCCAACTTCACCAGCGAATAAGAGGAGAGAACAGATTAGCAAACAGGCTTGAGGTAGGAGCTGGTCTGAGTATCGCCTTAGGATGCCATGGTCCTGACTGGTGTGTGTGTGTGTGAGTGTGTGTGTGTATATTTGTATGTGTATGTGTGTGCTTGAGTGTGTGTCTTCATGTGTGAGTTTGTGTGTTATAACCACCAGAATTCTTAAAAACTGAAAAGATAAAAAACTAAGGGCTTGACGGCAATGATAAATAAAACTATCGGGGGTTAAAATTAATGGCAAAACGGTAGAAATGAATAATGACGGATACAGAGAGAGCAGTGTATCTTGTGATGTCAGATTTTTGGTAGGGGTTGGGGGAGGAGGGGATCTCTCTGTTCTTTTTAACAATTTCTTTCCTGGTGTTTTTTTTTTCCTTCTGGTTGCCATGGAGAATGTTGATAACAGATTGTGATGATGAGATTTCCCTTCCCCACACCTGTGCTGAGAGAGAGACAGGTGTGAGTGTGTGTGTGTGTGTGTGTGTGTGTGTGTGTGTGCGTGTGTGTGTGTGTTTGTCCCTCTTGGCCAGGAGGAAAGGAGAAGAAGAGAGGGAGACAGGGAAGGCTAAATAATAAAAAAAAACAACTGACAGGACGGAGTGTTGTATAGTGCCAAGCTATGTATATATACTGACTGGGAAAATGTGAGTGGAGTCTCCTAAAGCAATATCTTGATAATGGATTTTGTGTATTGTACAGGAATCAACCTTATATGTATTATTATTATTAATTATTATTATTAATTAATTAATTATTATTATGCCATTTGTATTTCTATACTCGTCACATGTAAGCTTGGGGCAGGCAGGAAGGTACCCGGTGGTTGAGCAACCAGAGAGACATGAAACCCGTCGCCTAAACAAACCCCAAATTCAATGTAACTTGCATGAGCAAAAAGGATTGTCAGATCAACTTCCCAGAAGGCATTTGGGGGCATCGCAGTGACCCTGACCCGACATCTGTCGCTGTAGCTGTGGAGATTGACGTTATTGATTAATTATTTACTTTTTTTCAGAGGAGAGTGAACAAAAGTGGCTCCTCGTTTTTTTGCTGCAAAGTGTTGAACACTAAAAAAACAAAAACCCATGATATTTCTGAACGTGACAGGACCCAGAGGCGAAACTGTCAGCGCCGGATATCATCTTCTTAATTTCCTTTTTTTTCCTTTTGATTTGTTTGTTTTTTTTTAATGGAGAAAAAAATGGTTCTGTTTTTGTGATAGCGGTCATTAACTATGATGCTTGTATTTCTTGTATTTGTGTGTTTTTGTGTGATTGGTTTAGTTATTTTTAGACAATCACAAAATAAGATGCAAGCATTGTATATGGTCAGACTGGCAGACATTTTGTGATGTTGTGTACAGTTTGTCAAAACTTCTTCCACTCTGGTTCAAAGTTTGTAATTATGATTCTAAAGTCATAAAATGCTGTTGGTTTTTACTTTTGGTTTTATATTCTATTTGTTTTGTTTGTTTGTTTGTTTGTTTTTTAATAAAAAAAGCACTACATTATTGTGAATATACCTTCTTGTTGCTCATGAATTTTACCAGAGAAGCTTCAGACATCTACTCAGACTCATCTCTTGAGAAATGCATTACATCATAATTTAAGTGTATTGCTAGATATGCAGTAAGTTCTTTTTAAAATAAAATGCATTTTAATAAAACCCGTAGCCTATTGGCAATTCTTTCCATCCCATTGCCTATCATCAGTGTTCATGAATGACAGACCTTTGTCATAGTCTTGAAGAAACTGGCTCTGAAACTAGGTAGGCCACATTCTCCTGTCTGACGTCCACTCCAAGCCATTGCAAAATTGAGAAGACCATATATGAAACACTTATACAAATGTTTAATTAAATGGCCAGTAATCACCATCAGAGGTAAATATGTGAAGAGATTTTCCACTAAGGTGGAAAGCCATGTTGATAATGTGAAGTCATATGATTCAATGGTTTCTTAAAGAACAGTAGCATTTATCATAAAATGATGGACACAACTTTTGGTTTGGGAGGTATTTATTATTTAATTCTAACGTTAATTACCTGTGGAAAAGTGATCGGAACAGACTTTAATGTGGGAGTTGGTTGAAAGTCACCCGTTACAACAAGCCACAACTCTTTTCCTTCCCACTTTCTGACAGTAGGTATAGAATAAAAATTAACTTTGTGGTTCTTGTTGCTGCTGTTAGAACAGCCATGAATTACACAACAAACCATTGCTGATTGGAGAAAGTCAGATCAGGATGCCAGGAGTGTCAGGTGGTGCCATAGTAGCCTATCGATCGCTTATTCCAGGTATGTCAACAATATGGCCGCATAGAACGTTGATGACGCTGATCGAATACTATGGCAAACTATCTGGCATGTATTTAAGTTCAAGTTACAGGTGAAATTTTACACTTCCATGGCCCTTTGAAAACATCTAGGTATAGGCCTTAGACAAGCCCAAAGGTTGGTGTATGCAAGATTAGTTTAATTAGAAGTTACTATAGCCTACGTATTTGTCTTATGGACAAATTAGTCTTCCTGGATGATAATTTTATGTAATAGTCGTCAACAAATACAATTACAGCAGACACGGCACCCTCCCTAAGGAAGTTGTTAAGAGGGGTTGCCATGGGAACGGACGTCGCTCTAAACAGAATCAGCTGTCTTCCGCTGCATGCCTTGATGTAGCCAACTTGCGATATTTACTCCACTCAAAAACAAGTATTGTATATGTATGTTGACACCGTTGCCAACTTTTAAGGGTTATTCAAGGAAGGGAATACCGTTTTGTCAGGTGTATGCAACAGGTGCACATTTCAGTTTAACGTCATAAGCCAACCAGGAAGGTCTAACATTAGCTTTACTGAGCTCATAGCTCAACAAGAATGAAGAAAAAAGTTCAGCGAGAGAAAAGCGAGAGGGGAGTGGAAGACATCAATTCTAAAACAGCAGGTAATGCAAGCGTCAGTCGGTTTACTTGAAAAGAGGACGAATGGTTTTATGGATGATCAAAGTTATTGCATGTTATCTTGATCACAACAAAGCAGTGCAGCTTCGGCTAAAACATTAATCTGCACAATGATGACACTGTGCCAGGGGTTTGTCGCCCACAGCAGTTAATCAGATATCTTTAGTAATGTAGTGACAGTTAATTTACCACAACAATCTCTCTAATCTCTTGTTTTTTTCAAAGGGCTGAATCAAGAAAAGTGCCAAAGCATAGGTAAGCACTCACAGTCTGCAGAAGTGGACGCATCACATTCACATCAACATTGCCATCAATTGGCCTATTGCTGCACTCAAATTTAAGTTCTTTTACCGATGATTTGAATTGAACATTCGTTCTACAGAAGAGTATCAGTGCACTGGTAATCTGGAAGCAGACTTTCTTGAAGTCACTGCTCTTCTGGGCATCAGTGAAATCCCCACAGTAACGGTCAGGGACAGGGCAGCCGTCTCACCATCCGTCGAGAAAGGGGTTGGAGGTGAGGAGAGTTTGTAACTACTACTACTATTACGCATTTCTTTTGCATTTGTTAGTTAACACTTTGTTCAAAATGTGTTAACCATTGTTAACTCATTGTTCAAAGATAGCAGACACAGCAATAGAAAGCTGACATCATTAAGACCAACAGACAGAAATAGAGACAGGCAGCCAAACAAACAGATGTATGTAGATATGTTTATGAATGAGGAAAAATGTAACAACAATGGTTAGCAAATGAACAAAGTGGTTACTAAGAGGTACCAAATGCTAAATAAATGTGTCATTGGGTTACTTGATAAAGTGATAAAGTGTTAATGGAGAGGTTCAAACAGTATTAAAGTCAGTGGATACAGTCCACACTTTAGGTAGTTCTGTTAGATCATAAGTAAATCCAAATTTTGTACGTGATTAATCAATTATTACAATGCACATTTTGTATCAGTGTGTCTTTACTAGATACAGCCTGCTTGAAGTTATGTTACATTTTATTCACCTGTAGCATTAATTTTATGTTTTAATTTTATAAGAACAGCATAGTATTACTTAACAATTTCAAAAGAACTCTGTAATAAGCATGCCTTGAATAAACTGTGTCCGTTTCAAGGAGTGTCAAAGGCAGAGGTGGGCATCCCAGGTTCAGAAAGTTAAAGTTCCTTCAAATATTTGTTCCAACCAATCAACTGAACCAGCGGTTCCTAATGAGCACAACTCAACAGCCAGATAGATGAGCTAATCAAGTCGCATATTCTTAAAGCACAGGCAGACTTTTACTCTCTCAAGCCAGTTTGTCCACCTCTGGTCAGAGGCATAGTAGTATGCACTGTCACCTTTGCGTGCTTAGACAGCTGTGGTCTAGTGGTTAAGGATTTGGTCTTGCAATCGGAAGGTTGCCAGTTCAAATCCCATCCTACCCATGGTTGAGATGCCCTTGAGCAAGGCATCTAACCCCACACTGCTCCAGGGACTGTCACTAAAACCCTGTAAATATCTGTAAGTCGCTCTGGATAAGAGCGTCAGCTAAGTGTAATGTAATGCTTGATCTTGTTTATGACTTATCACAACTTTCTGAGGTTCAACAGAGAGCCAGCCTTGGGGTCCTAAGCGACAGTTACTGGTGGAGTTGGAGAGCGACGATCCTAAGAGCGTCAAGGCAGTCAAAATCTTTGGTAAACACTGAGGAGTTGTTTTCAGCAGCACAGGAATCATGTAGATTTCTTGGTGGATTGATAGCAGCCTTGGGATTATCATATAAAGTATGCATACATTTGCAGCTTTAGGATCACCATACAAAGTATGCATAAGTTTGAATACTGAGATTTTACATGCACAGCCAGACCTTAATGTACATTTGTAACAAATGTGGTATTATAATGTAGTGATGGATTGTACTATTACATGTACCATTTTGACAGTAAATTCAAAATGGACGATAACTGGAGTTGCAGTTGAGGGTATGCCCTCAATAAGTGAAAGTCTAGTCAGAAGGGCGTTAAAGGTGGAAGGCAACCTTTGTCACGCCTATATTACTTATTATTTTGTGTCACTTATTTGCATTACTTATTTACATAACTTATTATGTTGTTATTTGGAGTAACCCAAGTAACCTGTGCTGCACTGGGTGACTAGCACTTGTTAACAAAGGGGCTACACAACCTTTGTTCCCAACTACGCACACACACACACACACATGCACACACACACACACACACACACTGATGCACTAGTACACTATCCTGGTAAACCAGCCCCTCGTACTTTATTTCATTTTATAGAGAGGGTCTGGAATCACTGCCGTTGGAATTCATGTATGAGGGCCGAGCAACTCCTAGCCATTCAGCGAACAGAGAGAGTGTTCGTGAGCCATGACGTTGACTTTGTGTGCTGCATTTGAATTGTAGTGCGTAGGTAGGCGAATTGCATACGTGATGACCAGATGTTAGCGATTGGGTAAAGGCAGAGCCACTTGTTTTAAACTTCAGCCACACCTCCAGGAAGAAATTGTTTCTCAATGCAGCGAATCCAGACCCTCTGTACAAAGTGAAATGAAGTACGAGGGGCTGGTTTACCAGGCTACATGTACACCCCACCCCACCCCATTCCATAATAGCATGGACTGCACTATCGCACTTTAGTGGACTTTTGCAATTGATGCACTTTGTCCACTCGTCCCTCTTTATATACATTAATATTAATTCATTGTGGTGTGTGTGGTTACATGTACTACTACTGTGCTTTTTAATTGCCCCCTGGGGGGATAAATAAAGTGATTTAAATTGAACTAAATTGATCATATAACAGGGCCACTGCACTGTTACAGGGTGGAGAGTGGATGAAGCCATGGTCAAGGCGCTGAACAAGATTTTACCATCACTGAACAATCTTCAGACACTACAGTGAGTCCTTGTGGGAGTCTTTTGAAATAGCCATTTAAAGCAGTACTAACATATACTATTTGTGTTGTGTCTGTGAATTTAGTTGTTCAGAAGCACAAATATGAGTATGCCGATTTTTGTGTCCACTTCAGCTATTAGAAAACTGAAAACAAGAAATAGCTAAGGACTTATTGAAACACCATTAGCTTTTTGTATTAGTTTGTAATTATGCTTACACTGTGTTATGTTTTCATTTTATTGAGAGTCTGTGTGAGGTATCACTTGTCATATGGTGTTATTCTTTTTCTATTTCTCTAAGAGAGAGAGAAAAAACCTGCCTGGCACTTGTGTAAATCTGACATCTAAGAACAGAAACTTTTTATTTTAACATAAAAGCCATCTGCAGGGCTGAAAGATCTCAGGCATGGTGCCTGAAATCAGGCGTGGGACAGCAGGCTACATTTGACATTTGCCAGTAGACAGTCATAATAACTTTGAAACATTTAGTAATTTTAGGCATAGAATTATTTCTTGCTTTCTAGCCTTGATCTGCCAAATGCCATAACTGTAAATAACAGATGTTCTCATGTGCTGCTGCAGATTGTGGCAGGCACAGCTGACTCTGCATACTCTGGCCTGCCTGAAGCCAACCCTACCCCTGTGCTGCAACCTCAGGTGCTGTCAGATCACAGAAACCCCACCTATCACCCCTGTGCTATCTGTGTCTGGCCACAGGGCCCATGCATTACATGACATTACTCTGAGCTGATGCTCTTATCCAGAGCCACTTACAGTTATTTTACAGGGTACAGGGCACAGTCCCTGGGTACAGTCTCTGGAGCAATGTGTTAGACTGCTAGTTCAGTTAGGTGCCTTGCTCAAGGGCACTTCAGCCATGGATGAGGGTGCAGGAGTGCCTTATCGCCTTATCATTAATGACCTGATGTACACGATTATCTGAGGCGATCATAATACCTGTTAAATTTCCATCAGTAATACTTAAAATACTCAAAGTGCTACAGCAGTGCATTATATTACATACATGACATGATTTATGTGTGTGTCTCTATATGTGTCTATTTTGATAAGTGTCCTGTGTTTCTGATGTGACTGTGATACAGTATTCTGATATCTCTTTGTGGTTTTGTGGCAGGACAGTGGTGTTGGAGGGCAATCCAATGATTAAGCACAGCTTCCATCTCCTATTGTCAGAGGACAGCAAGTGAGTCTTCCTTTCTCACAGCTCCCCTATCTCTCTCTCTCTCTCTCTCTCTCTCTCTCTCTCTCTCTCTCTCTTCTCTCTCTCTCTCTCTCTCTCTCTCTCTCTCTCTCTCTCTCTCTCTCTCTCACGCAATCTGTTCCAGCATGCTCTTTTTTTTTCCAAAGATATGTTAGGACATTAGGATTTTAAGTGTCCACTGTCATTTACGAAGCACTCTATATAAACCCCAGTGAGGTGTGTTGTTAACCTCATACGGAACCTGAAATGTAATAAATCTGATTGTGTGTGCCATGGCATTTTCCTGGCGGAGTGATTTATGACTGCGCAGTACTGTAAGTGGTAGTGGAGGAGCACTTGAAAGGCAGAAAGCATAAGTGCAGGAACACGGCAGCTGGAGTGGATAGCCTTACATCATTACCTGCCCGTTATCACAGAAGACTTCAGTCCTGTCACACAGCCGCCGTCTGTAAAGGCTTTGAAGACTCTGTGCTCTGGTTTTGTCATAAATGTGGACGGAGATGTGACTTAAGTTGAGCCATCACTGCCAGTGTTGAATTTTTTATTTTTAGTCAGGAAAAGTCATGTCTAAATGTAATGATGACAGTGTTCCTCAGACTTGTCCCCATGTATAACCCAGACAGACAAGTGTTTCTCTTAGTTCTTCTTGTAGTTCAAGATTCTAGAAGCATTTTCCGTCACCTGGCTTCCTTGTCCCGGTCTCTCTCTCCCTCCCCTCAGTGTAGTCCACCTGTCACTGCGACACAATCAGATTGAGGAGGAAGGAGCTCGTCTGATTGGCTCGGCCCTGTCTACTATCCACTCTGCCAACAAGAACCTCATTTCTCTCAACCTGGCCTTCAACTCCATCGGTGATGCCGGGGCCAAGCACATCGCGCAGGTCAGTGTACAACGTGTGCAAACATCATTACTCTGAACCGTCACCTCCATTATCCATAGGTTTGTGCTTTTCGTATCTGACCCCTTGTTACTGCTTGAGAAGCAACGAGACAGGCCATTGTGCTGGGCGGTGCCTGCCCTACAGTCAGCAATGCTTACTTGTCGGTAATGCAGGATATAATGGCTCTGAGATGATGATGTGCAGGATAAAAGGCAGTGGCAAGTGGAAATTTATGACTGCAATTTGCCGGCGTGCAGCAACTGTAATGGGCTCATCATGTGGTTTCTCTTTTTCCTGTTCTGTCAGGGTCTGCGCCTCAACCGCTCTCTGCTGTGCCTGTCTCTGGCTAACAACCACATCGGGGATGCAGGGGCTGTTCTTCTGGCTGAGGTGCGCCTTTAGAGTCCTTCCCCCTTCATTGCATTTATTTCAGGCAGTCATCTGTTTATGTGTATAAAATGCTGGCTTCTCTTTTTTTCTCTTTTTCTTTCCTTCCTTCTTTCTTTCTTTCTTTCGCTCTCTCTCTCTCTCATTCTCTATCCCTCCCTCTCTCTCTCTCACCTTCTCCCTCTCTCCCTCTCCCTCTCTCTCTCTCTCTCTAGATTTTAAGTCCTTTCTCTCTGACCCATGAGGAGGTTGTTGAAAGAAGAAAGCTGAAAGCTTGCAGAGACCAATCAGTAAGTTTGACACTTCCCCAACTCACTTCGGCTGTATCACTGACTAGTTTATTAGGAAGTTTATTTCTGCAGGATTCTAACACTGCAAAAGTTTCCTTCACCGTCCAAAACAGGCCTCTGTTTTTGTGCCAGTCAGATGATGTAGGTAACATTAATTTAACATTCTGGTCCACTGGAACATGAGTGCATTACAAGATCTCTGTCTACTTTCCTTTTCAGCAGCTTATTTATGTGGCACATCTGCTGTTCTACCATATCCCAGAGCAGTTCTGTCAGGGCTCATTCACACCGACTTGAGCGTTTACAGCACATAACCGTGTACAATATGTGTGTATGTGTGACACAATACGGTCAGATCACGCGTGCGGTGTGAATAGTCTAATTTGTTAACGTGCATTCTAAACGAATATGGACAGAAAACGGGCACTTGCTGTCTACGCGCTGTATACAGTACGGAGAGTGTTTGGTGTGAATGAGCCCTAAGAGCCAAAAGACTGGGCAGGCCACTGAAGGACATTAACACATGCCGTTTGCCATGTGGCATGGTGTATTATCATACTAGAAGGTTGGGTTCATGGATTCATGCTGTTGGCACAAAATCTCTCTGAATCTGACTCTATGCCACAGCAAATAATGAGATCTAACAGACCAGGCTATATTTTCTACTCTTTAGCTGTCCAATTTTAGTGACCCTTTGCCTAATGCAGATTCAGCTTTCTCTTCTTGGCTGGCAGAATTGGAACCTGACACAGTTTTCTGTGGTTGTAGCGTCTCTGCCACAGTGTTGGCGTAGTGTGAGTTCAGAGATCATTTCCAGCTCACTATAGGCTAGTTGTTATCTGAGCTACTTTAGCATTTGAGCCAGCTTGATCCAGCAATTTTCTGTTGATCTCTCCCATCAACGCAGCGTTTTTATCTGCAGAGCTGCCACTTCCTGGATGTTTTTTTGTTTATAACATGCTTGCCTGAGTAAACTGTAAAGAGTATTGCATGTGAAAATCTTAGAAGATCAGTGGTTACAGAAATGCTCCTGCTGGTTGAAACTGAGATCACATTTTTGTTTCCACATTCTAATGGTTGATGCAAACGCTAACTGAAACTTGTTGTTCTTATTGGCATGCCTTATACATTGCACCTCTGCTACATGACCGACTGATTACATAAAAGCATTGATATGCAGGTGACCGGCTGTTCCTAAGAAGTGCTCAGTGAGTGCATACATTATATTCTATATCAGTGGTTCTAAAACTTTTTGTCTGGCGACCCCACAAAAAAAAAATGATGAGGTCTGGCGACCCCACGTTTGCCCCAAACCCCTTGTAATTGCATTTATCTGTCATTTGTCAGTCCCTCTATGCGCCGTATGTTGCATACCCTTCTTTTGCACCACAGCATTGTTTCTGTCGGAACCGTAGCCCTTGTCTATAAGCTGAACACTGTTAACAGTGCCTATGAATACGAAAAAAGCAGATTTGAATTTTACTTTTTTCTTAGTTTCACCTGGTGAAATAACATGCTACTTTCAGACAGAAAAAATAATTCGGCGACCCCACCAAAGTTTTTGACGACCCCGCTGGGGGTCGCGACCCCTAGTTTAAGAATCACTGTTCTGTATGAGCGTATGCACATGTTCACATCTTGGCACCAACCTGGGACATCTTTGGCCACAGGTTTTTCAAATGCTGTCTTAAGATCATTCTATCATTGTATCAAGCTTCTCTTTGACTTGTATAATGTTTATCATTCAGAGTTTAGACATCACCCTATTATACTGCAGCTTGGCTGCCAAAAAACATATATTTTTAAAGAGAATAGTGTTAATGCAGCCTACATACTTTCTTGCAGCCTGTAGCAGGACACCTGTAGACCCGCCAAAACACCCGTGTTTATAACTGGATTTGAAAAATAAATTGTACTGTATAAATTGTAGTTAAAAGATGGATTTCAAAGGATGTAAGAAAACATTTATTGAACATTAAATAACATTCTGGTCTGCTTTAACATGGCTGCATTACAGGAGCATTACATATATTTCAGCAGCTTATTCATGCTGTAAATCTCTTGTTCTACCGAAACCCATACTGCAGCTTGGCTTGGCTTGGATTTTTACAGAGGATACTGTTATTACAGCATACACCTCTCCTGCAGTCTGTAGCAGGACTCCTCTAAACTTTGCCCACCCCCCAACAAACAATCTCACTTTATAAATTGTACTTAACAAAACTTGAAAAGATTGAAGTTACACCCACAGAAGCTTCAAACATCAACTCTAAACTGTAACCCCCCCCAGACAATTGTACTTAACAAAACTTGAAAAGATTAAAGTTTCACCCACAGAAGCTTTAAACACCGACTCTTTGGGTTTAAGATTTATTAGGCTGCTTTCAGATCTCCATGGACAGTCCCCTCTCCCCTGCTGATCACAGAGGGTTTATTTTGGGGCAAGCAGGATTTTAATGGTGTAGCTTGGGGGTATTGCACACCAGCTGGCCGCTGGGTCTCAGTGCCACGCAGGCTTTGTTTTTGATCTTTGATCTTTTTATATGTCTGTGTCTGTGGTGTTGGAGTTGGACACTTTGATAGACTGTGTGTGGTGTTTTGATCTCATTATGCTGAAACACAGATGTTGACGTGGTAAGAACAAAAATAAAATGGCGGAGAATCGGGTGGTTTTCTCAACATGTCAACACTGCTCTGAAATCATATTGCACGTACAACCATTTTCCATGTGCTTCACAAAAAAACATTGAAAAAAAGGGACCAAGGGTGCATCGAAACTGTTAGGCAGGTGCACACAAAGTGTACACACACAGGGGTACACACAATGTCAGCGATTTTGCAGGATTATAGTCAAGTGTATGATCAACCAATTACACCAAATTGGTTGTATATGTATGTATGTATGTATGTATGTAACTTATGTATGAGAAGTTCTTTAGACCTTGCCATAAATCTTACCACGGTGATGGAGAAAGAGGGTGAATGCTAAGCATTTGAATGTGCTTTCATGCAACCAGCAAAAAAAAAAAAAAAAAAAAACAACAGCTGAAAAATATCACTCCACATTAATGGTTATGCATTAGCATAGAATCTATATGTCCGTGTCTGAATATTTCATGCGGATCGGGACAGGGATTTGCTTGCTTAAGCAGTCTGTAAACACGCGCAGCGTGCTGCAAATGTGAGTGGAATATGATCGGCTTCACCACGGTGCCTCCAGAGGTTTTTCAGTCTCGTATCAGGATTGGCAAAATAACATTGCTTGCTTGTGTAAGTTGGCAAGAGACAGCGGTATAAGATCCAATTACAGTTGGAGATCGAATGTGGACTGCAAACGCACTGGTGTGGAGGCAGAGGCCAGAGCTGAGTGTTTGTTACCTAGCTATTGAGATCTGTGCAGAGATGGCATGTTAATGTGAAGGGCAAATGGGTTTATGTAATACACCCACAGATATGAGAGTCCACTATGTGACCCAGTTTTAATGTTAATAGAAGTTGTAAAAATATTGTCATCCTCTCACTGAAAAATACAATGCTTAACCTTTCCCTTTTCCCTCCTACTCCTCTCTCTCTCTCTCTCTCTCTCTCTCTCTCTCTCTCTCTCTCTCTGTCTTTCTCTCTCTCTAGCCTACGCCGGGGAGTGATCGTCCTGTCTCCATCCCCAGTAGTTTGTGTGTAGACCAAAACGCCAGCAAGGTGGCGAAGGCCCCTGCCAAAAAGAAGGTGTGTCTCTCTGGTTGCTCATGGTAACAAAAAGAAGGTGTGTCTCTCTGGTCGTCATAGTAACAAACGATAAACTGCTGAGATAATATTGTGAAAAAATATTGTTATCGCAATATATCGTGATACTAATTTTTACAATATACTAAATCAATTTAAACATCGACATCGCAATGTATCATGATACTAATTTTCACAACATATGATATCAATTTTTGTTTCCAAAAAATTAAAAACATTGTTTAAACTTATATTGCAGCCCTGTCTTCCAGTAGTTTATTTTCTAAATGCTATGCACTTTATGTTTTTGAGTTATGTTGAGTTCAGTAACCCTGAGTTATGTTGATTTAATTCAGTTTTGATAAGATATAAGACTATCCAGATCGTAAATAGCAACTCATAATCCAGCTCTGTTTTTACATTTCACTGAATTATGTAGAATATTGCAATATACTGCAATATACCCAGTATTGCAATGTATCGTGATATAATCGTATCGTGACAAATGTATTGTGATATATGTATCGTATCGTAACGACCTTGGCATTACCCACCCCTAGAGATAATACAGATAAAATGAGTTGTGTGAGTCATGGCATTGTTTGCCTTGTCTGCAGGACAAGCCGTCAGGCAGCATATCAGGGGTGGGCAAGAAAGAGGAACCAAAAATTGCCAAAAAAGGTACGTCAGAAGCACAACAATGCTTTTTGAGCTCAGAAAAAGATGAACCAGCCATTGTCTCTAATCATATGTCTCCACCCCCCCCCCTTCTCTCAATCTCCCTCTCTCTCTCTGTCTGTCTCGCTCTCTAATTCTCTCTCTCTCTCTCTCTCTCTCTCTCTCTCTCTCTCTCTCTCTCTCTCTCTCTCTCTCTCTTTCGCTCTCTCTCCTGCATCTTTTCAGTGTCTGACACAAGTGCAGCAGAGCAGGCCGGAGTGGCTTTCTGAGCTTAGAAAAAGATGAACCAGCCATTGTTTCTAATCAATTGTCCCATTTGTTGCTCTCTCTCTCTCTCTCTCTCTCTCTCTCTCTCTCTCTCTCTCTCTCTCTCCCCCTCTCTCTGTCTCTCTGTCTCTCTCTCTCTCTACCTCTCTCTCTCTGTCTGTGTCTCTCTCTCATTCTCTCTGCCTGTGTCTTTGTGTCTATATCTCTGTCTGTCTGTGTCTCTCTATTTCTCTCTATTCTCTCTCTCTCTCTCTCTCTCTCTCTCTCTCTCTCTCTCTCTCTTCTGCATCTTTTCAGTGTCTGACACCAAAGTGCAGCGGAGCAGGCCGAAGTCAGAGCCTAGAGACAGACAGCCATCATGCATAGAGTCAGAGGCAAGGGGACGGGGACACTGACATGTGAATGGGGGAGGGGGGGATGAGGGGAATAGATGTGGGGGCCTTATGGGAAAACCTACTGCATAACAGAGCCTTTTGAGGTTCTTAATAGTCCCTGTTAGTAATATGATAGGTCCTCTGTCCCTTTCAAGTTATACTGAGGGCATACCTTACCTCCAGGTGCATCCTCATACTGTAACTAGCTCAAAAAGATAAAAGGAGCATGTCCAAATATATTGTATATTACAGCAGTGATTGGCACAAATGTATGCACTGAAATTGCAATAATAATCGACAAACACAATTGCCATTACAGGGCAAGAGTACCTCCAGTGCCCATGTTAGACTTTTGACTTAGTTAAACCTTAAACTGCAAAAAAAAAAAAACTACTTTAATGAACACCTTACCAGCAAGGGCTGTTCCAAATCTTTATATTTGTTAAGTTTGGACAATGGACTATATCCTGTCTAGTCTTTTTGGTTGCTTTTGTTTTTGTGTTTGTCTTCATCTTTAAGCGCTTGGTAATTACTTACATATTTACTTACATAAACTCACAAACCAGCTCATTTCCAGTCCAGCTAAATTCCTCACCACTTCCCCAAAACCCTCACCCACCACCCACTACCCACCCACCATCCGCCCACCACCCTCCCTGACTCAGTGGCTTGTTAATGTGGTTAGCCTACCACAGCCATGTGAGCTCCAAAATAGCTCCACGCCATGGCAGAGAGGAAGGGTGGAGGGGTGGGTGGGTCAGTGACAGTGTGGTAAAGGGCAGCAGCACCAAAATAAATCCTTTACAAGTGGACTTCATCGAGCTCCTGTACTCTCGCCGCCGTAATCAATTCTGACCCTTTGTAGTAGCCTCAGGACGACACCACTTAGATCATGACCCCACTGCTAAATTGTTGTCCATTCGCCATGACTCTGCTAAAGCCACAACAGGAAATCACTCACCCACACACACACACACACACACACTCAGACAACACACACACACACACACACACAGACAACACACACTCACACACACATTTTACACAGAGCCAGGGTCTAATAGTGTCTGACCTATTATAGGACTTAGGTACTGTAACCCCATTGCTGTAGCATCTACTAGAGGCATCACTATATTTTGCTGACCAAATAGTGACTGCCCACAGGTCTTATCCACAGGTCAGAACCTCACTTGTCTCTGCTGCCCACATAGCTGTAATGCGCCCACACAGTGTTACTGAATCTAACACCCACACGCGTACACAGACACACGTGCACAGTGTAATCTGTAGGCTTCGAGGTAATCCTCCCGCTGCCCACGTAAGCCCAATGCTGTATCCCTACCGCCCTCCCATCCCTCAGCATACATCTCTGTCTTACTGTAGACTCACTGCTCCACTTACTACAGTGCTTGTCTACAGGTCATGACCCCTCTGGGAAGTCCTCTGCTGTGTGTAGGACTCTGTCACACCCACAGTGTTGCCAACAGTGGAGAGAGACACACACAGATGCACGGATGCACACACACACACACACACAAAGACAGACCAAACAAATCATATGTCTCTGAAAAACTTGATGTTGTCGTAAGGCCTCACATAGCTCTATGAGTGCCTCTGTCACGGCTCTTTCAGTCACTATCAGCTCTTTCACCACCACTTCCTAGACACACACACACATACACACACACTCTGTCACGGCCTTTTCAAACACTATCAACCCTTTCACCATTACTTCTGAGACACACACACAGACAGACAGACAGACGCACACGCAAGCACGCACACACACACACACAGACACACACACACCCAGGATTCATAAGGTACAGTAGGCAGTGTACTTAAAACCACGTAAAGTGCGTAGAGTCATGATAAAAAAAGAATATGAAATTTAAAAACTGCTTGAACTGTAACGCTCAAAATACATGCAAGCGGGCGAAGCGGAACGTTCCATTCTTTTCAGTTGGGAGGCGGCAGTTGGTGACGTAGATCAGCGAGGCGGGCGAGGCGGGCGAAAAAGTTGAGCTCTGCTGAACTTTATGCAAATGAGGAGCGGCGTTTGCCAAGCGGTAACCAATGCCATCGTTTCAAATGACTTTTCAGTTGGAAGGCGGCAAGTGGAGAGATAAACATTTAAAAATGGACGTACATAAAATTTGAAACAGTGCCGTGGTTAACATTATATTGACATACCAGAAGCAAAAAAATCATTACCATTCAGAATTCTTTAGCCTTTTAAACTTCATATCTCTTCAACTGACGTTCGGTACACGCCCACTCAAAGCGGAGCAAGCGGAGAGAAAGCGGTACATTTCGCTTGCATGTATTTTGAGCGTAAGGAGGATGTGTTTTCAAAGAGTACCTCTGCACTTCTTCTGCAGGACAAGAGCAACTTGGGACAAAATAAGGTGATTTTCAATTGCTGACTTGTGCATATGTAGTGTGTGTGTGTGTGCGCGTGCGTGCGTGTGGGGGGGGTGTGTGTTTGTGTGTGTGTGTGTGTGTGTGTGTGTGTGTGTGTGTGTGTGTGTGTGTGTGTGTGTGTGTGTCCATGTGAGACCACAGCGCTCATCATTAGCTTGAGTATGAGTCATTTATGAGGCACAGGGCTCCTCTGGTCTCCCCTTTCAACTAGGGCTGTTTCATCTAGCAAAGATACACACACACACACACACACACACACACACACACACACACACACACACACACCCACAGACACACACACACACACACACACACACACAGACACACACACACCCACCCACAGACACACACACACACACACGCACACACACACACACACAAACACAAACACACCACACCACACACACGCACAGACCCACCCACATGCGCACACACACACACGCAGACACACACAGACACAACCAGGGGTGGGAATTAACTTTGCAAAGGGTGAGCCTTTACCAGCCACTGACAAGTAAATATTAAAGGTAAAATTCACCAGCCTCTCAACAGTTAATCATCTACCAAAATCACCAGCATTTGGCTGTTGGCTGGTGGGAATTTCCATTCTTAATGTAAACAGGAGAGATCTACGAGAAGTCAAATATGACAGCATATCGGCCCTGTTTAAGGGCGGCTTCCCACCATTAGTAGGGAAGCTGTTCCTGGTAAAATAAAGGTTAAATAATAAAAAAGCTCTTGGCTAGCTGTGTGGCTTACCTCTGAGAAAACTTAGGGGGTGGTAGGTGGGGTAGGGTAACATGGTAAACCCGCCCCTCGTACTTAATTTCATTTTGTACAGAGGTTCTGGACCGGAATCTCTTGAGGGTCATTTGGTCGGCCCCAGCAAGACCGATCCAATCAGCGAACAGAGGGTCTGTTCGTTAGCAGTGACGTTGACCTTGTGTGCTACATTTGAATTGTAGTGCGTGGGTAGGCTAATTGCATACTTGATGACCAGGCGTTAGCGATTGGGTAAAGGCAGAGGCGTGTTTTAAACTTCAGCAGAGTCCACACCTCCAGAAAGAAATTGGTTCTGATGGTGTCTGGTCCTGACCCTCTGCACGAAATGAAATGAAGTACGAGGGGCTGGTTTACCAGGCTAGGGGTAGGGGCTCTCTAGGATAATCTTGCCATGCTCGGCAACCAATTCATTATGCTTCAGTCAACAGCATTATAACCCAATCGGTTTTGGCACACATTGCACTTTGATGAGATATGTATGCTAGAAGCAACAACTCAGGCTATCCATGATTTATATTATGCTAATAACTGTGTGCATGTGCATGTGTGTGTGTGCACTGTGCGTGTGTGTGTGTCCGTGCCTGCGTGCATGTTTGTATGTGTGTGTGTGTGTTTGTGTGTGTGTATGTGTGGGTGCGTGTC
Source organism: Coilia nasus (assembly GCA_027475355.1). NCBI lineage: Eukaryota > Metazoa > Chordata > Actinopteri > Clupeiformes > Engraulidae > Coilia > Coilia nasus. The sequence goes on from CM050201.1 coordinate 26,210,580, forward strand.
TGTGTGTATGTGTTCATATGTGAATGTGTGTTGCTCAGGCTGACGGGGGAGAGATTGTGAGCCCCTTGTTAGATCCGGGCGTGCAGCATATTGGAGGAAAGCTCATTATGCCAGGCAACACAGCCCTAACATCCCTCAATCTGTCAGGTCAGCTATGCCTCTGTCTGTCTGTTTGCACATTTCAGTAGGATGCACAGTTGAACATGTAGATATCTTAAAAATAGCACCCAGAATTCCTGGTAAAACCTAAAAATTAATCATTAAACGTAAACAGCTCATTTAACTGGACAAAGTAATACAATTTAAAAGTTAGATTCACTGTCACTTTGCAGAGTATATCATATTGTGGGAACATGGCCAACAGACAATAAAAGACATTTAGGTGTGTAAAGTGGAGCCCTACACTGCCCTACAAAGCCAAAAGGCAGTAACTACACATTTTATCAAAACTGATTTTAATCTGGAAATTGACTTCATAACACCTCTTTTATCTTGTGACTAAATACCTTGCTTCCTTCTATTTAAAAAATGCATAAAAGTATCACCACTATTATACCTATAGTACAACATGTTGGACTGGGTAGTATGACAATTTTGAAGGCATTTTTCTCAGTTTTAATGTTCGTAGTTACTGCACTTTGCCTTTGTAGGGCAGAATTACTGGTAAGGCCTAAAAACAGCATTAGACTAAACAGCTCATTTAACTGGACAAAGTAATATAATTTAAACGTTTACTCGCTGTCACTTTGCAGAGTATATCATATTGTAAGGAACATGGCCAACAAACAATAAAATATATTGAGGTGTAAAAGTGGAGCCAATATTTCACCACACATCATCACTTTCTCTCTCTGTGTGTTTCTCTCTCTCTGTCTGTCTCTCTCTCTGTCTGTCTCTCTCTCTGTCTGTCTGTCTCTCTCTCTCTCTCTCTCTCTCTCTCTCTCTCTCTCTCTCTTTCTCTCTCTCGGCAGGCAACCTCTTGACAGAGAAGTCTGTGCAGTTCTTCTGCTCCTCTCTGCAGGCTCAGGGAGACGGGGGAGGCCTCCTGCGTCTCAGTCTCAGTGTGAGTCCCGCGGATGATCACACAGGCAGAGATAAAGGATGGCCTGATGGAACTCTGCTGGGAGTTTTCAGGCATTCTCTGCCAACTTCTACAAAACTCTGCCCATTGAAAGAGCCCAGTCTCTCCTTTCAGTCTGCTGAGTATATCTACAAAAAGTAGACTGTGTCTTGTCAACAGATTACATCTAGTCTCAAGTTGTGTTTTCCCAGAAGCATGATATTTCACAAGATCAGTATACAACTCTGTGGTGCACAAAATATTGACAAAAAATCACTTGCTAAAAATCCTTGTGTTGAGGTACAGTCTCTATCTGTCTGTTCTCCAGAGAAACCGTTTTCCCTCTGACTGCAAGGCCTTTCTGAAGATACAGGAGCTGATGACCCACAAAGACCCTCTCAACAAAAGCTCTGCTGCTCAGGCTGAGGACGGACAAGGACTAGCTGAATAGAAAATCGATTAGGAGAGTTAATATTTACCTTTTTTCTCTCAAAAAAAAAAAAAACAACAACAATATGACTTGTTGTAATTTCACATATACATGCATTACATGTTTATAGCCAGTTATGACATGTTATTTTTTATATTTTGACTTTGATGAGCTTAGCTGTATAGTAACCTTTTAAAACATGTATAACATCATATGAATCCATTAAACGTATATTTTCTGACTGAATCTTATTTGACCTTTGTCTGGAGCTTGGATGTGGTGTACATGCTATTCTTATTTGTTTGACTGTGGTTCATCCTGAGTAAAAACTTAGACAAGTATTAATGTACAAAATAATAAAAGCAGGCACCTCTCACTAGAAGAATTATAAGAAAGATCCACTTAGTTATTTGTCTACACAGGTTACCTAAAGTTCAAATTCAGGATGTTGCATATAGAGGAAAGCATTTGACAACCCCAGTGTTTGTACAGGCCCATAGTTGCTGCTGTTACCATGGTGGTAGGCTTATGTGTCATCAATTCTTACTGCAGGTTGTTGTGTGATTGCTTGTGTGAAATTAAGAGTTTGGATACTGTGGTTCACAACCAAAAGGAAACTTCAGTGACCCCATACATTAATACAGTGATTTCTGAGTAGGATGCACTCTCAATTTTCAAAAGTGTTTTGATGTCAAACTGCTGTGCTGGTGATGGTTCCAAAAAAGATATTTCTCGAAAATGTTGCCAAAACAGTGCCACTGCATTTGTTCACAGGCTTAATCAAACCACTCTAACCCAGGGTGACTGTTTTTTTTTTCCTTATTCTGAAATTAAACCGTCCGCCCAGACTCTTTGAATTCTTTTTATACATTTCAACTTCTACCTATGTTCTCCACATGGACAGTTTTAACCCACATGATTAAGTCATGATAAGATAAAGTTATATAGTTTTCTTGCAATTAAAAAAAAATTCTTTGGCGCATCGCCTATAAATTTAGACAAATAATGGTGCACCAAATTTTTGTGTCTGATGATAACGATAACACGTTTTAAACCATAAACCAAGAGGCAGCGCATTTCAAGCATAGAGGGACTTTTATTTTGATAAGTAGATTAGCACTAGAGGTGGCCTTTTCCTCTTTCTGTCCACGCGCCCCGTTCATATTCTTCTACCGTATCCGCTTAACTTCCTTTCCGGCGGCGGCTATTTCTTCGCCAACATGCCAGTGAGTATAGACCCCGTATTTAACGCATTATTGGACGACAGAGCCATCTCCGAGACAGATTATTTTTCGTATTAGCGTACGATACATTATTGTTCCAAATAAAGTGTCCTTCGGGATGAAAAGTCCTTACAGTATGTCTCCAGATCAAGAGTTTGAATGACTTGCCTACATGCATCGTCGCTACACGATTACAAGATGGCGGCGCACATATCAAGTCATGGACTGTGGTGTTGCATAGTGTGGGTAGTTGTATGTGACGCATTATAGTATTATAATAAATAAGGGATGGTTAATAGTCAATATTGATATGTTGCACAGCCGACAACCGCCTGGTAACAATTAGTAATGGTAATGATGGCTTTGTGAAAGTAGGTCGACATTCTATCAGGATCGCGACTACGTTGCAAGCCGATGTACATGCTTAGAGCATTATAAAGCACTGACAGAATCTAGAGCTCTCTAACGTCTTCACCCTGTTTACAGCTCGCAAAAGACTTGTTGCACCCGACCCCCGAGGAGGAGAGGAGGAGGCACAAGAAGAAGCGTCTCGTTCAGAGTCCCAATTCTTACTTCATGGACGTGAAGTGTCCAGGTATGTGATCACGGATCTTGGTTGGTTCGTTATGTTTTCGTGATGATGACTGGGCGAATAGTGGAATGTTGACATCTGCTTGTTGTTTTTCCAGGATGTTACAAGATCACGACGGTCTTCAGCCATGCCCAGACTGTGGTGCTGTGCGTTGGTTGTTCGACAGTGTTGTGCCAGCCAACTGGTGGCAAAGCCCGGCTAACAGAAGGTTAGTTCCCATCTCTTTTGAATGCTTGTTGGGAAAAGATGCGGAGGATCTTCCTTTGTTTTTGTTTTTCTGTTTAGACGTTGCCTTGCTTCAACTAAGAAGGGTTGACCTCTTTAACAGATTATATTACTATGTAAAATTGTGTCTTATTAGTGGAGGAGTATAATATATGAAGATTGCACACAAATAAGTAAAAATGTTGTATAAAAGGTAAAGAGTCATTTTTGAACATATTATTTAAAAATATGAACTTGAGTATTACAGGAAGTAACTACTTATTCATTCATTCATTCATTCATTTCATCCATTTAGTTCTTTATTGCAGACTCCTTGCTGGGTCCATAGCATAGAATATTAAAACAGAGTAAACTGACAAAAAAAAAATCAGACATATACGCATTCTCTCTAGAGCTTACTTAGCTTAGAGGAGTACCCTAATGAACTCTTAGCTGGATTAACTAGATCTTCAATAATGCCATTTCCTGAACCATTCAGGCGACACACAAGTTTGTACATTTCTCAGGCCTGCCTTACATGGCACACTGGAGAATACCAAAGCGTAATTGGCACTAAACCATCTGGGTATCTACAACAGCAGCCTCATTGTGTCTTTATAGGCAACCGTTAGCTTCTTCAATAACTATAAACAGCAGCATTTGTAGAATGAGATCTTGAAAGTTTCACATCTTGAGAAGAGATGCTGTTGAATCGATGGTCGCATTGCCATTAAGCCTGTGGCAGTGGTGTTCCCATCACATTTCCCAGAGACACTCAAAAGTTTATTAGTCATTGCGTGGCTGTAACTGTAATCGTACTATTTTGTAAACCACTTGAGGTTTTCATTCACCATCTGTAACAACTAAAGCTTGCTTTCACTCACTTTCTTCAATGATGATGCATCATCCGAAGTGGGACTTAATTCTTAATTGATTTAGGCAGTTTGTGTGAGTATGTGTGTGGGGAGCATTTATCTCGGTAAGAATAATTACAGCACATCATGGTTTGGGACAAATGGACGTTTAAGTGATTTTCCATCGATTTTTTTTTTTTTTTTTTTTTTTTTTTAAACATCCATATTGGGGGGTTCTTTTCTAGGAAATTGCTCGAGTGCTGCTTTTGTAAACATTTCCAATTCATTTCAAAGCAAGTGAGTGTGAAGGATCAATACTAATTGGGATTATAAATCAAGGGGGTCCTGTCATCGATCCAGGGTACCTGGACCATTTGTGCTCATCTTATTCAAATAGCTTCAGCCTAAAGTTGGGTTCCGCGTTGGGTTGTTTGACAATCACTAAGCTTGCTCAACTTGATTCTTTGAGCATACTTTACCTTTACTGCCATCTTCAGTGGCAGTGGTGGCCTAGCAGTTAAGGTATTGGACCTGTGACCACAGGATTGTAGGTTCGAATCCCAGGTCGCCAGTAATGCCACTGAGGTACTCTAATCATGGTACCGTCCCCACACACTCCTCCCTGGGCACCGTTGTCATGTCTAACGTGTGTGATGAGTTAAATGCAGAGGTTGAATTTCATTGTGTGCACTGTGTGCTGTGATGTGCCGTGTGATCACAATGACAAATGGGACTGTCACTTTCACTACAGCAGTGGTGTCTTGGTTTCAAAAATGGTTAAAAAAAAAAGTTTCAAATGTTGAGAATTAAATAAAGAACCGTTGTGGAATTTAGGCAGTTCAATTTTAATGCATTATTTGCGTGTATGAAAATCATTTTAAAAATCAACACTGTGGTTCAATAAAAGGCCCAAATATGAGTATGATGTAAATTCATAATTTCTTGTATGATTTTTGTTATGCTGAAATGCATTGCCGATGCTGAGGTGTCATGAATGAAAAAGGAATTGGAAAATGAACATGAGTATCCTATCCTATGTTGTCTTGTGTTTTTCTTGCCAAACTGTAAAGCACTTTGAGCTGCATCTTGTATGAATTGTGCTATACAAGTAAAGATTATTATTATTATTCATCCATCCATCTATCAGCATCTGAATGTGTCATGAATGAAAAAAGAATTGGAAAAGGAACATGAGTATCCCGTCCCTCCATCTACCCGTATGTGAATGTGCTGTGTTTGATTTCAGGTTGCTCGTTCAGGAGGAAGCAGCACTAGCCACGTGGTGACCCACTGGAGAGGGAGACGTGGACCACTGCGGCGTGGGGATCGGGCTGGACCAGCTGCACCAGGCCCGGCCCGGCCCACCACCTGCATCTGCACCATCACTCGTCCACGCTCTGTCTCAATAAAAAAAAGATTTGGCTAATAGTCCACCGCCTCACCTGTTGTTCCTTCAGGGTTGCATGACGAGGTTTGACCTTTAAACTTAATCCACAACCAGTCTACTGGTAGTCATTAAATACATCTGAATATTTGATCCATATTTTTTCATTGAAGCTTTACACTTGAAGTGTAGCTAGTATGATCACGGTTCCCACGGTCATGGAATTCCTGGAAAAGTCGTGGATATTGGAAATGTAATTTTCCAGGCCTGGAAAAGTCAAGGAATTTTAGTTTCTCCCTAACAGCTACAGACCTCTGTTATCATTAGGTCTTTAGAGTCGACAGTATATGCATTAACCATATATGAAGTCATGGAAAATTCACTTTAGGTCATGAATAAGTCATAGAAAGGTTTTGAAATTTTGGCAGTGGAAAAGAGTGGGAACCCTGTATGATGTTTGGTGTTCATTTGCTGGTTAGGCAAGGCTGCGCCACACTTTACTGTATGTGCTGTAGGTCCTGATGTAATGTGCTAGTGGGGAAACCAGTTAAAGTGATGGTGAGCCACCTAGTTAAACGACTCAGTGGACTGCAAGTTTTTTGGGTCAAGGGTGATGAATAGCAGCCAGGGCTGCCACTTGGAAGTCCTGAGTGGGCTATCTAGTGTGTGCGCCTGGCAGGAAATCTTTAAATGGCCACTCCGGGCTCAGATTTATGTGTGTGCTGGAGTTTACAGGAAACCAGTGGACACGCACATGGTACCGCGGCGTTGCAGCACACACAATGCAGCAGCACCTTGAATCTTAGCAAGCAACAGCAGAAATTTTCTGGCGCGACAGCAGTTTGTCTGCCCTAAGCATAAATATGACACCTAAGATACAGTTAGCCCTGCTCTGACCGGTAATTGTAGACCATTTGTCTCTACCTAATACCTGATACCTGCTTTTGAGTGCTCCTAATAAACAACTTTTGTCATACAAAACATGCGATTAAATAGTGTGTATGCAATATGTTACACTGAAAAGTACAGGGCATTATGGGAGAAGTGCAGTAACTGCAATGAAGAACCAGAAGAGTGTTTCCTCCCTCTAGTGGGATAGTTATGAATCTTTAAAGGGCACAAAGGTCTCAAATTGATGAGCAGAAGAAACCAGAAGCTCTGTAGTAATGCTATTGCAGTAACTTGAGTAATGCTTGGCAATGACTGACTTCTAACATTCAGTGTGTTACTAACTATATTTTCAGTTAGTGCTTTTATTTTTGATAAAAAGTACCAGGTGACCAAGAGTTTAAAAAATACTTTGCAAAGAGATTGTAAACACAGTCTATGGATGGCTTCAGCAACGTCATTGACATTGCAGACTATAATATATTCGGACATTGTTTTTGTTAGTGGGTCATTACTCAGAATCCATTTGCAACCCAAACCCAAACTTTGAGCCACAACATAAAGGAAACAAACCTGCTGGCATGGCTCGTATCTTGAAACTCCAGCAGCACTAGGAGTAATAAGCCGTTCTGTGCAATTACACTTTGAAGGATGCCCTAAACAGGACGTAATGGCAAAGCAACCTAATTGGTTCCAAAGCAGAATCTGTTTTGGAGTAATTACGTACGACAACCATAACCTACACTAAATGCGGTCAAATGAGGATGGACAATATGCTGCCTGCAGTGCATAAACATGCTATGATGTGAAACTGAAATAGGTGCAGGAAAATTGACCAGTGCATTTGAGGTCAGGTGGAGGCAGGTAGAATAGGCCTATATACAACTGAGCAGTCTAGAAGCGGGGAGGCCAGAATTACCCTCGGACAGAGAGACTACGCAGGAGGAGAGTAGAGGAGAGGAAGCGAAAAGAGATGAGGAAATAGTAAAGAGCAGAGAAGGTAAAACGGCAGACATACAAGAGGTGCTGTCGATAATCCTCCATTAAGCGCCAGTGCATGTCAGCGTGTCCGAGCGTCTAATCCAATCTCCCGAGCAATTAAAAACACACAGCGCAGCACTGACTAATGGGGGCTGCGGCTTGGAGCAGCATACTGGGACTCAACGGCCGGAACAAACGTCTAAGTGGCGAGATCTTCATCATCCTTGTCATCGGTGGCCTAAAGGGCCCCTTGAGTTCCTACCTACCGGTGTTCAACTCTAGGCCTAGAGTTTACTTTCTTATGGTGATTTATTTTTTTGAGTGCTTTAAAAAGTTTTTATTTGATTGATAGTTGTTTTCAGTGTAACAAATGCCATACACACACACCATTACTCATAAGGTACACTAGTCCTATTTATTTTACCTACTGTTTTTTTTTAGATAGACCACCAGGAGGCGCCAACTCCAACTAAAGATCCTGTCTAGCTGCGGGAGGGATAATAAGCTACTGATTCTGACAAGTGTCTCTCCCCTAAGCAAACAGATTAAGCATGGAGCATGAAAGGTCTACGGCAATGTGGCCAGACTGATAAGAATTCAGAAATCCGGTGCAAAGCCATTGTTTGAAGACTGTACAACAGATTCATGTAAAAAAAAAAAAAAAAACCAACAAAAAAAAAAACATGAATGCAATAGATGTTAGCACTTATATTCTACAGGGGCAGCGGTGGCCTAATGGTTAGAGAGTTGGTTTTGGTATTATTGAAGGGTCATAGGTTCAAATCCCATACCAGCAGGAAGAAAGCACCTTCATCCATGACTAAAGTGCCCTTGAGAAGGGTATCTAAACCTACATTGCTCCAGGGACTGTACCTAAATAACTGTAAGTTGCTCTGGATAAGACCATCAGCTAAGTGTCATGTAATAATACTACAATGTAGAATGAGCGTACTCTCTTAAATAGCCATCGTGGGGTTTTCTTTTGACTGACGGCATGAAGCACTTGTATGATTGCCTGTTAGTGCAGCACTACAGGTATACGAAGCCTACTTGAGTAGGTTGCATGCACAGAAATGATTAATTATATAGTGTTAAATAGTAATCAAAAGCTAATTACCTGCTTATGACATCAGGAAATATACAAATGGTGGCATAAATCCATCTTTTACCAAAGTAAGTAATTAGCTACAGTACATTTATCCGGCAGAAGAAATGCTGATATATGGCAAATATATTTAGGCTACTTTCAATTAAGTCACATCACATTTTTACTACTGTACAAAACCACTGGTAATTGGGCACACAAGAAATCTCACTTTTTCACATGATACATGGGCATATGGGTAACACAGATACTAACTCACAAGGAAATGCTACCGAGAGCAGTACACATAAAACGTAAATGTGCGCACTGACATTACCCATAGGGAAGCAGACCGCTCTCTATTGTCACATATTTAACATGTAATAAATTTGAGGTTCATGCATACTCATCACAACTCAAACAGGCTTAAAGGGCACAAAAGGGAACTCACAGATTCGCTTTCTTTAATCTCAGCATAACCAGTGATTTAGCACTGCACTACCCCACAAAGGCAAAGTACAGTAACTATGCGAACACTGAAAATGTGAAAAAAGCCTTCAAAGTTGTCATACTGCCCAGGTACAGTATAAAATGGTGATGCTTATATGTACTTTCTTAATAGGAAGAAGCACTAAATTTGGTCACAGGACAAAAGAGGTGTTATGAAGTGAATTTCCAGTCTAAACCCAGTTTTGACAAAATATAGAGTTACTGCCTTTTG
>CM050201.1:26235000-26240000 GCA_027475355.1 Coilia nasus
TTCGTGCCTAATATGATGCGCTCATGCCGTGTCGTTGTTACGCGTGTCTATGCGCAAAATAAGCCTGATAAATCAAAGCGACAGGCACTGAAGGGATATGACAACTTTCCCTCTGCGGAGCCCGACACAATTCCTCGTGTCACCATCATCGTCCAAAGGCACGCTAGCTTGCACATTCTAATACCTCAACAAGTGAGATTTTTTTCCCTATCATTTTGGTTTCTCATGCCGTCTTCATTCGTCCTCTGGATTAAAATGCCACACCGTCAGCAGGAGAACGACTTCATCGAAATTGAAATAGGAGTGGGTGAATGTGTGCAGTGATAGCGGGTGTCTGAATAGCATGAATAAAAACCATATCTCTGTCTGAAAGTTTATGGAAAAGAGGACAACGTGAATGGAGTTGTAAATGCAATGCCTGATAAAAAAAAAAAAAAAAAAACTCTCCTTGGCTGTCTTTCAGGACGAGAAGAACCAGGTTCTCACCACCAACATATGGCTGAATATGGTGAGTTCAAGCACAGTTGCTCCTACTGGGTAAGCGTTATAAAGTAGGGGAGTGAGAGAGTCTCTTTTTCTCCTCAGGGGAAATAATGTGCGCTATTTACATTTCATTTCCTCCCTGGACATGCAAATCTCACCTTCACTGGTGTGTAAAATGATCAGTTAAAACTGAGACTTCCCTAATATTTTAAATTATGACAATTCTTTTCAAAGCTTGTTCTTCATAGCTCTTTCTTTTGTGCTCTGTGGGTGCTTCGTAGCCTGCTAAACCAGTCCCCTTGTACATTATTTCATTTTGCACAGAAGATCTGGCGGTGCTTCCATTGACATTGCTGTCTTACGCAGAATTTTGCCTAGCCTATCACAGAACAGAGGGAGTTTGTGTGCTACATTTTAATTGTAGTGCTAGGCAGGCTAATTGCATATGTCACGACCAGACGCTAGCGATTGGGTAAAGGCAGAGCCACTTGTTTTAAATTTCAGCAGACTCCACACCTCCAGGAAGAAATCGTCTCTCAATGCAGCACTGCCAGATCCTCTGTACAAAATGAAATGAAGTACGAGGGGCTGGTTTACCAGGCTAGCTGCTTTGTTCTCTGTCCCCAGAAATGGTTTGACCACTACCTCCAGTGGAACCAGACGGAGTACCCAGGTGTGAAGAACCTGCGGTTCACCACAGAGCAGGTCTGGACACCTGACATCCTCCTCTATAACAGGTAGGAAGTGTCCACAGGTGCCAACAAGGCCCATTTTGCTGCTGGTGTGTGGATGTACAGGCTAGTACAGGTTATTGCCTGTTGTGTGGATGTGGCCAGTACAGGTTATTGCCTGTTCTTGCAGCAATAAAAGATCCTAATATTTTGGAGAGAGGTCACAGCAGGGAGCTGTTTTCATCAGTGCTCACTACAACACACACAAAAACACACTCACTCACACACACACACACACACACACACACACACACACACACACACACACACACACACAAACACACACACACACACACACACACACACACAGTATATGAGCCTATGTTTGTGTGTTTCAGAAAGAAAGAAAGGCTAGATAGTTTTTTTGTGTGAGTTTTTGTGTGTGTGTGGGTGTATGTGTGTGTGTGTGTGTATGTGTGTGTGTATGTGTGTGATTGTGTGTGTGCGCGCGTGCATGTGTGTGTGAAACAGAGAGACACAGAACGAGGTGTATAGACAGAGAGAGCGCTATTAATCTTTGTGTCTCGTCTCTGTGTGCTCTCCCACCTCTCCTTCCTCTCAGCGCTGATGATAAATTCGACTCCACCTTCAAGACGAACGTTCTCTGCAACTCCAGCGGCTACTGTGAATACCTGCCTCCAGGTAGGTACCTGTGGAGGTCCCTCCACCTGCTCCATCATCATGATGCATCACACAGCTCTCAGAGGGGCCGCCAGGACACCAATCCTTTGCTGCAGGGAGACATAATTACTGTTTGCTGTATAAAAACTATGGCACATAAGTGGAATACCTTAAGGAAAAGCAAGGCTTTGAATTGTCATACAGTAGCTGTTGAAAAATTGGGTGGCTCTGTGTGGTTTGAAGGATATTTCTTTAAAGAGAGTACACACACTTTAATGGGAGTGGTGACTCTAGAGAGTAATTGCCTTACACAAAGTCAGGCTAATGGGAAAATATAAGGGCACCCTCCTCAACCAACCCACAGCTTTTGGTTTATTTTTAATTGTGTTTTCTTGTTCATAAGGACAGATGGGTTCATAAAAAATATGAAAATTTTGAGTAATTCCCAGAGTGCTACTTTGCTTAGCGGAGTGCCAAGCAGTAGCTTTATTCTGCAGACTTGGTTTAAGGTGGTATGACTTTATTTTTTGGTCCATGTTACAGTGTATTTATATCTTAAAACATTAATGTAACATTATGTACTTACACTGTACCACAGGGTTAGGGTAAGGGTTAGGGTTAGTGATAGGTATGTGCAATGTAAGTACATAATATAACGTTATGTGTTGCATGTTACATATTATGTTTACACTGTAAACTGGAACTGTTAAAATAAAGCGTTAACACAGATTCTTAGGTAAGCATGAGGCGTTTTTATGTGGTGGAATGTTGTTACAGGCAGTGGTGCAGCTGTGGTTCCAAGGTTCTGGGCGATCAGGCTGCTGTGTTTAGTAATTGTAATTGTGCTGTAATCACAGTGACAAATGGGTGTTGTTTTTTTGTTTGTTTGTTTGCTTGGGGCTTTGTGGCACAGAGGAGGCATCAGCGGCGGTTCAGGGGGGACCCCAGATAGCCTTGTGCCCCAGTAGCTGGGGTGTGTGTATGTGTGTGGGGGGGCTTTGGGGGACGAGGGGGGGAAGGGGGGGCAGCAGTGGCCGAAGTGACTGCAGACCAGGCTTCTGTGTTTTTGGGGGCTTTGTGGCACAGAGGAGGCATCAGCGATGGTTTATGGGGGACCCCAGGTAGCGTTGGTGTGCCCCAGTGGCTGGGGCGTTGAGGCTTTTTTGTACACTAGAGGGACAGCAGTGACTGAAGTGACTGCAGACCAACCTGCTGTGTTTTTAGGGGGCTTGGTGGCAGAGAGGAGGCATCAGCAGCGGTTGATGGGGGACCCCAGATAGTCTTAGTGCGGCCCAGTAGCTGGGGTGTGTGTGTGTGTGTGTGTGGGGAGGTTCTTTGTGGCACGAAGGAGTCACAGTGGCCGAAGTGGCTGAAGTGACTGCAGACCAGGCTGCTGTGTTTTTAGGGGGCTTTGTGGCACAGAGGCATCCACAGCAGTGGTGACGGAGCTGACTGGAGGGGAACCCCAGGTGGGTGCGGTGTGACCCCAGTGCTAAGGCCGCTGTGATTTCATGCTTGCAGGGCAGGTGCATCCTCGCTGCCTCACTGACTCTGCTGGAGGAGGCAGCGGTGGTTGATGGAGGCCCACTAGTCTGTTCACACTAGTCAGTAAGATGTGTCTTGGGGTGTATTCAGACCAGGAAAGTCCGATAGTTCACTTGCTTGGTCCGAACCAAATGTTTTTCATTTTGGTGCGGTTCACATTCACACTGTACATTTTAGCAAGCGGACCAAAATATGTCAACAAAGCCACGCGCTCTGAGCTAGTTCAGCTATTGGTCAGCAATGACACGCGCAACAAACACAACCCGGTAGGTTAAAAATATGAGCTCCTGTTACTTACTGTATACATCTATGTTGTTAATTTGTAATTGCTGTCAGTCTTTATAAATCTGTTCATGGGCAAATGGAGACTAACCAGAAAGATGTTAAAAACTGCCGACTGTTTCTTTTTATATATTGGATTTGTTACGATGAAATGTTAGGTACTTGAAATGACAGTTATAGCCAAAGAATGTTCACCGGTTAACGTCTTTTTGAGATCTGTTTAACAGCTGTCATACATAACAAATAGTGATTTGACTTTATTTTGACACACAGGAGCAAGAACGTGAAGCTACGCATTGAAATCTTTTGTATTTGCTTGCCAGTTGAATAAACCAGTGCACCACGGCAAAAAGTTCGCATTAGGTCCGGTCTGCTTTCACATCTCCAAAAGATCCGCACCAGGACTCCTTTGTTCCGGACCGAGTCCGACCTTTCAGCTCGGTCTCGGTCCGCTTGTTTGGTCCGGACCAGAGTTCGGTGGTTTGTATTCAGACCATTCCAGAAGGTCCGGACCAAGTGAAATTTGGTTCGTTTGGTCCTTTGGTTCGGACCAAACAACGTATGTGTGAATACGCCCTTGATTAAATCCCATTGCAAGTGGTCAGCCAAGGTGCATTTCGTTCACACCAGTGTTCTAATACATATGAGGAGTCTACAGGAAAACCGGGCAAGGTCACAAAATGCAGAAACCGAGATAATGTCACTTATAACTGTGATTTTTGATTTGATTTTATTGGTAAATGCTATTTTAAAATGCTTTCAGCACAGGACTGTGCTTGTTTATTCACAGGATTACTTTTGAGAAAACTTCATTGCAACTACTTATAGGGGGAGTAACGTGAAAAATGTCATTTTGTGGCTCCGTGTGGCCGTTTTTCCCATTCCCTCTTTATATGTGCCTCAGCTATTTACTGTACGCCTTTAGAATGTGCCTGTAGAATGTTTTCTTGTTCCGCAACAATGCAACAATGTGGAATTCTATTGGTCTATTACATCGTGGTCAGAGACGCATCGAGGTGCATTGAGCGTTCACACTATAGAACGTATGTGGAAACTGGTGTCTTAACCCACCTCACATTGCTCAAACTATGCTTGCGCCTGTGTGATTTCATATTTGAATGGTAGGTGCAACCTTCCTGCATCACTGACTCTCCACTTCACATCAGTCGGCCGTCAGGCACGAATATAAATGGTGTGTGTGTTTGTTTGTGTGTGTTGTGTATGTGACTGTGTGTTTGGAGAAGGAGGGAGAGATACATGCCTGTGGGGAATGTGTGATGCAGTGCCAGGTGTGTGATTATATTTGCGTGTGTGTGTGTGTGTGTGTTGGAAGCAGCA
>CM050201.1:26247500-26300000 GCA_027475355.1 Coilia nasus
GCAAAGCTGCATATGTCAAAGCAAATAGCCGAGGCGGAGATTTGAAAGGATTTGCGCACTCACCACATGTACTGGGATATGGCTCTCTCTTTCTCACCCAGACAGTAAATGGCTGTCAGGGAGCATGGAGATGCGTATGGAGGAGTGTAATGTGATGTGCATCAGCTAGGCAGCCTGTTTTGCACAGCAGACAGCAGCAGACAGGATCAGCTACTTAGGCACAGGAAGCACGGTGACAGAAAACTAAGTGGTCGTCGTCATGTTTTCAACTTAGTCACAGTCCTGATTTTGGGCTGACACAAAACATTGTGATGATGAATGGCGCAATTTCTTAAAAACACTGCTTTGACATTGGTAGTTTAGTTTGCTTGCTAATGGATTCATTTTGACAGTAGCTGGTAGAGTGTAGCAATTTTCTCAGAGTTTCTGACCCAAAGCACACAACTGCATAACATATATATGGCCTGATCAGCCAATGGGAATTACTTTTCATGAATATATTTTCTGAGAGATACAGCAAATGCCTGTCAGGGAGCATGGAGATGCTTATGGAGGAGTGTAGTGTGATGTGCATCAGCTAGGCAGCCTGTTTTGCAGACAGCAAAACAGTGGACGTTGTTTTAACGTTGTTTCGACATGTTTCAAGTTAGTCATAGTGCTGATTTTGGGCTGACACAGAGCGTTGTGATGATGAATGGCATACTTTCTTAAAAACACCCCTTGATGAGGTGCGTTTCACAAGATGTTGAGGCAATACCAGGGTCTTTGGGAGATGACGAGAGCAAAACAAGAGGACGCTTAATTATTCATGCTGACAGCACAGTTTGGTAATCAGGAGCATGGAGAATGGAGATTGAGCTCCAGGCGGAATAGATTATGCTGCCACCCCAGTGCAAGTTACAGCAACACTAAGTACTTTTCATCTTCGGTCGTCCTACAGGTTGGAAGCGGAATTGTCTCTCATTTGAACTACAGAGAAACGACCTCCGATCTCCTCCGAACTTATAGTACTTAGTGCGTTATTGCCCATGGAGGGCGGCAAAGCAAATTCAGAAGTGCCTTTCACGCAGTTACAAGTTGATAAACCACTGAAATGATTTTGGAAACACTGCTTTAAGGTTGAAAAAACTACTCAGGCCTAGTTTTGCTTTAAGTGGTGCACATGGTGGTGGCATGGTGGCATGGTGGCACATAAGATGGTGCACACAGGCCAGTCCAGTCCAGCCAAGTTCCAAACGTTTTGTCTAAGTTTGTGCTCATGGCCATTCTTCCCTGGCCAGTCCCAGATTTGACTCTATTGTCCTCTGCTCTGTTCTGTGAATTAAAGCAGCACTAAGTAGTTTTTTCAACCTTAAAATAATGATTCCAAAATCATTTCAGTGGTTCATCAACTTGTAACTGGGTGAAAGGCACAATTTTGCTGCCCTCCAAGGGCTATAACCACACTAAGTAAGTGAGGAGGAGCGGAGCGTCTCTCTGTAGAAAGAGACAATTCTGCTTTCAAACTGTATGGCAACCGAAGAAAAACCTTCAACCAGAACCCTCTCTGCCTGATGGACCCTCGGGTCATCTAATAATACAGGGGTTAATGAGTTTGGTGTAGCCTGCATAGAGTAGTGTGGTCCGAAGTCTTTGTGTTGAGAAATGTGTTTGCAACCCTCAAGGTGAAAAATCTCATACACAGAACAATAAAACAGTTTTTTTCCCCGCCTTGAAACAGCGCAATTATTAGATTCAAACGGTTTTCGTGTGACCTGGCACAATTTGCCACTCTGTTTTGGCCATTACATTTTAATAAGAAGCCTCTGTGCAGAAATGACCAAGTCCTCATACTGTCATTATGCTGGCTCGGAGGATAGCCATTTATGCTAATGGAAGACTCTCGCATGCATATCACAGACCCCTGATGCCTTATTAATTTACCGGCCAGACTCACAGGCGGGCAGGTGGGCATTGCATTGGGAGCTGCATAAGTAAACACACACACACACACGCACACACACACACACACACACCCCCCTATACACACACAAACACACACACACACACACACAAACACACACACACAGACACACACACACACACATATGCACAAACGCACACACACACACACACACACACAGGTGGTGCCGTTGGGAGATATGAAAATAGAAATATTATATGCGGTTGCACGTAATGCGAGGAGCCCACTGCATTAACCTCTCAGTATCGCGCCGCTTTGCCCCGCTCCATTAACAAGCCTTAGCAAAGGGCACCGGCGGGACTCTCCCTCTGGGACAGGGGCCAGGGCGAATCTGCTCACATTTGCACAGCCCAAAGATATGTGCTCGGGCAAATCGCTAGTTGTTATCCAGTTTTCTTTCCCACGACCACCACACACAAACAGGACTCGGAAATAGGAGGGTCAGGGCACACTTGGCACAAGTGCATTTAGAGGGTGCTGAAACTCTGTAAGTACACATTTTTAAAAGATGTTTTAAAAGACCACAGTTTTTTGAAGTATTTCCAGAATAGCAGTTGAAACTCTGAAAGCACAGACCTTTTTTTAAGATGTTGAAAAAGACATCAAAATTTGTTGAAGTATTTTCAGAATAGCAATTGGCAGGCTGTTAAAACTCTGGTCATTTGTGAAAGAGAGAGATGCAGTGTGTCTGCACAAGGTATCGTTTCATACCATGCAGTGATAAACACAGTTTAGGATCAAGGACAGAAATCAGAACATTGTCATTACTAGGGCGAATCTGCTCACATTTGCACACCCCAAAGATATGTGCAAGATCAGGCAAATCGCTAGTTGTTATCCAGTTTTCTTCCTCACCACTACCACACACAAACAGGACTCAGAAATAGGAGAATCACAGCAGCTCGACACAAGTGCATTTAGAGGGTGCTGAAGCTGAAAACATAGACATTTTTACAGTTTTTTTTACAATTGCTTAAGCTTAATTTAAAAAACTGGGCTCATTTTGTCAAAACACCACACACAGTTAACACAACATTACACCCAATTCAGAGAACACCCCAGATCTATTGCAAAATGATATTCTTCTTTCAAAACAATATGCTTATTTATAAAAATGCTATTTTGACGCCAAATCGCACACACATGATTCATATGATCTATTTGTGTTTGAGTGAGTTACACACTATGGCAATCAATCCTAAATACTTTGTTACATTCTGACTTTTCTAATGAGATAATCTGGGTTGCATTTTTTTGAGTAATATTGATAAATGACATGAATACATTCATAAAACACAACACATGACTAATACTGTTCACTAAATATATTTCAACTGCTATTCTTTTTACTTTCAATGCAAAATCAGTCAATATTCTGAAGTATTTGCATGTTGCATGGTTGCACATTGAAAACTGAAAGATAAACATTTCTACAAAGAACCATGTTCACAGTAAACACAGTAAAACACAGTAAAGTATTGTTGGAGACAAAAAGCTACTGTAAGCATAATCTCTGTCGAGTTTGGTGGCATGTCTCAACCTATGGTTTTCAAGGTAGTCAAACAATGTCATTCGCATGTGATCAATTTAGTCCTCGTCTTCTCTGGTCATGCTCCTCTCCCACTGTACCTTGCAGTGACAGTATTTATGTCTTCCTTTTTTTACGCCTCAATCTCTCTCTCATCTTCACTGTCCCTCTTTCGCTTGCTCTTGCTACAACACTGCCTTACATTTCTGTTCAAGTCAGGGTAACTCCCCTATTTTACAGTGTTTAAGCCTGATTGCTGAGTTTTGCATTTTGGCCCTTAGTGTTCTGGCACTTGACAACCGTGTTTAACCAGTTGGTTGCAAAGGTGTGGTCAATTGATAGCTAGTGTTTTGAAATTGAAAGAATGTGACATTACAATATAATTACATGTGTAAGGCTTATAAGTGTGTTTAATGTTTAACTGTTTGTAGTGTGAAGCTGAAAATGTGTTTAGAGTGGTGCCAATCTGAGCCGATGTTTTGTTATTTGAGGGTTAGGTTTCATTAACAGTGGGAAACTTTATATTTTAGTGTGTAAGCAAACATAAAAAACTGTAAAAAATGTTTTTAAAGACCACAATTTTTTCAAGTATTTTCGGAATAGCAGTTGAAACTCTAAAAGCATAGACGTTTCTTTAAAGATGTTGAAAAAGACATCAACATTTTTTAAAGTATTTTCAGAATAGCAATTGGCAGGCCCCACGCACTGCTCCCCGGGCACCGTTGTCATGGCTGCCTCCTGCTCGCGTGTGTGATGGGTTAAATGCAGAGGTCAATTTCGTGCTGTGTGATCACAATGACAACAATAGGACTTTCACTTTACAAGATATCGTTTCATAACATGGAGTGATTAACACAGTTTAGGATCAAGGACAGAAATCAGAGCATTGTCATTATCAGCTGGCCAACTGAATGATCTACGTGCTCAAGGCTGTCCATGGAAGAACAGCTATAGTTAGCCTTCAGAGAAGACTAGAAGGTTGAATGAGTCATTGACATACTATACACTCCGACACACTGCCAGTCACGACCTGAAATTATGTTAACTGCAACAAACCAGTGCCAGCAAAGCCTACGTAATGTGTGAACCTGACAAGAAATAATGTTGTGCACTGCCTGAGGCAAGCAGCCATGCTGCTGGTGGTATTCCCAAGAGGGTTGCCATGGCACTGAGGAAATCGTCCAGCGCTCAAACCTTGGTCGTGTCGGGCTTACATCCAGAACATTTAATTCTGTACCTGAAATTAGTTTTTCCTGTGTTTGCCTGCTTTCAAATTGCCATTACTATTACTTAAAAAAAAAAACTCTTTACACACTCTTTGTGTTGTGTAAATGCACACAACCACTAGAGCAGTGGAGGCTCTATAACCTTCATCCTGAATCTCACTTGGTCTGCATCTTCATCACAGATAAAGCCAGAACACTCTTAACGACCCAGAGAACTGTGAGCTCTTCCGCTGTGTGTTTACTGAGACTCTTAGGAGCTACAATTCTTCTGTAAACACACTCCAACCCACCACCACCACCACCTCATAAAAATGCCAAGTGATTGAAGGAGGCTGTGTTTCAACTCAGTGGTCTGTAGAGATACAGTACATCATTTGGTGGTGGTGTGTGTGTGTGTGTGTGTGTGTGTGTGTGTGTGTGTGTGTGTGTGTGTGTGTGTGTGTGTGTGTGTGTGTCTTGTAGGGAGGTTTGGGTGGGCTGTATATCACTAACATGCATGATGAAAGAGTAGGGTAAGCTAACTTGATTGCTAAGCAACAAGTCGTTTTTTGTGTCGTGACTCGTGTGCGTGTGTGTGTGTGTGTGTCTGTCTGTGTGTGTGTGTGTGTGTCTTGTAGGGAGGTTTGTTTGGACTGTATATCACTAACATGCATGATGAAAGAGTAGGGTAAGCTAACTTGATTGCTAAGCAACAAGTCGTTTTTTGTGTCGTGACTCCTCTGTGTGTGTGTTTGCGTGTGTGTGTGTGTGTGTGTGGGGGGGGGGGGTGGGGTGGTGACTTTATATCACTGTATATCACTATGCATGATGAAAGGGTAGGGTGAGCTAACTTGATGGCTGAACAACAAGTCATTTTGTGCCTTTAGCTACTGTGGAGATGTTCATATAACTCTGAATAAACTCAGCAGATGTCTGCTGTGTGTGTGTTTTTAATGCATACATAGGGAGATAAACTTTGTTTTAGCGAACAGGTCTGGTTTGCAATGAACTCTGCGCTGGAGGAAATGCATTATTCAGTCACAAGCTCCTGGATGAACATTTGTTGTGTGTGTGTGTGTGTGTGCGCGTGTCTGTGTGTGTGTGTGTGTGTGTGTGTGTATGTGTGTGCGTGTGCATGCGTGTGTGTGTGTGCGATGCATAAATTGAAGCACTGGTGAATGACTCTCCAACTGATACACACTTGTAATGCTTTGTAATTAAAACCACTCCATTCTGCAGTTTGTGTTGTGAAGTACATCTCAAGTCCGTGGGTCTACCTTACTCCCCCATCCCCCAACCTCTTATGCTACGTATTTATCCACATCCTGTGTACTGAGCTGCTGAACTCAAGCTTTGGGAGTTACTAGAGATTTAAATTTAAAACAGAAATTCCTTAATTTCCTGTTTGGACAAAATATGCCTCAGTCATACTTACAAATGTGAGAGCTTTGTGAGAAGACAGGAATTATTTTACTGAAAGAATGGTTTCAGAATGGTATCAACTGTTTTTTTCAGTTTTTTTTTGTTGTATTGTTTCTGATGCTGTGATGTTCTGTGAGCGCAGGCTCTTTTGATTTGTTTGGGTTTAAGCTATTTCTGTCAGCCTCTATTGTAATACCTGCGAGACCTTCATAATTAAGCTTGCTGTGGGATTTGGATGCTTTGATCAATTTTGCATGTTTCGAGTTGGCAGTTGGATTTGTATTTTGTTAGCAGTCAACACACGGGTAATGCTTGTTATTGCTTTCCTGTTATAACAAGTGCAGCAGCGTATCGGTTATCTGGGTCTCTGGGGGACAGAGTCAGAGAGAGAAAAAGAAAGAGAGAGAGAGAGAGACACATAGAAAGAGAGAGAGATAAAGAGAGAGAAAGAAAGAGAAAGAGAGCCTGTTATTTTATTAGCAACAGTAACTCGATTGATATTGATGCTATTCTATTCTCCCTTTTTCAGACGGACACGCATGTACGCATGTATGTAGGCATACATAAAGGTCTGTGAGGGGGTGTGTAAGACAGTGGTCTGAGGGGAAGGGCTGTTTGTATCCTTGTTCAACCTGTGATCTTGCATGTAAAAAATGAAAAGGGTAAGATTATGTATCAGATTTTGATGTGGAGCAAATCGGCCTTTCGGAACAGAAGGGATGACATTAGAAGTGACACGGCGCTCCCTGACTGGCGGATCAGAAGCGTTTTGTGTGCGTTAAATAACAATCCATCCCCTCTGTGCTCCCTCATTTCCCTCGCTCTCTCCCTTTCTCTGTCTGACCTTTTCTTTTCATTCCTTTGTTCCCCCTCTTTCTCTCCATCTCCCGTTGTCTCTCTCCATTTCTCTCTCTCCATTTGTCTCTCTCCATTTCTATTCTCATCTAAACTCATTCTCATCCCTCTCTGCCTCTCTGCCTTTGCCCTCCCACTGTGCGCGAGGATGTGCAGCAGTCATTCAGACTGTCTGTTCGGCCCTGTCGCTATGACACGGTCTGCCAGTCAGTGCTGTGATGGGTCTGTTCACAATGACATTCAGTGCTGTGATGGGTCTGTTCACAATGACATTCAGTGCTGTGATGGGTCTGTTCACAACGACATCAAGTGCTGTGATGGGTCTGTTCACAATGACATTCAGTGCTGTGATGGGTCTGTTCTCAATGACATCAAGTGCTGTGATGGGTCTGTTCATAACGACATCAAGTGCTGTGATGGGTCTGTTCACAATGACATTCAGTGCTGTGCTGGGTCTGTTCACAATGACATCAAGTGCTGTGATGGGTCTGTTCACAATGACATTCAGTGCTGTGATGGGTCTGTTCTCAATGACATGAAGTGCTGTGATGGGTCTGTTCACAACGCCATTCAGTGCTTTGCTTAAGCCTCATCAGTTTGTCAGTCTGACATCCCTCCCATGTCGTTTACTTTGCTTAATCATTCTTTCATTCTGTACTCTTCTGTTCATTCTCTCTATCTGCCTCTTTCTTTTTCTGTCTCTCTCGATGTTTTTGTTTTGGTGAATAAACAGCCTGTAATTTCAGTTGCTGATGATAGCAACCATCTGTTGAGCTCCTTGTAGGTCAGCCCAAAAAATAAAAGCAAGAAAAATATCTCAGCTTCTAGAGATGATAACAGCACTGCCATGTGGCATTATTATATATATATTATACTACAACAGATTTGGCACAGGCAGGTCAATAAAATCGCGTGGTTTAACTGCTGTATTAATGAAGATGTAATAATTCAAGGAGTGTGCCGTCAAATGGTTGAGCAGACTTAAGGTGAAATGTTAGGTCTGTTTTTATTCAGAGGCACTTGTGTAGTATTATATGCCTTTTTTAAGTGTTACGACCCACATGCCAGCTAAATGTGTGTGTGTGTTTTTTAAGTCATTTTTTCAACCTTAAAACAATGTTTCCAAAATTGTTTCAGTGGTTCATCAACTTGTAACAGGGTGAACGGCACTTCTGAATTGGTTTTGCATGCCCTCCATGGGCTATAACCACACTATGCAAGTTTGCAAAAGCATGTTGCGCCAATCTGTAGTTGGAAAGAGACATAAGAAGGACAATTCTGCTTCCATCCTGTAGGGCGGCCAAAGAGGAAAAGTGCCTTAGTTTTGCTTTAAATAATAGTGTGTCTTTTTTCCTTTCTTCCTCTCTCTCTCCCTCTCCATCAGGCATCTTCATGAGCACCTGTAATGTTGACGTGCGTTGGTTCCCCTTCGACATCCAGAAGTGCGAGCTGAAGTTCGGCTCGTGGACTTTTGACGGCTGGCTGCTGGACCTGCAGATGACGGACGCCGACCTCTCTGGATACATGCCCAACGGGGAGTGGGACCTTGTGGGTGAGGAGAGAGTCTGCTGTTCCCTCAGCCAAAACAACATCCACTCTTTTTTTTTAAGTCACTCTTTTTTAAGTACTGTAGCAAAGCTAGTAAGAACAAGAGTTTACATCAAAGTACATCAGAAGAAAATTCAGCTCTTTCTTTCCTGCAAGCAGTGTACATGGTAGGAATCACAAACTAGGAAGGTGTGTGGACAGGCAGGCAGGCAGGCAGGCAGGCAGGTGAGCAGGCCATCTAAAGACTTCACTCAGTCTGAGGGAAATAATTGGACTCGGTTGGCTGCTAGATCTAATGTATTTTTCTTGTAACATGAACGATAGCTATCGAAATACCAGGAATGGGGATGGCACTCATAGCTATTGGGACATTTCACAAACATTTAACAAAAAAAGGCTTCTGAAATACACCATCCACCCCAAATTTAATATCACAATTTTCTTGTTTTTTTGTTTGTTTGTTTGATTTTTTTTGCGGTTATGGTTTCTGACAGTGAGATTAGTGCAGACTCATAGGTGGACACCTAACCTGACTAAACCTATACATTTTCAGGGACCAGGCTAAAGGCTCATTTCCACCAAACACTCTCCGTGTTCATTTAGAATGCACATTAGCAGATTAGACCATTTTCACCACTCATGTGATCTGAGCATATTCTGTCACACATACAGACATATTGTACACGGTTATGTGCTGTACACGCTCAAGTCAGTGGAAATGAGGCCTAAGAGTGGCTGGGGTATCTATCTTAGTAAATTAAAGCTTCCTCTCGAAAATGTCATTTGGCACTAGGGTTGAAAGGTTCCATCTGCTCAATATCTGGGGAGGTAATTGAATTATAATGTCACCCTTCCAAGGTCGTATCAACTCAGGTTAGCTGTGTCTGCTGAGGCACACTGATATTATACTGAAGATTTAGTAGATAGCACTACTGTAGAGGGTAACACCCAAAATACATGCAAGCGAAATGTACCGCTTTCTCTCCGCTTGCTCCGCTTTGAGTGGGCGTATACCGAACGTCAGTTAAAGAGATATGAAGGTTAAGAGGCTAAAGAATTCGGAATGGTAATGATTTTTTTGCTTCTGGCATGGCAATGTAATGTTAATCAATCAGCAGAGCTCAACTTTTCCGCCCGCCTCGCTGATCTACGTCACCACCTGCTGCCTCCCAACGGAAAAGAATGAAACGTTCCGCTTCGCCCGCTTGCATGTATTTTGGGCGTAAGGCTCTTCTTGCAGGTTGCCTTCTTCAGAGACTTCTACAGATGTCTTAAGTTTACTCGTGCACGTAAGGAGCGAACTAGCATATGGGCAATTCTCCAGGGTAGACACTTAAAGTAAAAGTGAAAATAAGAGTTGGAGCAGATTCAGGTGGAGTAATTGCGTAAACTGGTCTCTCAGGGTTCAATTTCTAGTACACACTTCTTCCAGATGGCAAAGGAAACTAATACATGAGAATACATATGCAGGTAGAATAACAGGAAGTCAGTGAATTACCGCTACGCCCTTCATCTCATGAGACAAAAGTAACATCATTTAACCCAGAACTGAAGAAGTGTTGGATGAGAGGTGAAACGTCTTCAAGCTTCAAAAAGAAGTCCAGTTGCTTACAACTTAGCTCCTTTGACAAATTTAACTCTGTTTGTCTGACTAAAGCTGAACTAAATAATGTTGATATTTACTGTTCTGCTAGCCCAACTGCAACAGCAAAAGACACTGTTCTGTACAGACTGGTCGACTGATAGATTGACAGACTGGCAGGAGGGCTGACATTTGATCCGCTCTACTTTGGTCCGCTCTAACCATCGCCCCATTCTGTCTTTCTCCCCTCTCTGTGTGTTACAGTACATACCGTGTGTTGATTCTTTGCCAAATGATAATAGTAGCAGCCATAAGTTTCCTTGCATGGCTAATCCATAATCCATTTAGCCGCTCCATGGCTGTGGCCACAGAAGTGACAGGTGTGCACTTTTTTTTCCACAGGCCTGCTGCCATTTATACACTTAGGGCCAGTGCTGACACGCGTGCTTTCATGTGACTTAGCCAAAGCCCCCCTGCACTGCTAATAAACTAGTGGCCACTTAGCGTGCTCTTTCAGGAAGCTTTTAAAAAAGATAGCAGCCACGTGCCATTGCTGAGAATAAGTGTGTGCCTTAATTTGAAAGGCTCGAAAACAGTCGAGTAAACATCTTTTGTCATTTTGCTGGTCAATCTGTCCCAGAGAACATGGAAAACTTGTTTAGAATTTACCGGAAGGACTAGCCCCAAGGTCACTTCGGCCTTAGTCGGCAAACACAGATCTGTCACGGCTGTAATTGAATAGATTTTGGGGACTGCCTTGGTTTTCCGCTTATCACCCCTCCCAATTCCTTAACTGATCTTTTCCGGTCTGGCCAAGCCCCCCTCTCCTCTGTTTAATCTTATCTAATGGTTTAATTTGATTCAGCCGAGCAGCTATTCAATTACGTTGATGCAAGCCAACGAGGCATGAAAATATGTTTCCTTTTTTTTCTCAAGCATATTATTTCTAAATCTCTCTTTTTTCGATTGTATTTTCTGTCTGTCTGTCTTTTTGCACCAGTGCATTTTCTCCATTTCTTTATTTCCAGTCCCTTTGAGCTCTCTGCTCTTGTGCTTGCAGGCTTGCTGTGCATTAGCCTCTGCCAAGAAAAGTTAAGCACTCCAAACGACCTGAGTAAAGGTGGAGAAGGTTGGGGTTAGAGTGGAGTTCAGCTCCAAACTTAGGGCTCATTCACACCAAACACTCTCCGTATACAGCGCTTAGATAGTAAGTGCCTGTTTTCTGTCCATATTCATTTAGAATGCACGTTAACAAATTAGACTATTCACACCGCACGTGTGATCTGAGCGTATTCTGTCACACATACACACATACACACATATTGTACACGCTTGCGTGCTCTACACGCTCAAGTCGGTGTGAATGAGGCCTCACTTCTCTACTGGCTTAAGATGTAGCCAGTCCGTGGCAGCGCTAGGCGAGGTGAGGTGGGGTGAGGTGGGGTGAGGTGGGGTGGGGTGAGGCGCAGCGAAGGAGAACAAAAGCCAGAGAGATCCACGTGTTGGCACTCCACCCGCTACACCTAGACTTCTGTGTGCCTTTTTTCCTCAGCGGGAGTTAGCCATTCTGACTTGGCAATCACACACACACACACACACACACACACAAATACACACACACACACACACAAACACACCACCCCTCGCTGCCCACAGAGAGAGAGAGGGAGAGAGAGAGAGAGAGAGAGGCTGAGCTAGACTCTGAGATGGATGCGGCCCCGATCAGGCCCAGTTCTGGCTTGAATCCGACACGTCGGGTCCAGGTCTCAGCCTACTCCTGTCCAGCGTCAGCAGCATATCTGGGTCATAGTTTTCATCATACTCACTACCCTCCCTCTCTCCTCTTTTTAACCTTCACTCCGCTGTTCTTCCTTTTTCTTTCATATCTCTCTCCCTCTGTCTGTTTCTATCTCACCCCCCTCTCTTTTTCTTTATCCCTGTTTCTATCTATCTATCTATCTATCTATCTATCTATCTATCTATCTATCTATCTATCTATCTATCTATCTATCTATCTATCTATCTATCTATCTATCTATCTATCTATCTATCTATCTATCTATCTATCTATCTATCTATCCCTCATTTTTTCCTTTATCCCTCTCTCTGTTTCTCTTTGTGTCCTCCTCTCCCCCCATCTGTCTCTAACCTCTCTAACTCCTTCCTTTTTCTTTCATATGTCCCTCTTTCCCTCTCTCTGTTTCTATCTCATCCTTATCTTTCTTTAACCCAACTTCTGTCATCTTTTCCTTATTGTCCCTCTCTTGTTTTCTCTCCATGTCCTCCTCTCTCCCTCTTGTCTGTCTTTATCCCCCCCGCCAACAAATTTTCCTTTATCCCTGTTTCTATCTACCACTCTATCTATCTATCTATCTATCTATCTATCTATCTATCTATCTATCTATCTATCTATCTATCTATCTATCTATCTATCTATCTATCTATCTATCTATCTATCTATCTATCTATCTATCTATCTATCTATCTATCTATCTATCCCTCATCTTTTCCTTTATCCCTGTTTCTATCTACCACTCTATCTATCTTTTCCTTTGCCCCTTCTCTCTGTTTCTGTTCGTGTTCTCCTCTCTCCCTATCTGTCTCTATCCCCTCTACCCCTTCTTTTTTCATGTCTCCCTCCTTTCCTCTCTCTCTTTTCCTTTATCCCTCTCTCTGTTTCTGTCCATGTCCTCCTCTCTCCCTATCTGTCTCTAACCTCTCTAACCCCTTCCTTTTTTGCACATGTCCCTCCTTTCCTCTCTCTATCTCATCCCTATCTTTTTCTTTATCCCTGTTTCTATCTATCTTTCCCTCATCTTTTCCTTATTGTCCTTCTCTCGTTTTTTTCTCCTCCTCTCCCCCTGTCCTCTGTCTTTATCCCCCCGCTAACAACTTTTTATTCATCCCTGTTTCTGTCTTTCCCTCATCTTTTGATTTTTGCGCCTCTCTCTGTTTCTCTCTATGTCCACCGCTATCTCTCTCTCCTCTCCTCTGTCTCTAACCCTCCCTTGCTCCCCCACCTGTAGGCGTGCCAGGTGAAAGGAGCGAGGTGTACTATGACTGCTGCAAGGAGCCGTATCCGGACGTGACGTTCGTGGTGACGATACGGCGGCGGACGCTGTACTACGCCCTGAACCTGCTCATCCCCTGCATGCTCCTCTCCTCCATGACCCTGCTGGTGTTCCTGCTGCCGGCCGACTCCGGGGAGAAGATCTCTCTGGGTAAGGAGGACGGGGGGGTGGGGTAGGACGGGGGGTGGGGTAGGGGGGGCGGTGGAGGAGGAGAGTGGAGAAACGAAGGCATTTTATACCAGGCAAGGCAATTTATACTAGCCTGGTAAACCAGCCCTTCGTACTTCATTTCATTTTGCACAGAGGTTCTGGCAGTGCTTTCATTGACATTGCTGTATTAGGCAGAATTTCTACCTAGCCAATCGGCCATCAGAGGGAGTGTTGACGTTGACTTTTTGTGCTACATTTGAATTGTAGTGCGTAGGCAGGCTAATTTCATACGTGATGGCCAGACGTTAGCGATTGGGTAAAGGCAAGGCCACTTGTTTTAAACTTCAGTAGAGTTCACACCTCTAGGAAGAAATTGTTTCTCAATACAGCACTGTCACAAAATGAAATGAAGTATGAGGGGCTGGTTTACCAGACTAAATTTACACTGCCTTACAAAGGCAAAGCGCAGAAACTATGCAGACATTGAAACAGAGAAAAATGCTTTTGTCATACAAGTTGTCATACAGCCCAGTCAAACATAGGTATGATCGTGATGATGCTTACATGTACTTTCTGAATAGGAAGAAGCACGAGATTCAGGTCACAAGACCAAAGAGGTGTTATAATGTCAATTTTCAGTCGTAACTCAGTTTTGGCAAAATATGTCGTTACCGGCTTGTAGGGCAGCTTTGTAGGGCAGCACAGTCCAGGCGACAAGTGCCGCTTGACAAAGAAAAGCTGTCAAGAAATGTCTCGTCCCTGGAGGCTCTCACAGTCCTGCACCGGCAACCAAAAACGTAATAGAATCAGCTGAACACAAAATGTGATTTCTTTGCCAGCTTGATAAAGGCAACACTCCAGAATGCGGAACCTTAAGCTGCTGTCCAATCAGAGTATGTGACAGTGTCTGCTCCGTTTTTAAATGTTTTGATGCGTGTGACGCATATACCCTAGCAGACAAAAATGTTAATTCTTTTACATTCTATTTTGTCAAATGACATTTGCTGCCTGCACAATAAATTGGTCATAAGGGGGGAGAAAGAGGAGAACAGAGGTGAAGTGGTGGGAGAGAAAGAAAGAAAAGAAGAAGACATTGAGAGAAGAGAAGAGAATAGAGGGGTAGTGGAGGGACAGATGGTTTGTGATAAAAAAGGATGAAAGCAATGACATGAGAAGAGAGGAGAGCTGAGCCGTGTAGAGGACAAAGAGAAAGAGAGGAAAAGAGATGAAAATGAGAGTTAGAATTGAGAGGGATGAGAGATAGAGAGCAGATTAGGGAGATGAGAGATAGAGAGCAGATTAGGGAGGATGAGTGGAGGATAGAGGAGATTAGGGAGGATGAGTGGAGGATAGAGGAGATTAGGGAGGATGAGTGGAGGATAGAGGGGAGATTAGGGAGGATGAGTGGAGGATAGAGGGGAGATTAGGGAGGATGAGTGGAGGATAGAGGAGATTAGGGAGGATGAGTGGAGGATAGAGAGCAGATTAGGGAGGATGAGTGGAGGATAGAGGGGAGATTAGGGAGGATGAGTGGAGGATAGAGAGCAGATTAGGGAGGATGAGTGGAGGATAGAGGGGAGATTAGGGAGGATGGGTGGAGGATAGAGGGGAGAAAAGAAGAGATGCAGAGAGATAAGAGAAGAGGAGGGCTGTTTTGATGCCAGGGGAATGAAAGTGAGAGGATATGAGAAAAGATATACTGTAGGAGGTAGAATTAAGGCGATATGGGGATTAGCAGTGAGGGGGAAGGAGAGGAGAGGAGAGGAGAGGCGAGGAGAGGAGAGGAGAGGAGAGGAGAGGAGAGGAGAGGAGAGTGGAGGAGAGAGGTGGAGGTGGAAAGGTGAAGAGGATGAAGGGTAAAGAGAGAAAACATGAAACAGATTTTGGGGAAAAGGTGGAAAGTAAAACCAGATCTGTGATCTTCTTTGGTGATGGAAGCAACAGGGGCAGGTGCGATTTTTTTTTTTTTTTTTGAAAAAACATTGTCCTGAGGGGAGAAACGTTTGTGATTAGTTCAATCTGACAACCAATCGCAAGAGGGGAGAGAATTGTAGAGGCGTGGCCACCATTTTCAATATCAACAACATGCCACCATTTTTAATATTCACAACTTCTGTAGTGCTTGCTGACAATTCCCGCCCTGCACAGCCAAGAGGAACTGGTTATCATTTCAAGTTTGTAAGAACAAAAAGGTGAGCAATTGTCTACTCTGTTTTCAGGGCAGAAATTGTCTAAGGGCAGGTGAATCTCTCCTTGTCTGAGGGCAGATGTTGTATTTTACCGTTTCTTGGGATGATGTAGTTAGATAAAAGGGAGTCAATTGTTTCTCTTGGTCTCAGGGCACATTATTTCATGCCTGTTCAGTCTCCTGGTCCAAGGGCAGAGACCCTTGTTTCCCACAATTTTTATGTAAGAAGTCGTACATAAAATCGTATGGCAAAAGTCGTATGTTTTAGTATTATTTAGTATTATTTAGTATGTTAGTAGTCTAACATCATTTGTCTGAAAGGAGTCAGCTGTCTCTCGTGGACTCAGGGCAGAAGTTTTTATGTATTTTTTTGTATACATTTTTGTATTGGTTTGATTGGAATATATGACAAGAATACAGTTCCAGATACAGTTCCAAATTCCAAACAAACCATAACACACCCATTAATCGTTAACACCACAGAGAGATATTAAAATAAAAAAAGTCAATTTAGTCTCTCCCCACTACAATGGCTAAACTCTGGCTATGCCATTTTAACAAGTTAGTATTGTCCGATGATACAGTGTGGGGTGGGACCCACACTTGTACAATAATCTTTTGGGCTGCTGTTAGACCAGTGGCTCATGGCTGCTGGACCAATGACAACTGCAGACCATATTAATTAAAGCCAATAAAACAAAAGCATTGCATTCTGCCATAATGTTGAGCCAACAGAAACTTATTTTTTAAACTTAGGTTATTACATTACTTAAATATATGATGATGAGGGGCTCCTTGAAAAGTGTTCTGTGCCATGCTAATCTTAATAAAGTTTGAGAACCCCTGTTTAGACCTAATCAACCTAATCTGTTGAGAAGCATGTAAGAGGACTGAGCAACTCCTATCCAATCAGTGAACAGAGGGTGTGTTCGTGAGCCATGACATTGACGTTGTGTGCTACATTTGAATTGTAGTGCATAGGTAGGCTAATTGCGTATGTGATAACCAGGCGTTAGCGATTGGGTAAAGGCAGAGGCACTTGTTTTAGACTTCAGCAGAGTCCACACCTCCAGGAAGACATCGTTTCTCATGGCCTCCGCTCCAGACCCTCTGTACAAAATGAAATGAAGTACGAGGAGCTGGTTTACCAGGCTAGAGTATCAGGTGCAATAGTCCAAAAGATGCTACAGCACACAGGCCATGACGAGGATAATTCTAAAGAGAAGAACTGCCAAGTGGGGCATGAAGACGGCACTGGCTCCTTTAGGAAGACAGGAAAAGAAGAAACCATTCAAGCTCAAACAAACTGACACCTAATGTATTGTGTAGCACTGAACAATAACCTTAGAGGTGTACTTCCATCGGGTTTTCATTAATTTTGCGGTGTTCTCTAGTGTTAATAATTGCCCTGTGCGCTGGTTTTGATGAAAAAAATGTTGTAGTGCTTCTGTTTCAGGCTGTTTTAGTTTGGTGGAGGGGGTGGGGCCGGGAGAACGACACGATTTCACCAGAGGCGTGACACGCTCCCTGCAGCTTCCTTTGCCCCACAGTCAACTTGATAGCAGAGTAAGGTAAAGGGGAAAAGTCAACTTGACAGCGCTAAAATTGCACACAGAATGTCTTCGGAGATACAGCCTTATGTGTTTGATCCTAAATCCGAAGAGGAAGGAGAGATGGCACAAGCACAGTCACTTCCTGACCGTTTGTCAATGAATGTTTCAGAATGGTAATATTTGCATGACAAAACAACATCATTTAAAGCCCATTCGGTCAGTTTCTCTTATATGCATTTGCACACGTTTACGTCACGCTGCAGGCCCTTTTCGCATTGGGTCATTTTTCCGCCTATTTCCTTCTTTTGACTGATATAGAAAATGGGGGTAGAAAAACATTTTGATATGCAGCATGCATATGCAACTCGGGGTGACCTAACTCGTATTTTTAAGAAACAAGTACTCCTGGCTCTGGAGCTGCCCTGCCAGATCAGGCGCGTAGCCTGGCTATTAATTGGCCCTGTCCCAGGCTGGCTCTAAGCGGGGGAGATAAATAGTTTAAGTCATTAAATCATCTCATATCTGAATTTGATGTGTATGTATGTGTGTGTGTGTGTGTGTGTGTGTGTGTGTGTTTGTCTGTGTGTGCGTGTGTGTGTGTGTGTGAGAGAGAGAGAGAGAGAGAGTGAGAGAGAGAGAGAGAGAGAATATTATGAAGGTATGGGTTACCCTGCTGATGATGTAAAAAAGGGCGTCCATTACCTGGGGAGGTAATGCATAAAAATATATAAACGGCAATAAATCACAACAGAGTCAAAGTGAAGTGAAAGGCTGGCATTGTTATGTAGCCAAGAAGGGGAAAAGAAATTTTTTTTAAAAGAAATAGAAAATGACCTCATCTGGAAGCTCAAATGGGCCTAAAAGGCCTACCAAACTGCCCAGAAAGATTGAAGGGCCTGGGTCTGCATGGGTAAAGAAATTAAAAGTCACCTTACTTAGACTAATGGCATACATTTAATTCGGTCCACTAGTACATGCCGCATACAAAACTACTTTAAAGTAGTGTTGGCAATTCGACGACTTATTTATTTCCTGATTTTTGTAATCTCTGGAGGTAATATTCACATTTATCGACTACTGACTTTTTTACTGACTTTTTAATGTGTTGGTTTCATATGTTTTTTGGTGAGAAATATTAAAATAATGCAGTCTAACTTCCCTACAGCGCTCTGTCTGAAGTGCTTGTCCTTGAGGTAGTGATGTCACATCAGCCTGATGTCACACCAGCCTGAAACGGGCAACTAGAGCATAATATGGGAGCAGTTTTAGCCACATGTACTATGGTGAGGCAAGTTGAGGTCCACATATCGTACAATTTATACATAGCCTAGTTGTGTTGAATTGAACGCCATGCCAATGACGTTTCATGTTACAGTAGCCCCAACATTTCTTAGTATTGCACAGATTTTTGGTAGGCCACAGCCTTATCATGGGCCTACTACATATAAACAGTCTTGCAAGTGCGTGGGGGCCGATTGAAAAACTCCAAGAGCTGCACCTGGTGCAGGATCTTATGTTGCCCATGTGTATGATCCTAAAACACCAACTGAAAAAAGTACCACTATGTGCTCTATCTGGTGGGATGTAAATATGCAAATTATGCAAAAGATATCATTATGTATGCAGATGATGCAAATGAGTAACAGTATTAAATAACTTACTGTTTATTTGGCTTGGTTACATTACCCTTAATAGGAAAAGACAAAAGACAAACATTAAAAATGTATTTCTCCTGAAGCAGTAGATTGGATACTTATGACCAGTGTTGGGGTCGTTACTCAAAAAAAAAAAATCCATTACAAATTATTAAATCCAAGTCAAATCTGAGTGGGAATACATGCTAACACACACACACACACACACACACACACACACACACACACACACACACACACACACACACACACTTACACACACACACACACACACGCCCTCCATGTAGAGTCAGTATACATAGGCTCCCTTTCTGGCTGGCTGGTTGAACTCCTCCTTGAACTTCTTGGTGACATCAACCATCAGGTTCATCTTTTCTAGAGGCCACTCATTCTTCCTGGCTAGACTCTGCATCACCGCTACACACACACACACACACACACACACACACACACGAAGAGGCCACTCATTCTTCCTGGCTACACTCTGCATTACAGCTACACACACACACACGATTCCAAACACACACACACACACACGACCCCAAACACACACATGACCCTAAATACACACACGACCCAAAATACACACACACAACCACAAACACACACATGACCTGAAATACACACACGACCTGAAAAACTGACACATGACCCCAAACACACACACAAGACCCCCCACCCCACACACACACATGACCCCAAATACACACATGGCCCCAAATACACACACTAATCTCAAACACACACTTGACCCCATTGTTTGTGTATTAGACAATATACAGTCAATGCTTGATCCCAAACACAGCAAGACTCATTCTTGACTCTCACACACATACACACACAGACTGAGCAGTCATGAGAACACATACAGTAATATGAGGACATACAGTATACAGTATGTTTGTACCACCAAAGCTTGTGTGTGTGTGTGCCTGTGATGAATGACTAGGGGTTGAAGAGGCCTGAGGTGTGTGTGTGTGTGTGTGTTTGTGTGTATGTGTGTGTGTGTGTGTGTGTGTGTGTGTGTGTGTTTGTGTGTGTGCCTGTGATGAATGCCTGGGGGTTGAAGAGGCCTGAGGTGTGTGTGTGTGTGTGCCTTCCTGTGAGGAATGACTGGAGGTTGAAGAGGCCTGAGGTGTGTGTGTGTGTGTGTGTGTGTGTGTGTGTGTGTGTGTGTGTGTGTGTGTGTGTGCCTGTGAGGAATGACTGGGGGTTGAAGAGGCCTGAGGTGTGTGTGTGTGCGTGCACATGTGTGTGTGCTTGTGAGGAATGACAGTCAGTCAACTTATCCTCACTACTGTCATAACTACTGTTATCACTGCTTTATCAATACTGTTATCACTACTTTCATAACTACTGTTATCACTGCTTTCTCACTACTTTAGCAATACTAATACTATTGTTACCAATACTTTCATCACTACTGGTATCACTGTCATCACTACTGTAATCACTACTGTAATTACTACTGTCACCACTACTGTTATCACTACTGTTACCACTGCTGTCATCACTACTGTTATCACTACTGTTATCACTGTTATCACTACTGTTATCAGTCATCACTACTGTCATCAATGCTGATATCACTGTCATCAATACTGTCATCACTACTGTTATCACTACTGTCATTACTACTGTTATCACTACTGTTACCACAACTGTCATCAGTACTGTCATCACTGTCATCACTATTGTCATCACTGCTGTTATCACTACTGTCATCACTACCGTTATCACTACTGTTATCACCTCTGTTATCACTAATCTTATGACTACTGTTATCATCACTACTGTCAACAGTACTTTATCACTACTGTCATCACTACTGTCAACACTAGTGTCATCACTACTGTTATCATTACTTTATAACTACTGTTATCACTACCGTTATCACTACCGTTATCACTACTTTATCACTACTGTCATCGCTACTGTTACCACTACTGTCAGCACTACTGTCAACACTACTGTCATAATTACTACGGTTATCACTACTGTTCTCACTATCGTCATCACTACTGCCATCACTACTGTTATCACTACTCTTATCATCACTACTGTCATGCTTCAGACATGCACGTGAGGGGGGTGCAGTGGTTAGAGCACCCAACCTGGGAATTTTTACATGGGGTCCCGTGTTCGAATCCGGCCTGCAGTCATTTCCAACCTTACCCCATATCCTTCCAAAAAACATCTACATGTGAATGCTTGTGTGCAGTTATCTCTAATCCTGGATTGGACGTCACATGACTTTTGGCGTGTCACCAATGCCGCCATTTTGAACAGTGCTACTTTCATCTGCAAGCCATAGGCAGTAGCAGCATCAGCCAAGGAAATTATCGCTGTAAGGGCTCATTTCCACCAAACACTCTCCGTTTACAGCGCGTAGACAGCAAGTGCCTGTTTTCTGTCCGTATTCATTTAGAATGCACGTAACTTCACTCTTTTTTACCGTTTGACCCAGAAGGCTAACAGTGGAAGTGCTAGCCGCCCTTACTGGAAGCATGAAGATTATGCTATTTTTAAACCAATAAAAACAGCTGGAAGAAACTCCACACTCCACCGGTAGTATAACAAAGCCCCTGGCATTCAAAACGAGGCACTGGGAACTGTAAGTGTACACAATGTTTATTAAGAAAACAATTCTTACATGCAGTAGTTTGCAGTTGTTTCTCACAGTCCAGACAAGTCGATTGATGATCACGAACCAGTGTGAGAAATAGGAGGAGAAGTAGTACTAGTAGTAGTAGAAGCCTACTTCCTGCTTTCTAATTAGTTTACCCTAAGAATTATACGTGTGTCTGATCCAGTGCACAGCAACTGCTTTACATTTTTGTAGCAAAGGGGAGGAGAAGCACCCCCACCTGGCTTCGAACCCCGGTCTGTAGGGTAGTAAACTTGTGCTTTGACCACAACACCAAAGAGCCAGACTCCTTAGTATTGTGGTAAAAGTGCATGTTTGGTACCTTGGAGACCTGGGTTTAAGGCTGGGTGGGGTGACTTCTCCAGACCTTTGCTACAATTTTAAAACATCATACCCAACACCTTATGTGAAATATAACAATTGCACATGTGTCTTCAGCTAGCAGGCAGACCAGTAGTTAACTCGCTCTGCTGAGCTGTCAAAGCTAAGCGTCTGTGGGGCTGGTTGCAGTTTGGATGGGAGACCTCCTAGTTGCTGCAGGGAGGGCTACAGTAAGGACATGTTTTCTACTGTGTGTTTTTTACATTCATTCATTAGCGCCACCTAAGAGGATATGGACAAATATGGGTAAAAGCACAAGTGTGGCACACAGGAGGGATAGTGCAGTGGTAGCACTGGAGATTGCCAACCCTCAAGGTTGAAGGCTCAAATCCCAGCCTGATCAATATGTCACGTCCCATCTTTAATTAGCTTACCCTAACAATAATATGTTTGTTTGATTCGCAGCAGCTGCTGCTGGTGTATATTGTAAAAACTACTGACACTAAGGGCTCATAAGTGAAATATTTTTAACAACAATTGGCACAACTTTTCTTCAGCCAGCAGGCAGACCAGTGGTTACCTCACTCTGCTGAGCTCTCAAAAAAGCTAAGCAGCTGTGGGGCTGGTCACAGCTTGGATGGGAGACCTCCTAGATGCTGCAGGGAGGGTGGGTGGTGCAGCAGATAGGGGGTGCTCTTCTCTCTAGCTCAAAAAAATACACTACTCCCAGCACAGTGGGATCCTGGGCTGGGAGATGTTGCTGCCTTACACATGGGTAGCTAGTGATTCCTCTGATGTTAGAACATTTGTCTGGTAGGTTCAATAGTTAGACAGTTCTGATAATGGTGGTAGTTAGATGACTAACAAACTAACTCACTCTCACACTCTTCTGTGTTTAATGGAGAAGAATCAATGAAAGAACTTAAAAAAAATAAAATAATACTTTTGGACTTTTACTACAGTAATTTATTCACATGACTTTTTTGGAAGAATGAGGTTACATGACCAGTCAGGTTTAGAAGTTCGTAGCTCTTTTGAGATCATTTGCAAAATGAAACCACTAACTAACTAACTAACTAACTAACTAACTAACTAACTTACTTACTTAGCAAAACCTTTTCAATCTAAAATAGTTGTTGATGTTACTTGACCAGCATTCTATGACAGCAGCAAACTTGCTGTCACCTTCCAATGAGTGCCACAATTAGTAGAAGGCACAGCAGAGGGATCATTTAGTTAGGTAGTTATTTCATTGTGTAAGGCAGCAACATCTCCCAGCCCAGGATCCCATCACTGTGCTGGGAGTAGTGTATTTTGTTTGCGCTAGAGAGAAGAGCACCCCCTACCTGCTGCACCACCCACCCTCCCTGCAGCAACTAGGAGGTCTCCCATCCAAGCTGTGACCAGCCCCACAGCTGCTTAGCTTTTTTGAGAGCTCAGCAGAGCGAGGTAACCACTGGTCTGCCTGCTGGCTGAAGAAAAGTTGTGCCAATTGTTGTTAAAAATATTTCACTTATGAGCCCTTAGTGTTGGTATTTTTAACAATATACATCAGCAGCTGCTGCGAATCAAACAAACATATTATTGTTAGGGTAAGCTAATTAAAGATGGGAAGTGACTTATCGATCCAGCTGGGATTTGAACCTTCAACCTTGAGGGTGGGCAATCTCCAGTGCTTCCAGTGCTACCAGTGCTACCAGTGCTACCACTGCACTATCCCTCCTGTGTGCCACACTTGTGCTTTTACCCACATTTGACCATATCCTCTCTGGTGGTGCTAATGAATGTGAAAAACACAACCTTACTGTAGCTATGGTGGGACAAGAACCTGCAACCTCAAGCATGTAAACCAGCAGCTGTGTCACTGCAGCACTTTCCTTTCAGTAAGCTCTCCCACTCCATTAGTCTTTATTCTGTTGTCCTACCTGACACTACCAACAGAGTGCAAACTCAGCATATTGAACAGGCTGGAATTTTGAACTTCCAAACTTGAGGGTGGGAAATTGTTGGTGCTACCACTGCACTACACTTCCTGTGGGCCACACGTTGGCTTTTTCCCTATTCGTTTATACTCTTTCCACTTGTATTACTCATTATTACATTTTTTTACTTGAGACTAGCAAAAAAGTTGGTATTTTTTACAATACAAATCATCAGCTGTGTGCTGGATCGAACAAATGTACTATTGTTAGGGTAAACTAATTAAAAACAGGAAGTAGACTATTGAACAAGCTGGGACTTGAACATCCAACCTTGAGAATGGGGTTCTCCAGTGCTACCACTGCACTATCCCTCCTGTATTCTACACTTCTGCTTTTACCCACATTCATCCATCTCTCTTGTGGCGCTAATATGAATGTGAAAAACACACAGTAGGGAACACTGCCTCAGCGTACTAGCTATGGTGGGACAGGAACCTGCAACCTCAAACATGATAACCAGCACCAGTGGCACTGCACCACTTTTCTTTCAATGAGTTCTCCCACTCCATTACTCTTTATTCTATTGTTCTACTTGACACTAGCAACAAAGTCCAAAGTTAGCCCATTGAACAGGCTGGGATTTGAACTTTCAACCTTAAGGGTAGAAATTTCCAGTGCTACCACTGCACTATGCATCCTGCAGGCCACACTTTGGCTTTTCCCCTATTCGTTAATACTCTTTCTACTTCTATTAGTCACTATTATATTTTTCTACTTGACACTAGCAACAAAGTGCATAGTTGGCAGCAACTTGGAAATTATAACCGGGGCAGGGCAAGGTGCGACCAGCCCCTCCCTCAGCCGCTTAGCTTTGAGAGCTCAGCAGAGAGGGGTAACCACTGGTCTGCCTGCTGGCTGAAGACACATGTGGCAATTGTTAGAAATATTTCACCTATGAGGCCTTAGTGTTGGTATTTTTAAAAATACACATCAGCAGCTGCATGCTGGATCAAACAAACGTTAGGGTTGGGTTGGGGTGGGGTAATTAAAGACAGGAAGTGGGCTATTGAACAGGCTGGGATTTGAACTTTCAACACTAAACCAACACCAGTGTCACTGCACCACTTTCACTAAGTTCACCCACTCCCTTAGTCTTTATTCTGTTGTTCTATCTGACACTAGCAACAAAGTGCAAACTTAGCCTATTGACCAGGCTGGGATTTGAACTTTCAACCTAAAGAGTGGGAATCTCCAGTGCTACCACTGCACTATCCCTCCTGCATGCAATGCTTTGGCTTTTCACCTATTCGTTCATACTCTTTCCACTTCTGTTAGTCACTATTATATTTTCCTACTTGACACTAGCAACAAAGTGCATAGTTGGCAGCAACTTGAAAATCATAACCAGGGCAGAAACCAACTATTAGAGATTATGGTCCATATTTAAGAAGGACTGCTCTCCTTTCTACCATAATCTGATGTGAGACATGAACTAATGACCTTCTGGACAACACATCAGCACTCTCCCACTGGATCACCTCCCCACACTCAAGCTGAGCATGAGTTCAGTGCCTGAATCCAAGCGCGCGCGCACACACACACACACACAAAGGGGGACAGGGCACACTAATTAACTGATTGATGAATTGGTTGATCTTTAATCCAGCCAAAAGTAGCCTAAACCTCATGAAGCCCCTCTTAATCACATCATACTATCCATGTCTTGTCTTTATTTTCTTTGGGAGGATCAAAGTATTTCTTCTCTACTATGTGATGTGCAGTGTTGGGGTCGTTACTCAAAATAAGTAATCCATTACACATTACTCACTAGTGTTAAAAAATGTTATACATTACTTTACTTTTTTACTCCTTACGGAATGTAACTCCTTACATTGATACATTACTTTGTGTTACTCAGCAACGGAGCAAAACACACAACAAATTCCTATTGCAATGAGCAAGATGTACGACAGGTCGTTCTTTCTTGCTGTTTAAAGAAAACCGGCTACACCAGTTGGTGAAAGTCTGAAAAGCACTGCACATTAGGTCATATCAGTATTGCACTGCTGGCAGGGTTAAGTGGTTGAAAAAAAACAAAAAAAAAAACAAACGTTCAACGTTGAAGGAAGCTGTATCTCCCTCATTCCCATCAAAAGTAAACATCTCCTCAGCGACAGTGCTGTATGGCAGCAGGTTTCTGATTCTGCTGCGCAACCGGCCCCACATCACGGTGCAAAACACGACACGACACAATTCCCCACTGCTTCTCTCTTCTCCTCTTCCCTAAGCCATTGCACTTTAACTTTGGCAACATCTCTCAACACATTAAAAACAATGAGCATATTCCCACCCCCGAATGTTATGGTAGATGGCTTAGCCATTTCCCTGAATTTAACAATCACCAACAGTTGCGTGTGGACATGTCTCGCGACTATTGTGCAAACGTGCACCTGAGGATTTTGGGGGAGGGTCAGGGAATCCGTCTCAGATATCTGTGGTCAGACTCTTCACTGGGGAAGTTTAGTAATCAGCATATATGCACTATTAGTAACTGTAGTGTGATTAATGAACTTGATTAATGTAGTGTAATTACAGTTTTTGCCCATTGCTTAAACACATTTTGCAGAACTTGGCTCGCTGTGCCAAAACTCTACACCCAAGCACATAGGACACAACACTTGGAAATAAACCATTCACATCCATGTCAAATTGAAACTCTGCAATCAAAACCTAACAATCCTTTGTCAAAATGTCACTCTGATGACAAAATTGCACACACTTGCATCTTATAAAAACACGGTCACATCAGCAGCAACACACTAGTCTACTTTATATAAAACACTGTTTTTTTGCATTTTGAATAGATGTGTTTTGCCAATGATACATCGGTATTTCATTTTTGAACGAAGTGTCTTATGTAGGAAATAATGTGTAGTGTGCAGGAGCAAGTGTGTTGCAAAAAGGAGCAAATGTGTTGCAGAATTGCAACTAAAGTGTAAAGCAGCGCTTGTGTTTAAGGTATGGTTACACTGTGTTTAAGGCATGGTAACACAACTTCAAGTTATGTTACTTTGGTTTAAGCATATGTCTATTGCATTCAAGCAACGGGCAAAAACTGTAATGTAGTGTGATTAATGAACTTATAACAGTAATGCGTTACACTACTACGTTACCGACAAATGTAATGTGAGTACAGTAACGCGTTACACCCATCTCTGCTTATGACTACCTGTGACTATGAGGACAGGAAAAGCATAGCATTTTTTGATCCTGTGAGGGACATTTTGTCTCTGCATTTAACCTAATTCGTGAATTAGACACACACACATACACTGAGTGAACACACACGCTAAAACCCAGAGCAGTGGGCTGTCAGCTGCAGTGGTGCCCAGGGAACAGTGAGGGGTTAGGTGCCTTGTTCAAGGACACCTCAGCCCTGGATGGATGGTATACCTATGTTCCTTTCCCTGCCCATATTTTACCTTCCTGGTCAGAGATCGAACAGGCCACCCTTCAATCACAAGCTTAAGGCCCTAACCAGTAGGCCACCTCTAATGGCAAACCCCTTAACGGCTGCCCTCTAGTGATACTTACCTACCTGTGGTGAAAGTAAAATGGAGGAAATGACACTGCCCTAAAACTAATTCTAAGCCAGGGCAGGGCAGCCTGGAACCAGGGCAGGCCTGAGAGTCCTCAGGACAAATCTAGAAATATCTTTCTGCCCTGAGACTAGGAGACATTCACCAGCCCTCTGCCAACATCAATCTGGGAAGCAATGTAGCCCTGGGACCAGAGGAGACTAACACAGCCCTCAGGAAAATCCTATAATCCTATAAAAACAACTTCTTCTCTGGGAACATGACACATTCAACTGCCCTCAAAAAACTTCAGGAGCAAT
The DNA here is from genome assembly GCA_027475355.1 of Coilia nasus. NCBI lineage: Eukaryota > Metazoa > Chordata > Actinopteri > Clupeiformes > Engraulidae > Coilia > Coilia nasus. The sequence continues at coordinate 26,275,009 of CM050201.1, forward strand.
GGCGTCAGCCCTGGGACAAGAGAAGACTCACAAGGCCTTAGGAAGATTCTAGAAAATATTTCTGCCCTGAAACCAGACAAGACAAAATGTTGGTAAACAATGGCTTTATCTCTGTGACCAAATAAGACTAAAACAACGCTAAGGAAATTTCTAGAAAAATCCTTCTGCCCTGAGACTAGAAGAGAAACTTCAAGACCAATGGGTCTCAGCCCCAAGGACCAGGGAAGACTTGAAATGCCCAAAGAAAATGTCTACCCTGAGAACAGATACAATATGACTTCTGCCCTGAGAGCAGGAGGGATTCACATGCCCTCATACAAAATTGTGGGATTGTTTGTCAGATTAAACCAATCACAAGCGTTTCTGTCCTCAGTACAACTTTCAGTAAAGAAAATTCCCACCTGCAAGTAAAGGGGATTAAGACTTGAAGACGAAGAGGTGAAAAACAAGAACTCAAAATAACCCAAAACAACCGTGTTGTTGAATAAAGACTGCAAAGTTAGAAACAAGTCAGCTAGAGCCAGAAAAGAGTTGACGGAGCTGTGAACAAAAAGAAATGACATAAGGCCAAAACAAATCAGCCGGGGAAAAAAAGAAGAGGGAAAAAAGTGAGCAAGGCATTAAGAAACTTTAGAAAGCTGTGTGTGACTGACAGTGTGGTTACACTGATTAGCCTGAACAGCTCCCAGTACAGGGGCGCACAGGATAAATGCATTAGTCCACAGTTATGCGGCTAATTAATCTATCGACAAAATAAAGCCTCGGGGCTCAATTAAAAGGCTAAAGGGAATTATGTTTGACATCCGTTGGCTGAGGGACTGGAAGGACATTTCTCTCATCCCACCTCCGACAGTGGGGGCATGCGTACGGTCAGGTTCCCTCCTGTAAGTGCTAATATCGCTTGGGCACTGCTTCTGCCAGTGTGGGGGAGTTTGCGGTATCAGCTTAAACGGATTGTTGCTTGTTCGATGTTGTTTCGAACGGAACTCGCTCGGGAACAACACGCAGTTCAAAACTCGAAGGTGAAACCCCATTAGAGCCAAAAGACAGGAGCTACACCATGACCGCCCCCCCTTGCCAGTAAAATCTAAACAGCCATCCAGCAGCTGTTGCCAAGCTAGAGTCCTAGCTGGTGTTGGTTGTTGAAGTGCCAGCACGAAAAAAAGAGACAGTTGAAACAGTACTGTGGGTGAGTGCAAATGTTGGGTTACAAGGGGCAGTGGTGGCCTAGTGATTAAGTTATCAGACCTGTGAACGCAGGATTGCAGGTTTGAATCCCAGGTCGCCACTGAGGTACCCTGAGTATGGTACCATTCCCGTTGTCATGGCTGCCCCTTGTGTGTGTATGATGGCTTACAGTTTTTGCCCACTGCTTGGACACAATAGACAAATGCTTAAACCAAAGTAACATAACTTGAAGTTGTGTTACCATGCCTTAAACACAGTGTAACCATACCTTAAACAAAAGCGCTGCTTTACACTTCAGTTGCAATTCTGCAACACACTTCCTCCTTTTTGCAAAACACTTGCTCCTGCACACTACAAACTATTTCATACATAAGACACTTTGTTCAAAAATGAAATACCGACCGGCAAAACACATCTATTCAAAATACAAAAAACAGTGTTTTATATAAAATAGACTAGTGTGTTGGTGCTGATGGGACAGTGTTTTCATAAGATACAAGTGTGTGCAATTTTGTCACGAGAGTGACATTTTGGCGAAGGATTGTTAGGTTTTGATTGCAGAGTTTCAATTTCACATAGATGTGAATGGTTTATTTCCAAGTGTTGTGTCCTATGTGCTTGGGTGTAGAGTTTTGGCACAGCGAGCCAAATTTTGCAAAATGTGTTTTAGCAATGGGCAAAAACTGTAAATGCACAGGTGACTTTCATTGTGACTGTGTGCTGTGCCGTGTGATCACAATGACAAAAATGGGACTTTCACACAAGTTAATTGAAGGCACTGATAGAGGTTGAATGAATTTATCTCCTCGCTGTGAGGGTTGAAACACACAACTGTGTCTTTAAGGTCTGCAGCAGTGTTCTCTCAGCATGTTTATTGAACTAATAGGCAAATTATTCACCCCTGCAAAGGCCTTACATGGGTATTTATTATTGGTAGTCACATTTAGAGGCGCACTTTGATTAATCTACATCGGTGCTGCAAAAGGCCCATCTAATTCTGCAGGGTCCACTCCAGTGGGGTCCAGTTATTGGGCACCTCAGATACCCCCACTCTAATAATGGCAATGCAACCTCCTGAGCCCAGGCCGAAAATCCAGGTGTGAAATATAGAGAGGGAAATGAAGGGAGCAGGAGTCCTAAGTGGATTTAGGAAGGCAAAGGGGATGGATGGTTGATAGGTAAAGAGAGAGAAAGAGACAGAGAGAGTGAGAGAGAGAGAGTGGGGAATGGATAAGGGGAAAGATGGAGAGCTGTGGAGACAGGGTTGTGTGTGTGTGTTTGTGTGTGTGTGTGTGTGTGTGTGTGTGTGTGTGTGTGTGTGTGTTTGTGGGTGTGTGTTTGTGGGTTGTGTGCGTGTGTGTGTGTTTGTGTTTGTGGGTTGTGGTGTGTGTTTGTGTGTGTGTGTGTTTGTGTATGTGGGTGTGTGTGTGCGCGTGTGTGTGTGTGAGTTTGTGGTGTGTGTGTGTGTGTGTGTTTGTGGGTTGTGGTGTGTGTGTGTGTGTGTGTGAGTGTGTGTTTGTGGGTTGTGTGTGTGTTTGTGGGTTGTGGTGTGTGTGTGTCTGTGTGTTTGTGGGTTGTGGTGTGTGTGTGTGTGAGTGTGTGTTTGGGGAGGTTGAGGCTGTTTGGGGGGAAGAGGAATAGCCCATTTTCGATTGACTCGGTGGAGCACTACATCATTGCGGTGGCTCTGGACGAGATCAGGTTTAATCAAACCGCATCCAGCTAAATTACCTCAGGGGGCCCCTTGCTCTCGCTCGGCTTCTGTTTGTTTGTTTTACATCAGCATGTTTGGAGAACACGTAACCTGTTGAAATCAGCTCCCAGCACGGCCAGAGAAAACGGCCATGCATCATCCTCCAGTCTCTCCCATCGCCCGCCCGCCCTCCAGGTTGCCTCTGATCAGCAACTTTTACACCCAGAAGTAGTAGGAGGCCATCGCCATTGCTGCCCGCTGTCACCTCTTGTCACAGGGCTACATGTCAACAGGCCACCAGGGACTAGGCTGCGGGGTCAGCAGATGATGCAGTTTGTAGCTGCGCGTGAAATTTTACTCTTAGCCACTGAAACCGTGATGGGCTGTGAAAACAGACAAACCTCAGTAATATATATATATAGTATTATATATTATATATATAAAATACTCTTCCCTTTTTTCTTTTCCTTTTCTCTCCTTCCCTTTCCTTCCCTTTTTCTCTTTCTCTCTGTCTTTCCCTGTCTCTACCTGTCTGTTTTCTCTCTCTGCAGGTATCACCGTCCTCCTCTCCTTGACAGTTTTCATGCTGCTGGTGGCAGAGATCATGCCAGCTACTTCAGACTCCATTCCATTAATAGGTTGGTAGTGTGTGTGTGTCTGTGTCTGTGTCTGTGTCTGTGTGAGTGTGTGTGTGTGTGCCTGTGTGTGTGTGTGTCTATCTGTCTGTCTGTCTGCCTATCTGTGTGCATGTGTGTTTTGGTCTGTCTCTCTGTGTGTAAATGTGTCTGTCTGTCTGTGAATGTGTGTGTGTTCATAACATACATTTGTGTATTTGTTTTAGGAATTCGTATTTTTAAAATGTAGATCAGGAATGGAGGTCACTTGTGTTATATCTACATCTATCTATCTATCTGCCCGTCTGCATGACGTAGACACTGACATCAGCCCTATATCGGGAAGAATGCAAGTATGCAACACCAACCTTGGAGTTACAATATAAAGTACTGTCCCTGCTTTAAACTACAGTGAGTAATTGTGGCTCAGTGATCACCGATGCTTGCAAGGCTGCTAATTGCTAAATAAACTAGTCTCCACAAGCGTCGGATTTATAGTCACTCTTACCACTCGCCCAGTGGCACTCCAAAGCACATTTAACACCAGTACTCCTACTAATCAGTAACAGGGTACAGATGATTCAGTGTGTGGACGTCAGAGGAATTATATGTGATTGAGTGCAGTCACTAAAACTGGTTCCTGTTTTGATGGCTGAGCTGTAATTGTCCGTACTTTAAGTGTCAACGTGTCTGTCTTTTTAATGTCATTTTACTCGTCAATGTCTGACACCCTTCATGGTGTAGGGAAAGTAAATATTTTTATTTAATTTTGTATGCTTGTTTGGAAAATGAGTGCTTGCATATGTAAGTATGTATGTATGTATGTCTGTGAGAAAAAGAGCAACAGAAAGAGAGGAACAGTGTGTGTGTTTATGTATGTACAGTATTGTGCAAAAGTCTTAGGCAGGTGTGAAAAAAATGCAAGGATTATAGTCAGGTGTATGATCAACCAATTACACCAAATTGGTTGTATATGTCAGGAAGCATACATCCACAGAAGATCTGTGGTAGTTCTTCAAGATGTTTGGCGCAACCTACCAGCCAAGTTCCTTCAAAAACTCTATGCAATAGACCTAGAAGAATTGGTGCTCTTTTAAAGGCAAAGGGTGATCACACCAAATATTTGATTTAGGTTTCTCTTTTGTTCCGTCACTGCATTTTGTTAATTGATGAACATAAATGATTAACACTTCCATTTTTGAAGCCATCCCTAGTTGACAGCATTTTTTCACACCTGCCTAAAACTTTTGCACAGTACTGTAGATATAATGGAGGAAGACTGTGTGAGCATGTGTGTATGTGAGAGAGAGAGAGACAAAGAGAGAGACACAGTGCATGTGTAAGCGTGTGTGTGTGTGTGTGTATGTGAGAGAGAGAGAGAGAGAGAGAGAGAGACAGTGCGTGTGTGTGTTTGTGAGAGAGAGAGAGAAAGAGAGAGAAAGAGAGAGAAAGAGACAAAGAGAGAGAGACAGTGCATGTGTGACTGTGTGTGCTGTGCACATGTGTTTTTGAAAAGTTGGGACCCTGCAAGAGGCAGGTCATTATCCCTCAGAATAAACTGTGCCCCATTTTGTGCCGGCTCCACATTTTGGTCAGGCTCCAGCGCCCAGTGCCATCTGCTCGAGTTTAAATGTAATTGGGCTGAATAAATCCTGAAGGCTGTTAGCTGGAGAGGAGTCATACTGAGAAGCAGAGAGGCAGAGAGTGAGTAAGACAAACTGCATGTGTCTGTGTGTGTGTGTGCATGCACGTGTGCGTGCACGTGTATGTGTGTGTGCACATGCGTGTGTGTGTGTGTGTCTGTGTGTGTGTGTGTGCACATGTGTCTGCCTGTGTGGGTGTGTGCGTGCACGTGTGTGTGTGTGTGTGTGTGTGTGCGTGTGTGTGAGACAGACACACAGACAGACAGTGTGTAAGAGCCAGAGGGAGTTAGAGACGGGACGATTTTATGATAGAATGTGTGTGTGTAAGACAGACATCAGACAGACAGACAGAAAGAGAGTTGGAACCATGAAGAGAGGAAGAAAGAATGTGTGTGTGTGTGTGTGTGTGTGTGTGTGTGTGTGTGTGTGTGTGTGTGTCTGTGTTTTTGGGCAAAGAGTGTCTGCGGATGTGTGTAAGACAGAAAAACAGACAGACAGACAGAAAGAGTGTGTATGCCAAAGAGAGTTAGAGGCAGGAAGAGAGGAAGGGAGAATGTGTATGTGTGTGTGTGTGTGTGTGTGTGTGTGTGTGTATGTGTGTGTGTGTGTTTTTGGGCAAAGAGTGGCGAGACAGAGAGGGAGAGACAGCGACCCTTAGAGTGCCCTGTGTGATTGTAAATGTATTCAAATACAGCCAACATTTGGAGACAAAACAAGACAAAGACAAAGCGAGCAGTGGTTGGAATGGGCGGGAGGGGATTTTAGCAGTGACAATGCGCCTCAGCTATTTCGGGTCCTCAGGGAGCAAGATGTGGAGTCACGGTGTGTGCGTCCTAGCCAGGGGCCAGCTGACGAGGAGCTCTTGAGTTTTAATTAGTGACTTCCTGTTCCCCTTGCCCCCACCTCTGCATCCTTGCCCACACCAACCAACCTAACATCCAACCACTCACACCTTTACAACATCCAACCACTCACACCTTTACAACATCCAACCGCTCACACCTTTACAACATCCAACCGCCCACATCTTTATAACATCCAATCATCCACACATTTACAATATCCAATCACCCATCCACCTAACATCCAACAAGCCGCACCTTTACACCATCCACCCACTCACATTTTTACAACATCCAACCAGCCACACCTTTACAACATCCACCCACTCACACGTTTACAACCAGCCACACCTTTAGAACATCCAACCACTCGCACCTTTCTAACATCCAAACATCCACACCAACCAACCTAACATCCAACCACTCACATCTTTACAACATCCAACCACCTACATCTTTGTAATATCCAACCGCCCACATCTTTATAACATCCAATCATCCACACATTTACAATTTTCAATCACCCATCCACCTAACATCCAACAAGCCACACCTTTACACCATCCACCTACTCACACTTTTACAACCATGAACCATCCACACCTTTACACCATCCACCCACTCACATTTTTACAACCATGAACCATCCACACCCATCCACCTAACATCCACCCACTCACACTTTTACAACATCTACTGTAACCAGCCACACCTTTACAACATCCAATCAGCCACACCTTTACAACATCCAACCACCCACACCTTTACAACATCCACCCACTCACACCCACCACCTAACATCCAACCAGCCACACCTCTACAAACATCACACTGCCCACACCTTTACAACCTTCAACCACCCACACCTTTCTAACATCTAATCACCCATCTACCTAACATCCAACCACCCACACCATTACAACATCACACCATCCACACCTTTACAAACATCCAGCCACTCACACCCATCCATCCAACATCCAACCAGCCACCCACTCACACCTTTACAACATCACACACTCACCCACCTGGGCAAAATGTTATTGTTTGACGCTTGACTGGGTGGAAAATAGCCACTTCACCTTTATGTCCTGCCCTCCCTTCTTCACTGTCTGTCATATTCTCTCTCTCTCTCTCTCTCCTTGTTACTTGCTCTCTCTCTCTCTCTGTCTGTCTCTCTCTCGCTGGCACTCTCCCTCCTTCGACCTGTCAAGCTTTTTCAGTCAGTCAACCTTACTGCTCCTCACTGGCAATATGTGTTTACTGAATGAGTGATGAGGGCACATTCATCTTTTTCTTTCTCCCTCTTCCATTCACTCCTATCTTTCTCTCCCTGTCCCTTTCTCTCTCTCTCTCTCTGCTCTCCCCCCCCCCCCTCTCTCCCCGTCCCTTTCTCTCTCACTCCCTCTCTCTCCGCCTCGCTCTCTCACTCTCCATCTCTCTCTCTCTCTCTCCCTCTCCCCCCCCCCGCCTCTCTCTCTCTGCCCCCCCCTCTCCCCGTCCCTTTCTCTCTCTCTCTCTCTCTCTCTCCCTCTCTCTCTCTCCCTCAGGGCAGTACTTTGCCAGTATAATGATCATTGTTGGGATGTCAGTCATCGCCACAGTGGTAGTGCTGCAGTATCACCACCACGACCCAAGCGGAGGAAGCATGCCCAAGTGGGTAAGGTCTCTTTCTCTCTCTCTCTTTTTTTCTCCCTCTCTCTATCTCTCTGACTCTCTCTCTTTCTTTCTTTCTTTTCCCTCCTGCTCTCTGTCTCCCACGCTCTTCTTGTGAGATTGTGTTCCTCTCATCCTTTTGACGCACACATTTCCTGTTCACATACACAGTACAATTGTGATAAAAATGAAAATAGTGTAAACTTGAGTGTGGAAGTGACATCATTATTGCTACTTCATTCAGCTGTGCTAGGAGCAATGGCCTCTCTGACTTTGCAGTTCTGTGAAGTGGTGTTGTATAACCTTTTAGTCATTTTCCACCTGAACATTTCTGTCCGATTTCTGTTTCATACTTTTTGAAGGTCAGACCATGTGCTGTTACCTCCTGGCAGCAGTCGTATGACTTGTCCTCAGGCTGGCATATAGCACTGGCTGCTCTGCTATGTAAACCACATCAAATCGGATTAACTGCCATTTATGCCTCCTTAGACCCCTGGACTGTTGCCAGTGTGACTTTTACTGTTCAGCACACAACCCCCCAAATAAGTAGCTAGAGGACCAGACTCTTTCACTTTCACTTTCACTCTTTCACTGAGTCTGGCTACTCTCAATAGGCATTCTTTTTTTTTCTTCGAAGCAGGATAATCACCAGGAATAGTCCCAAAAAAGCCATGTTAAGGTCACAATTTGCAGCTTTAAGCACGAGTGGATGTAGCAATTAACACTTGAAGGCGCATAGTAGACTACAACAAACAAACACAGGACAGAGCTTACGGGTTAATTAGCCGCTGAGCAGTGCCTTGAGCTACTTAGGCCTCCCTCTGTATGCTGACTGGTTACTAAAAAATGTAGTCAAGAGAAATTAAAGCCTTAGTTGTATTCCTTGACCTACTACTGTAACAAAACACAATATAATAATCACAACACAATATAACAATCACACAACACAGTATAATCAGGGGCACTATGGCCTGGCTACCAAAAAAGTGAACGTACGCAGACCTCTGTGTTATTTGCCTTTTGCCAGTTTACTCGCCTCGCGTGGGTGTGGAGCTATGTGTGTACACAATGAGAGCTGATTATGCGGGCCAGTTTGCTGTGTAATCTGCACTCCCGGGCTAAAGTTTGCGGCACCATTAGCAGAGTGGACATGATTCACTAGGAGTCGAGACACACAGGACAGGAAAAAAAAAAACAGGGGCATAAATTTGCTGTTTTTGTGTGTTTTCTAATTGCTTGACGTGTGGAGTGGTTAGGAAGCGAGCAAAGAGGCAAAGTGGAGTTTTTTCAGGCTTAAAAGCGCTAACGATTTTATTAGCTAAGATACTGAGAGAACTGAGGCTGTACATTCAAAAATACCTGCTGTTCCTGTTTGTATTAGAGTTGAAGAGAAGACTCCAGACACAGTGAGACTGACTGACTCTTAATGTAGTATGAAGTCTCTCTCTCATACACACATTCATGATCACAGATAATCATAACAACAATCTTTATTTGTATAGCACATTTCATGCAAAGGGTGTAGCTGAAAGTGATTCAACAGTTTGGCAAAGGAACACAGGTCAGAGATACACATGGCAAGCTGTATTATAGTCCAGCAGCACCAGAGAAGTCTGCCAGGGCGCTGTGGAGAGCTCCACCAACGTCCCCCATGGTTCCCAGGGGAGCTCAACTGCCGGGCTGGTAGAGGGGAAGTCTCTTGAGTGTTCGAGAAGGGAAGTCCTTCTGTTGGGATTGGTAGGAGAAGGGTCTCTGAGTGCCTGAAAGTCTTTGAGCAGGCAGTCTTTAGGTCTAGGAGGACCAGAGCAGAGACTTTGTTTGCGGCCATACTGAGTCTGAGATCGCTTACAATTTTGGTTATAGCACTGTCTGTGCTGTAATTAGCTCGTAAACCTGGTTGGATTTTTTCTAGGTTTTCATTTAAGAACTGGTTAAGCAGCTTGAAAACAACTTTTTGAAGTATCTTGCTCATAATTGGGAGGTCAGAGATGGGCCTGTAGTTATTTAGCATAATGTAGTCCAAGTTTGGCTTTTTTAAGAGGAGCTTCACGATGGCGGTTTTAAAGGCATTGAAAAAAAGAGATGTGCTAATGATGTGAAGTATGGCTGTGGAGACGCAGCTGGAAATGTTCTTCATGAGGAAAGTAGGGATAGAGACTCTCTCTCTCTCTGTCTCATACACACACACACACATACACATATGCAGTCACACACACACACACACACACATATGCAGTTGTACACACACACATATGCAGTCGTACACACACACAGGCGCATATACATATGCAGTCATACACACATACACAAACACGTATGCAGTCATACCCACACACACACACACATGCAGTCGTACACACACACATATGCAGTCGTACACACACTCGCATATAGATATGCAGTCACACACACACACACATATGCAGTTGTACACACGCACACACACACATAGTCATACACACACACACACACACATGCTGTCATACACACACCTCACACACACATACATGCAGTCATACACACACACACACAGCACACCACAGTAACAGAGTGTGGCCACCCACCCGCTGCTTCCTCTGAAGGTCACATATTATTGGAATGTCTGTGGCCACAGCATGGCCTGCTGGTAATGTAAGATGTAAGACAGGGTGACACATTAGCCTTCCCTGAGTGAGTTCCAGCTCTCCTGACACCTCTTACCCTTACAGTAAGGCACAGCTCAGCAAGGGACACAACACCCCACCCCTGTTCAGCTTTAATGGACTGCCGCTTATGGGACTGACTGACTCATGGCTAGTGGCAGTTTCAGTCTGAAAAAAGCCTGATGTCCTCACATTATCAAGCTGAAGCACAAGCCACAGCTGCTTTTTGTGTGACAAATCAGAACACAAGGGGAAGGAAGGATTTCCTCAAAGATGCCGTAATGAGATGATGTGAACATTTGTTTGGGAGACAATAAGCTTGGTGATGTTTATTTGTAATCTTTTGTGTAGCGTCTCTTATTCAGTTTATCATCAGCTATTAATCCTCTTGCGGGTGAGCTCAGTTCATTTAATAGCGCGGTTTTACACAAGGAACAGCACCAGCTCCCTGCGTGCTGGTGTCATTCATTATTTTTATTCCCGGCCACTTACACATGATGCAACATGATATAATCCACCCAGCCGCAGGCAAAACTCCAAAAACGTCACTGCAAATAAATGCCTGCAAACTTGAACCCTCACTGGCAGCTGAACCACTTGTGCTGTGATATTTGTAAGAGGATCAGACAGACTGGTGTAAATGTTAACCGAGTAAAGAGGCAAAATGATGTAGTTAGTTTCAGCAAGGAGGTGATAAGGAAGTATAATAGCATAAAAGGAGCTACAGAGTTGGTCTACAACTAGCTCACTAGCTCCCTCAAACTACTTAGTATTCAGTGCATTCCGAGTGATTTCAGACCCTTTCGAGTTTTCTATATTTATTGTGTTTCAGACACATCCGAAAATGTATTCTTTTTTTCCTTATCGATCCACCCACAGCAGCCTTTAATGACAAAGCAAAACAGGTTTGTGGAATGTTTTGTTTTTGTTAATTTGTTCAATGCAAGACTAAAAGTATTCATACCCTTTGTTACAGCACTTGTACTTGTAGCTTTAATAGTGTTGCCACCTGTCTTATCTGATTGTCCCAGGTTTTAATGGTCTGTCCCTGGGGGAAAAAATATTTTCCCAGGACACTGACACCCGGGTCGCTCCTTATAAGCAAAAAGGTTGATGGGGTTGCCGAAATGTCCAGGTTTTTTGTCAGACATATATGGCAATCCTAAGCTTTGACGTGTCCTACTTTTATCAGTTGTCCTTAAGATACTTGTGCAACTTGGAGACCCCTGCGCCCTATTACACCCATTGGGCATAATTAGGAAAAGGCACACTCCTGTCTGTAGGTGCATTCGTAAATAAAATGTGCCACTCTGAAAATGGAGTTACGCTCTGCAGTTCCAAAAGCCTGAGCATTCCATCTCCCTTTGAAATAACAAATGGTTTTGTTTGCATAAAGTGGACCTAACTCAAAAAGCCCCGAAGGCAAATGTGGGCTTTTATGTGTAACTCAGATGCTGCTCATTTCGTGTTTGAGCTTCATCTCAGTGATGAACATAATGTACATTGGACTGCAAAAAACGATGCCATTGCAATCAAGACTAATGACTGAGACTAATAAAATCAAACTTTTAGTATGTGTTAGCATCTGTCATACAGCTGGATGCACTAGTGATACAACCAGTTAGTGTGACGTCATACTCTGCTGCTCTCTCTTTCAGTTGAAGTGTCTGGACTACGCTCTGAACACTGTTGGAGTGTGACAACTATAAATAAATGAATGGCAGCTCCATAAGAACTCTAAATTTATGAACGGTTTAACAGTGCCAGAGTGTGCTCTGAGCACTCCCAGTGGCAGTTTACAAACGCCCCCTTATTAAAAGCTCAGAGTTGATTACATATGTCAGAGTGAAAATCACAACATGAAATCAAGCAAACTGTCCGGTGACCTGGGAGCCAAGAGAGTGTCTGGGGAAAAGTACAAGAACATTTCTTCGTGTCTGAAGAGGAAAGCAGCGTGGTTTTCAAGTCCAGACTTTAACTTTACACTGAGTAATCAGAGAAGTGGAGCTGTATTAAGTCAGGCAACAAAGAAGCCAGTGGTTACTGTGAATGAGATCCAGAGCTGTCCGGTTGAGAAGAAGACAAAGAATGAGAGCCTAAGAGTGCAGCACTCCATCAATCAGGTCTTTATAGTCAGACAGCAGGCATTTCTCTGAAACGCACAGCCTGCAAGGAGTTAGCCAAGAAAGCACCTGAACGACTCTTAGGTCATGAAAAGCAAAAATCTGATCTGGTCTGATGAAATGATGGCACTATTCAGCCACTATTCTGAATAACATTGTTGGAGGAAAATGTAGCCACTGGATACCATCACCTCGTTGCATGCAGTTTAACATAGTGGTGGCTGTGTCACAGTTTAAGGATGCTTTTCTGCAACAGGGACTAAGAAGCTACTTGGAAGGGAGGAGAAAGATCAATGCAGAAAAAATGAGCATTTCTGTGTAAAGAGCCATTTTTTCAAAGTGCTAAGGATCTCACATTTTGCTAAGCCTGGGACAAGGGCTTACATTTCAAGAAGGCAATATCCCATAGGCAGAAATGACCATAGGACTGGCATTGGGCTAGCCTGGTAAACCAGCCCCTCATACTTAATTTCATTTTGTAAAGAGGGCCTGGAGTGGAGGCCGTGAGAAAAGATTTCTTCCTGGAGGTGCCCTAATGCCTGGTCATCACGCATCATGCAATTAGCTAGCCTGGCTATTGCGACTTGTCAATGCTCTGCAAGCATTGGTCTGGCCAAGCTGTTTTGTAAACCCATTTCTCAGAAGGCGAGCTTAACCTGCCTCTTTCAAATGCCTGTTTGCTACTGGACGAAGCTTCAACCAATCACACCCCTCTGTCCTCTGACGTATACGCAGCGAAGGAAACTACTTGATGCAAACAAAAAGTAGTAGTAGCCTGTAGTCATATAGAAATGGCGTTAAATGATTTTTGTCGGACTTGTAGGTGCACATGAGAGTGGCTGGTGTTGGTCATTCAATATTGATATTCGAAAAAAGAATCAGTGCGATCAAAGGAGAAATGGCCACAACAACAGGGTTCTCGCAAAGCCCCATCGACTTGGCTACCAGCGGGGCTAACTGATAAATTAAACTTTTACCGAAGCTGGTCGGTAGCATTGCGAAAACGTCCTTTCCTGCAACAAATGCTTCAAGGGCTGCTCTTTGCTCTATTTTCAGAGAGCTACTTTCAGCTACAGCTGCACTGAAATCTTGCGGTTGCTCCACGTTCGCCATGTTGACAGTGACTGAGATAGATTTCCGGTCGCTAAACTACCGCGTCATTGCCTTTTTGAAATGCTTGATTTTCATTGGCCTCCATTCCGAGGCCTGAGCAGAAATAGTTTAGACAGGCAGCTTGGCCAGACTGACTTGCTCGCGAAATGCACATGCAGCGTCACAGGCGGTAAGGGCATGCCCAGGCTAGCAATTAGCCTACCTACGCACTACAATTCAATGTAGCACACAAACTCAACATCTTGGCTCACAAACACACCCTCTGTTTGTTGATTAGATAGGAGTTGCTCGTTCCTCTTACATGCTCCTCAAGAGATTCTGGTCCAGACCCTTTGTACAAAATGAAATGAAGTACGAGCGGCGGGTTTGCCAGGCTAGCATTGGGCACCAACAAAGCATATTTTGAAAGCCTGGTGAATGAATTTGCACCCACCGATGCTCCCTGTCAAACCTGGTTAGGTCTGCACAAATCTACCAAGGGGAACTGAAGAATCTTCCAAATAAAAAAAGTACAATATGCCAGGCTTTTAGGATCATGCCCAGTGAAACCCGAGGCTTGTTTTTGCTGCCAAATGTGATTTCACCCGCTACTGTGGTTAGGTAAATGGTGCATCACAGTCTGTTATTTTCTTAAGAAATTAATGAAACCCTCCAGAAATCAGTTTTTGCTTCATCATTGTTAAGTATATAAAGATCAATGAGGAGAAATAAAACATTTTAAGAGGAGCGTGAAAGGGCTGGAAATCCTCTGTTTGCACGGTACAGCCTGAAAGGATAAGTGGGAAGCATGGGTTTATCTGTGCTTCACACGGTGGATCGTGTTCATAAGCCATCACAGTGAAGCCAGCGAATAATGCCAAATGAAATTGCCTGTGATACTGCATACGTTGCCAATACCTTTTCAGAAGAAGTATAAACTAATTTGGAAAATGTGTATATAAGCGAAGAGCCATTTTCACAGATGGTTTTTGAATCACTAACAACAAAGCTTACTGTTTCAATATTTCATGCAACAGTAATTACTTTTATCATAAAACTGTGACAGTCACAACTGTTTCTTATAAATCTTGAATATGTGGTGTCTTGAGTAGGTTAGTCAGGTTTGTAGAGGGGAGGAAACATCAAAGATCACTGTTGATCATAAAGCTGTTAGGAGTGTTTCCAGCACACTGCAAGTAACAGAAAACAAAGGGTGGAGTCCTGGTGGAGTGCCCTTCAGAAAGGCTATAAGCTGTAGCTTTCCAATGGGCTCTGTCCATGGTCCTGAAGTGCCTCTGGGCTGGCTAGACCATCAGCTCATCACTCACCATTACACTGACCATGACTATAGGGACCAGCTGGAAGAATTATTGTTTGTTACAGCAACATTATCACAGCCTTGACACACAAACACACACACAGACTGTCTTCTCTCTTTCCACTCTCTCTCTCACTCTCTCTCTCTCTGTCTAAGGTGGTATACAACAGTGTCACAATGTTGGTGTGATTTTTCCAAAATAAGACAGGAAACAAGAGACAGCATTAGATATGAACCTGATCCACTAAATTTGCTCCTAGGCTGTGTGTCATAACGAGTGGTCTGTGTTATGACAGGCTATATCTGTCATTAAACCCTTAGAGGCCCAATTAGTATTCATTTTTCACTGACCTCTATTCTTTTTTGTCTCTCTCATGACAACAGACAACGTCTCAGGTGTTCTGTCCTTATATCACTCTTGATTTCTCTCCTTTTCTACAGAAACACAACCCCTTTTCTTGACAAAGTCCATAAACCTGTAACTCGGTGGCTGTGTAGGATGTTTTTTTTTTGCTAAAAAATATGTTAAAATTGATGTTGCAAACCATCAACATCCAGGTGCACATGAAGGAGCAGAAGGAAAATAATTGTATCTGTTTACATAGCTCTGAGGGAATAAAAAAACACACATAAACTTTACCAAAAGTTGTGCTTCAGTGACTCACAACCAGGGCAGGAATTTCACGAGGGCCATGAGGGCCTTTTGCCCTTGAAAAATATCTGCCAGAAGGCCACAGTGGCCCTGATGCCCTTCACAAAATTGACAACACAAAGGCCCAAGTGGCCTTGCCCCTAAAATGACGAAATTCCAGCCCTGCTCACAACACTTAGCAAAATTGGCAGCACTCCGAGCACTGAGTGACGTTTAAAGTGTGCACCAAAAGGCCAAAATAAATTTGAAAGTGCAGCTACCAGTTAAATAATTTCCATCACCAACCAGATGCTTGTGCTTTTAATAAACACATACATAGCCCCTGAAGGATTCAACAGGAAATAGCCCTCCCCCAATCTGACTTTACTGCTCAACAGCACTGAACCCCTAGCCTGGTAAATCCGCCCCTCGTACTTCATTTCATTGTGTACAGAGGGTCTGGACCGGAGGCCACTGAGGAGCATGTAAGAGGACCGAGCAACTCCTAGCCAATCAGCCAACACAGGGTGTGTTCGTGAGCCATGACGTTGACTTTATGTGCTACATTTGAATTGTAGTGCTTAGGAAGGCTAATTGCATACGTGATGACCAGACGTTGTTTCTCACGGCCTCCGCTCCAGACCCTCTGTACAAAATGAAATGAAGTAGGAGGGGTGGGTTTACCAGGCTCCTGAACCCCCATGTCATGGCACAGATTACTCTATTTCCTGTCCGTGGTCAGGCGATGGGGGCTGGAAGTACAAGCTGCCTCATGGCTCTGTCAGCAAGCGTTACTGCTTGCTAGCACTCGCTGGCTGATCTCAGCACAGTGGGAGGTGTGATAACGTACTACAGGAACGGCAACCCCTCACCCTCGCTGTGCGACTTAATTTCATAGTGCCCCACTGGCATAATCAGTCAAATTGTTTTAAACATCTCAAAACAACCTGTGCAGATGTAAACTAAATGAACAGTAATGAATGACCAACAGAGGCTGCCGCCCAAAGGCGTGTGCGTTTCCAACTTCCCACATTAGCCAGGAAGTACAATGGCACAGTTAATTACGGGGAAGACAAAGCCCTGAAATGAAATGTGCTGTGTACACTAATAACAGTTACATTTATAGTGGCTCACACCTTTCCCATAATTTTATATTGCCTTCGGTATCACTGTGTCCTGACCTTTGTGTCTCTCACCCTGCTTTCCTGCTTTAGTCACTTCTTCCGCACTGTTCTGTTTTATTAGTAACTCCGCCAACAATGTTCTGGACGAAATTAGTCTGTAGTCTGCCTATCTTTATCTCTGTCAACAGGATTATGCAGAAGCCACCGGTGAGGTTTTCATGAAAATAAAGGGAAGGATGTAGCACAAACCAGAGAGGGATGCTGTAAAAATTAGATCCAGAGTCAGTGTCATGGTGCAGAAATGTGCTTATTTTCACCATGCTTCCTCATGTTGCACACTCCACTATCTGGCACTTGACCTTGGCGATGGTCTGCAGTCTTCAGGTGCCCCTTCCACTCACCTACCTGCCTTCCACCGTTTGTCTTTCTCATAGAACTCTTTCCTTCTCTACTCTACCTCTCTTCTACCCTTCTTTACTTTCCTTCTTACTTTCTCTGTATGTCTGACTTTTTCTTTATTTGTTTCATTCTTTGTTTGTTTGTTTGTTTGTTTGTTTGTTTGTTTCTCTCTTCGTTTCTTTCTTTCTCTGTATCTCTCTGTCTTTTTTCTTTCTTTCTTTCTTATATGCTCTTTCCTCTCTACTCTTTCTTTCTTCTTCCCTTCTTTTCTTTCCTTGCTTTCTTTGTATCTCTGACTTTTTCTTTCTTTCTTTCTTTCTGTCTTTCTTTCTTATTTTCCTTTTTCTTTCTCTCTTTTTTTCTCATATGCTCTCGTTCTCTACTCTTCCTTTCTTCTTCCCTTCTTTCCTTCTTGTCTTTCTTTCTTACTTTCTCTGTATCTGTCTGACTTCTTCTTTCTTTCTTTCTTTCTTTCTTTCTTTCTTTCTTTCTTTCTTTCTTTCTTTCTTTCTTTCTCACTTTCGTTCTCTCTGTCTTTCTTTCTCGGCTTTGTCTGTATCTCTCTCACTTTCTTTCTCTTCTTTATTTATTTCTTCTTTTTGGTTTCTTTCTTTCCGCCTGTCTTTCTGCCAGGTGCAGCTGGTGCTGCTGCAGTGGGTGGCGTGGTTCCTGCGCATGAAGCGCCCGGGAGAGGGCGAGGACGCCGAGCGCCCCCCCTGTGCCCCCCACCTCCGCCGCTGCTCCTCGGGGTCGCAGAGCGGCAGCCTGCCCAACGCCGTGCCCAGCTCCTCGGCCACCACGGACCTGCACCACCCCCACAACCACCACCACCACTCGCCCCACCCGCTGCTGCCGCTGCACCCCCAGAACCTCCTGGTGGGGGCGCCGCCGCACCTCCACGCCCAGAGCAGCACCAACAACAACGCCGGCCTGCTCTACATCGGCTTCCCCAGCCTGGACGACCCGGCGTCTTCGCCCCCGCTGGAGCCCCTCACCCGGGGCGGGGTCCCCACGGGGCCGCGGGTGGGCAGCGGAAGCGGGGGCACCGCCGGGAGCGGGGGCACCGGGATCCCCCAGAGCACGGCGCCGGGCAACAACACGGCCACCAGCCCCCCACCCCACCTGCCCTCCCAGTTCTGCAGCCCCCCGCCCCCCGCGCCCAGCCTGGAGACCCCGGGGTGTGCCAGCAGCGCCTCCAGCAGTGGGGTGGGGGGCGGCGGGGGCGGGGGCGTAGGGGGGTGCTCCTGCTCGGGCGCCAGCGGGGCGGGAGGGGACCCCCAGCTGCAGGCCATCCTGGACGAGGTGCGCTACCTGGCCGACCACTACCGGAACCAGGAGGAGACGGAAAGCGTGGCCGACCAGTGGAAGTTCGCCGCCGCCGTCATCGACCGCCTCTGCCTCGTGGCCTTCAGCGTCTTCAACATCATCTGCACCATCTCCATCCTCATGTCTGCGCCCAACTTCGTGGAGGCCGTGTCCAAGGACTTCATCTGAAGACAGACAGACAGATACATCTGGGAAAGGAGAAAAAAAGGAAAAAGAAATGCAGGTGGAAGGGAAGGGGAAAAGGGGGAATAGAAAGCAGGAGGAGAGAAAGGAGAGGGAAGAAGGCGGGGGGAAAGATGAGTGGTTGTGTTACTGGCTGAAAGGCAACTGGCGATGCTGCGAGTGCAAGACCATCTTGTGAGACTGAGACTGCGACTGCAGAAGGAAGGCGGGGAGTGGAAGCAGCAGGAAGTCCTGCAGTGGGTCAGCCTTTGGAGGGCTGCCATGACAGACACTAACTCTCCTGCGTCATTGGACAGATGATTAGAGCGGAGCAGAGTGGAGCAGGGCAGAAAGCAGAGCACAGGGGAACTGGATTTCACTGACTGTGCTCTGGGACAGCAGTGATTGCATTTTTACTGTCTCTCTCTTACACGCACCACACACACACACACACACACACACACAAGCACACACAACTGCACTCCCACTGACCAAGTGTTGTATTCGCACGGGTACGTTTATTGATCAGCTCCACATTCAGCCGTGAGAAAAGAAAGAAAAAATTGGGGACATCATCACCATCATCATCACCATCATCATCATCACCACCACTTCGCTTCAAATCACATGGGTTGCTTTTTCTGCAGCGAATGGAGCCGTACTGTGTGTAGCAGAAGTTGTAAAGATAGAGAACACCAAAGAAAAAGAGAGATGGAGAGGGGGGGAGGGTAAGATGGATGGAGATGTCCGTGACACACACACACACAGATGTTCACATGACATGTAAGACAGTGGGAGGTATCGATTGGAAACACACAGGCACACACACACACGCACTCGCACACACACACAAACAAGCGATGGAGAGAGGCCGGAGAGAGGAGGTTGTGGGGTAAATGAGAAAGAGTGAGGGAGTCTCCCACCTGGACAGCGATTAGGACGAATGAAGAGATTACAGAAGAAAGAGGAGGGATAGAAGACTGAGGAGGAAGCAAACAGAGAGAGAGAGAGGGAGAGAGAGAGAGAGTGCTGGAGGGAAGCGATACAGATAGAGGCTTTGTGGAGAGTAGACGAGAGGTGGGGGGGCGGAGAGAGGGCTCTGGAGAAGCAGGGGGTGGACAGAGACTGATAAATACGTACAAGCAGGAGGCAGAAGTCAGCAACATTTACTGGCAAGGGGGAGACTGGGAGACGGCGGGAGACAGATAAGAAAAGCAGGACTCATCCACAAAAAGGGAACAGAGTGACATCCCTCTCAGATCATCAGAGAGGAAGAGAGCAGAGCGCTTGGGACAGGGAGAGCTATGTAGAGATAGAGAGAGAGAGGGTAAGGGGGTGGTGGACAAAAACAACCGTATTTTGATGTTGACGTACAAAATGCTAGTGTTTCCTGCCATGACGCTCCAAGATTGTCCATCTTTAGCACGAAATGGCTGGTTGTTCATGTCCATTATAATGTCACTTGTCTTTTTGTGACAGACCTCACAGCGGGAAAATGTAACGTTGTGTTACCACTAATGGAATGCTGTCAGGCATTAGTCATGGCTTCA
Organism: Coilia nasus; assembly: GCA_027475355.1. Taxonomy (NCBI): domain Eukaryota; kingdom Metazoa; phylum Chordata; class Actinopteri; order Clupeiformes; family Engraulidae; genus Coilia; species Coilia nasus. The sequence continues at coordinate 26,295,012 of CM050201.1, forward strand.
AAATCAGTGTTTGTGCGGCCTTCATTATCAACAACCATTCTTTCTCTTTCTCTCTCTCTGTTTGTCTCTCACTCCTCCAAGAGCACTATTGCTGTGTGCCTCTCTTCCCCTCTCTCGCTTTCTCCTCAAGCACTGTTCTTCTCTCTCTGTCCCTCTCTCTCTCTCTCTGTCTCTCTTTCTCTCTCTCACATACACACACACACACAAACACACACACTCATACACTCGCTCATCCTCTCATTTGGTCTTTTTCTGTGTCCTGTCTGAAATACCATCCATGAATAATAATAAGAGGGAAAATACTTTTCTATTTTGAATGGAACGCTGACCTGTGCCCACCCCAGCCAGACAAGACGAGGCCAATTAGGCTATTTAACAAATGGCAAGTCTGGGGGATCTTAGCGAATCGACCCCCTGGCCTGATGGCTGGTCCCTTTCTCTCTCTCTCTCTCTCTCTCTCTCGCTCGCTCTCTCTCTCTCACTCCCGCTCTCTCTCTCTCCCGCTCTCTTTCTCTCTCAAACTCCCGGTGACTTCTGCTCCTGTCGTTCTGTGGCGGCCTTCGACCCGCTTTCGATGCACTGATCTTTTTAATCTGTCCTGGTCGCCCAGCCCGACCCAGACCCCGCCGAGGAGCCACGTCGCCGTGCCTCAAATGGGAACAATAAAGATCGATTGACGCGGCGATTGAACCGCCCCCCTTAGCCCCGGGGAAAGACTGAGCGAGAAGCTCCTTCGAGCTGTAATGAACACATGAAGGGTCAAATCCCCCCCCCCCCCCAACCTCCGCTGGATCTGACAGCTTGTTACCATGGTAGTGAGTCGATGTAACCACTCCACTCCTGGGTGACCTATTGAATGCCAATTGCCGCCTCAGTGAGTGTGTCTGTGTGTGTGTCCCCTCTCCACCGAATGCTTCCTTGTGCTCAATGGATTCAGAAGGTTTTTGACCGTTGTGACCAATCGGGCCAGACGTCTGTCGTCCGTCTGCAGATATGCCTCATCACGAGCTCTGGGTTGGGGGAGGGGAAGGGGCGGGGGGGTGGGGCGAGAGAGGGCTTGGGGCGTCATTGGCTCTGGTATCAGAATTCATGGGGCGGATCTATTCTCCTCACAATGTCTCCGATACGCGAGCGAATCCCAAAATGAACAGAGATGACTGCGCAGGGATATGCATTAATGAAACGCCAATACTGCTCTATCTGTCAGCACGGCATATCTGCAAGCACACACACGTGCGTATGTGTGTATTTGTGTGAGTGTGTGTGTGTTTTAGTGTGTGCTATGAGGAGTCCTCAATTTGTGTGAGTGTGTGTTTGTGAGTGTAATGAGCAGACCTTAGTGTATGTGTGTGTGCGTGTGTGTGTGTGTGTGCGCATGTTCGTATGTTCTACAGAAACTGTCAGCCTGTGTAGCCTATGTGCCAAACTGTTGATGTTGCGGGGCTAATGTTGCTATGTTACGGCTCCCCTGGTTTTGATCTCTCGCTCAAGTCCACTCATCCAGCCCAGCCCTCTCCCTCTCCCTCTTTTTATCCCTCTTGTTTTTCTTTCATTTCCATCTCGCTTTCTCTCCCAGGAGCTTTTCCATACCGCTTTGAAGTTGGATATCAATATTGTGATCAATATTGTGTGAATTTTCTGTTATCAACTACTGCCATTTTTTGCCAGCCCCCCCCCCCCCCCCCTTTTTGTTGATGTGCCAGTGCTGACAGAACCGTTGTTGACGTTGAGGAAAATGTATCAGGTTTTTAAAGACCAGGAACGAACATGATGAACAACATGTCCACTATTTTATGGTGGAGAAACAAATAACTGTGCATCTCTCATCTCTCTCTCTGTTCCTCTACCTTTTTCACACACACACACACACACTAAAACACACACACACCCACACACACACAAAGACACATGTATTCAACATCCGATGTCATGTGGGTCTTAAATAAAATATTCTTTTATACTGTTTCAACGCTCTCTTCATTCACAAGTCGTTAATCAGCGCTCGGAGAGAATGATAGAGGCGGGGAGTGAAAGGCAAAAGAAGGAGAGAGAGAGAGAGAGAGAGAGAGAGAGAGAGAGAGAGAGAGAGAGAGAGAGAGAGAGAGAACGACAGATTCAGAGACGGGGAGCATTAGACTGCAAGAGTGAAAGAAGAGAAAATGAGAGAGAGAATGGAAAACAGAAAATAGAGACAGAGAGAGAGAATGAAAGGGGGGGGGGTGGAGAGAGAAATAGAAAGAGAGAGAGAGAGAGAGACAGAAACTGCTGACGAGCTCTGCCAAGAGCGGAGGATTTTAATTGATCACTCATTTAGGAAAGGGGAGGGGGCAGGAGTGCATGACGAGGACAGAGGGATGAGAAACAGAGAGAGAGAGAGAGAGAGAATGAGGAGAGGAGTAGGGAGAGAGAGAGAGTTAATGGTGGAGAGAGGGGGTAGTGAGAGAGAGAGAGAGAGAATGAGAAGATGTAGCGAGAGAGAGTGTGTTAATGGTGGAGAGAGGGGGTAGTGTGTGAGAGAGAGAGAGAGAGAGAGAGAATGAGGAGTAGGCAGAGAGAGAGAGAGTTAATGGTGGAGAGAAGGGTAGTGAGAGAGAGAGAGAGAGAGAGAGAGAGAGAGAGAGAGAGAGAATGAGAAGATGTAGCGAGAGAGAGAGAGAGAGAGTGAGTTAATGGTGGAGAGAAGGGTAGTGAGAGAGAGAGAGAGAATGAGGAGTAGGCAGAGAGAGAGAGTGTTAATGGTGGAGAGAAGGGTAGTGAGAGAGAGAGAGAGAGAGAGAGAGAGAGAGAGAATGAGGAGTAGGCAGAGAGAGAGATAGAGTTAATGGTGGAGAGAAGGGTAGTGAGAGAGAGAGAGAGAGAGAGAATGAGAAGATGTAGTGAGAGAGAGAGAGAGTTAATGGTGGAGAGAGGGGGTAGTGTGAGAGAGAGAGAGAGAGAATGAGGAGTAGGCAGAGAGAGAGAGAGTTAATGGTGGAGAGAGGGGGTAGAGAGAGAGAGAGAGAGAGAGAATGAGAAGATGTAGCGAGAGAGAGAGAGAGAGAGAGAGAGTTAATGGTGGAGAGAGGGGGTAGAGAGAGAGAGAGAGAGAGAGAATGAGAAGATGTAGTGAGAGAGAGAGAGTTAATGGTGGAGAGAGGGGGTAGTGAGAGAGAGAGAGAGAATGAGGAGTAGGCAGAGAGAGAGAGAGAGAGTTAATGGAGGAGAGAGGGGGTAGTGTGTGAGAGAGACAGAGAGAGAGAATGAGGAGTAGGCAGAGAGAGAGAGAGAGTTAATGGTGGAGAGAGGGGGGTAGTGAGAGAGAGAGAGAGAGAGAGAGAGAATGAGAAGATGTAGCGAGAGAGAGAGTGTTAATGGTGGAGAGAGGGGGTAGTGTGTGAGACAGAGAGAGAGAATGAGGAGTAGGCAGAGAGAGAGAGAGAGAGAGTTAATGGAGGAGAGAGGGGGTAGTGAGAGAGAGAGAGAGAGAGAGAGAGAGAATGAGGAGTAGGCAGAGAGAGAGAGAGAGAGTTAATGGAGGAGAGAGGGGGTAGTGTGTGAGAGAGACAGAGAGAGAGAATGAGGAGTAGGCAGAGAGAGAGAGAGAGAGAGTTAATGGTGGAGAGAAGGGGTAGTGTCTCTGACTCAGGCGATTTATGGGCGCACCCAGCGGTGTCTAAAGCACAGCAGATCCGGGCTGCCTCATCAACAAGCTCCCGGACACGGCCATGCACAGCCTCCCATAGTCATACATACCCACCACACACACATACACACACACGCACACACTCCCACTTACACACACACAGAGACACACACACACACATATACACACATACACACATACCCACCACACACACACATACACACACGCACACACACTCCCACTTACACACACATACACACACACACACACACACACACACTTACACACACACACTTGCACACACATACACACATATATTAGCCATCCTCCTTGTTCTCTCACATTCCAGTGTCTCACACACACAAAATCGTCTCTCTCACACACACACACACACACACACACACACACACACACACACACACACACACAGGCTCAAAATACATACCTGACATAGGAAAATTTCCCATGGTGCATTGCACTGATTAGCACATAAAAACAAAAACTCGTCAGACTATCATTAGGCTATTAACCCAATTTCACATATGACTGATCAAGATGCGCAGACACTCTCACACAAAACACACACTGACACACACACACTGACACACACACATTCAGGATCACACAGAGGAAGGAAAAGGAAGGTAAAGAATAGGAGAGGAGCAGAGAGAGAGATTAAAGAGATCAAACAGATCAAGCAACAACAACAACCTTGAACCTTGACAGGGACCAGAGGCGGACAAACCGGATTGAGAAAGTAAAAGTCCTGCCACATATTCCTTCTGCCTGTCCTCTCAACACAGGTGATTTCACTAATTACCTCATCTACCTAGGATCAGCCGTTTCAGTGAATTGGCTGAAACAAATATGTGGCAGGACTTTTACTTTCTGACCCGGGGATGTCTGCCTCTGACAGGGACACACGATAACTATCTATAATAACTACCCATATAACTATATAACAATAACTATCTATAATAACTACCTATATAACTATATAACAATAACTATCTATAATAACTACCCATATAACTATATAACAATAACTATCTATAATAACTATCTATATAACTATATAACAATAACTATCTATAATAACTACCTATATAACTAACTATAATAACTACCTATATAACTATATAACAATAACTATCTATAATAACTACCTATATAACTATCTATAATAACTACCTATAGAACTAACTATAATAACTATCTATATAACTATATAACAATAACTATCTATAATAACTACCCATATAACTATATAACAATAACTATCTATAATAACTACCTATATAACTATATAACAATAACTATCTATAATAACTACCCATATAACTATATAACAATAACTATCTATATAA
>CM050201.1:26302500-26322500 GCA_027475355.1 Coilia nasus
AGTGAGGGAGAAAGAGAGAATAAGAGAGAGAGAGCGAGCTCTTCAGACTGATTGATGTGCAGCTCATTAGGGCTGATTAGGTCTAGCGAAGCCACTGTGCTCTCACCACACGCCCGCCTGTGATTGGCTGCTCTGGCGCCAGGGGAGGTCCAGAGATCAGGCTGGAGTGCAGCCCTCTAGTGGAAGCAAGAGCCATTCCGTCTGACCTTTGACCTCCAGTCCAGTTCATTTGGCTGTCTATCGTCCCTGTCTGGGAGACTCAATCAAAGATGGTAGATACGCAGAGCGAGATACTTCCTGGTAGTTCATGTCTATGGGAGCAAAGTGGGGATCAGTTCTGGCCTACGTGAAGGGGCGTGTTGTTAATGTATGACTGACATTTCCACGCCTCGTGGCCTCATGGTTGGTCCTGGGGAGGGGGGGGGCACTAATCACCCTTTATGCAGACTGCCGAAAGGGGTATGTGTGTCCCCCTCCCTCGCATGATCACTGTTCCAGCAAGTGCCTCGTCATGATGAATCTTGGGGTATGTACCATCTTTGACTCAATATGGACAGGCACTAAGGACAGCACAGCATCGACGAGTCCAGACGACACGAGGGCCCAGCTGTTCTCATCTTGCTCCAGCGGCCCCTTCCTAATGGCCCTCATTATTAGGCTTGCATGACACCTTCTCTTCTAATGGGACAAAATTCCCTCTCGGCACACACTGCTACTTAAAATTTTTTTTTTTTTTACTCTTGGAATAGAGAACAATTTAAAAAAAAAAAACGATTAAGCAAAATTCTGTTTGAATTCCTTAACAGGGTGTTTAGTAAAGTTAGACATTATTTTAGAGTAAATAATGGAATATAAATGTTGTTTATTTCTTGAGAGTTAAATGTGCTGTTGCAGGTTCAAAACATAGAAAAAAACAACCACATTTCATGGTTTCTAAGACAAGTTGAAGATAACATATATAAATTATTCTGTACCAGCAGAACTCCCTCAGATGGCCCCACTTGTACTTTTTGTCATTTTTGTACTTGATGTACTTGATGAAATGATTTTGTACTTAAGTAGGACCCCAGGAAGAATAGCTGGGTATCTGCTCTGGCTAATGGCGATCCAATAAAAACATAATAATAATTTAAAAAAATGAAATTTAGGATGGATCTCACCGCAAAGTGACTCCAGCCTGATGGATCAAGACTCCTGGGCGGTAATTCTATAAAGCAGGTATGGTCACTGTTAACTGAGATGAAGTGGCAAACCTTATTATGGAGGGGTCTTAAGCCTTTATTCTGCTAATTAAAAAACATGAGACTCCTCCAGTAGGGGCTTTACCACTTTGAGTTCACTCATCTGGGTTAGTTACTAGCGTAAGCACGTCTATTATCGGCCTGTTTGTGAGAAAGATTTGGTTGCAAAGTCAGTTTGAAATAAACGTTATAAGTTTACTTACTCAAACCAAAGGGATGGGTACTCAAACCAAAGGCATGGGAGCTAACAGAGGTTAACTTCTTTTTCACCAGGTAAAGCCTCATTTCAAGTGCAATAGCAACAGCAATGGCTGATAATAGACACTACGCTGATAACAGACTTGCTTCTGATACATTTTTTTGGAATTCCCCCTCAGGCCAAGTCTGGTCAGCCGGCACCTGGGCTCCTATTGGACCTTTCAGAGGTACTATCCCTCTTCCCCAGCAAAAACATCTGCAGACCAACCAGCACACCTGGGCAGCTAGCCAGACATCAGGGGGGTATGTCGGTACCAGATATGCATCTGGTACCGGCAGGGTATTCCAAAAAGGCGCCTTAGTGACTACTACTCAGTGAGTCCTAAATAGAAGGACTAATAATCTTCTAATAGAAGAGTCATAGCGGTTCATCTTTCAATCAGCACAAAGCCACAGGGCTCTTCTATTACTAGGTTTACCACTTACTCTGAGTTTAACATACCCAGGTAATTGACTAACCCTGCTTTCTGGAATACCCCCAGGGCAGCCAGCGAAGCGGTTTTATTTATGACGCTCCCGAGGAGGAGGCTGGATTACGGCTCTGCCTTTAAAAGCAGCTGAGTTGACAAGAGACGGAAGTGCTGGTGCCGGTGCCGGGACGAGATGATCACCCGGGTTTTACCGCCCTCCCCTAGAGGGTCGTCATGACGATGAAGAGGAGATGGATGGCCCCACTGGGAGAGAGGGGGGGGGGGGGGGGGGTGGATGGTGGCTGATTGAGCCATGAGACAGGAAACCTTTGGTGACACTGTGTGTGTGTGTGTGCGCGTGCGCGCGTGTGTGAGTGTTGTTGTCAACCTAAATGCTGGTAAATTGGTAACACAAGGCCTTACCAAAACAGTGCTGACGGAGACAGCACAGCCTAGAGATGATGGATGGTTAGCGGTGAAAGTAATTGCCTCACTCATCTTCTTTGTTTGCGAACGCTTTATGTGCATTTGTCAACGTTAGCACACGCATTAGTCTTAAATTAGATCTCCGCCTAGGTTTCGCAAAAACAAATGGTTGATTTAAGCCTAGTCAAAACAGTACTAACATTACAGTTAAATGTACAACTTAAATCCTAATTTACTTTGTCACTATACGCACGGGTGCCATTAGGTGGGAAAAATAACTTGAGATGATTCCAAAAGACTGTGCACAGATAGGAGCCCTTATACGACATAACAGCCACCAATATTTTTATGGTGGGGGAAGTTCAATACTATATTCTTTCTTTTTACAAATAAACAGCACCCATTTGTCGTTGTGATTACACAGCACACCACACCAAAGCAGAGCACACAGTGTGCACAATGAAACTGACTGTTTTACCCATTGCATTGCAGGTATTGCAGAAAGCAGGTTTAGCCATTTACTTGGGTATGTTAACTCAGTAGATTAGTCTTGCTTGAAGAATGAAGCCATAAGACTGTAATATTGGGAGGTTTAGTACTCACTCAGAGTTAACCCATCTGGGTTAGTCACTAACTTACAGTGAAAAGTGCATCTCACTAAAATATGCTTGTGACTGTTTATTTCTGTGATTCTATTTGGAATGCCAGCATTTAACCCAGTTTTAAACCTCAAAACTTGATACAGACAAGAAGAATGAAAACAGATTTGAAAAGAGCTTGAAATATGGTTTTAGGTGGAATCACAATCTGAAAAAGGTGACATTCCACCATGTGTAGGGTGGAACCCATCACATGTAATATCCTGTCCATTGCGTCTAAGAATTAGCCCGCATGATGCATTTTATAGTTTTAATATTATGCTGCACTTTTGTTAGGTTACCTTACATGCAGAAATTAATTTGCTGTGCATAAGGAGATGAAATCGCGGTAATTTACTGTGCTTGCTTATTTATTTATTTATTTATATGCTGTTGTCAAGTTAGCTTGGTAGTTGGCATTCGTTCTGACAGCAATAAGCCACCACGTGGTGTTTCTTATCATCACAACGCAAATCCAGGTAATAGAACCTGACTATGAGAGGGGTCAATAACCTAAATGTAACTTAATGCTTTATGTCCTTCTCACTTACCGGTACCTCTTCCTCCGCTGAAATTCCCCTTGCTGTCTGTCCCTCGTCATGACCACCAGCATGTTGCTTCTCAGGTTCAATTTCCACCTGGTTCTCAGTCTCGCTAGGTTATTCAGTAGGTACTCACTAAGATAGTTTACTGTTGCTGCTGGCAGTTTCACTGCAGCCAAAACCTATGTGAGCTTTTTTACATTTTGATGCATCATTTTCAAATTAGCTTGGCTTTGTTTTCTTTTAACGTTTCCTAACCACCTTTCTCCTTACGTTTTCTGCTTGTCATATTTCTGTTGAAACTAACGATTCACTCACTCTTCTTTGTTGGCTTTTAGGCCTATGGAATTAATGCTTGACAAACGGACAAATTATCGTGTTATCGCCCCCTGGTGTTGTTAGTTGTTAGACTTCTAATTTTGGTTATTGAACAGGGTTGACCGACGGCCGTTGAGCGGACGGCCGTTCTGGACTTTTCCAGAACGCACAGACTGCCAGTCCGCCCCTGCTTGGAATACCGCTGAGTGCTCCTGACTACACCTACCTCTGAATGACCATTTCCAGTTTAAGCCATGCAATGCTGTCTACAAATACAGGTAGTTGCCCACTTAACAGTACTGCCCTACAAAGCCAAAATGCAGTAACTGTATATTCGTCAAAGTGAGTTTAGACTGGAAATTGACTGGAATTGATGTTGACCTCATTTGTCTTGTGACCAACTCATTTTCCTTCCTATTAAAAAAGTACATAAAAGCATTACCACAATTATACCTACAAAATGTTTGACCCATGGGCAGTGTGGCAACTTTAAAGGCATTTTTTCTCAGTTTCAGTGTTCACACATGTAGTTACTGCACTTTGCCTTTGTAGGGCAGAGTAATGTAGGCCCAATACTGATAATAGTTGGGCTCACAAACAGGCTGGAGTGGGCAGCATCTCCCTGCCCCGAGCCATCCCCTGATCCCCCTGAGGCTCTTCTCAGTGGGCATGAATGTGCCGTCTGCAGTGCCGTCCTGTGATGACCCTGTGTGGGCTGTACAGAAGTCTCTGGTCGTTAGCCATGTGACGCAGCAGGGGATCTCTCTCTCTCTCGATCTGTCTCGCACTCCTTCACTCTCTCAGGCCACTGGCCAACAGGCTCTCCGGCCAACCACACACACACACACACACACACACACACGGATGTCCCTGATGGCTCCTTTGGGTACATCCACAGCACCGCCAGCACTGAGTGCACTAATGCACATAGAGTAACCTAATGAACATGGACATGTCTGGCAGAGAGTGTGTGTGAGGAGAAAATTACAGAGGACTATGAAATTGTTGGGGTTGGGGCCCAAAATTATCTGCACCCCTGTTGTCTGGTGTTCAACAATTCAGTGTTACAAGTTAAAAGCTGCCAATTAAATAGGATACATATGTCTATCTTCATCCTATATATGAACAGAAATCTTTTAAAAATATATTACAGCAATAATAACAATACTAAATTATTGTTATTCTTACCATGTGGGGACAGGCATAGCACTGCCAACAATGCACACAGACAAGCTTAAAGTGCAGCTTGAAGGTTAAATTTGTTCAATTGTCTGGTGTTCAACAATTCACCATATCAAACATGTTCACCAATTCAGCATTACCTGTAAGTAACAAGCTGGCATTTTAGTTGGCTCAGAAATAATATCTTCATCCTGTATACAGAAATAATAATACTAATCTGTAAATAGAAAAAAGAAAAATGTTTGTCCTCATCACTTCAGAGTTTCTGCCTATTTATTTTTACTGTGTAACCGTTAACTGATGCATCCTTTGCTGATTGCCTGGCTAACAGTTGTGCTGTGATACTTTTAATAATGATAGTCACTTCTTATTAGCATCTACTTAACATTAGCTTTAAAAACACATGCATGAATTCACTCACTGCAAAAACACAGAGACAGAAAAGAAAGGAGATTGTATGTGCATTTTAGACAAGGAAAAAAAACGCACTCGGGTAGCTTTGAATCAATATATCATTTTATTTAAAATATGTTACAATGTAATACTCTACATGACTTGTTTTATTGGTTAGTTCAACCATCACACGTTTTAGATATAAAACTATTCGTCCGCTGCTCCGCATCACTTGGTTAATTCATGTCAGAAGCTGGATGAAAAAAATTGCACCATGGCAGGCCTTCATTTGACATGTGCTGTTAGCTCTTGGCTACGTCCCTGCCCTCGACCCCCCACCCCCACCCAAACCCAATATCCACCCCACCCCCCGACCCCCCCCCCCCCCCGCAACCAAAAACCAACAGAAGAAAACAGACCCAACACGTCAGTCCCCGACCCACATTCATCACAGAACAAACTAGGCCTAACATTTACACTACTACAGAATTGTTCTCTTCCTTCTGTCATTTATGCCCAAACAAGGAACAAACAAAAACAAAACAAAAAGAAAAACAATAAAATAAATTAAAAGTTTTTTTTTTTTCAGTCAGTTTTTGCCTACCGAGAGAGCTTAGGTGAAAACGACACCAGGCCAGTATAATTTACACGTTTTAAAACTGCGGAAACACAGACAAATGCATTTTCTTTTCTTTTTTTTTCTTTTCTTTTTTTTAGGCTTCCATTCCCTCACAATTAGAATGCGCACAAAAAAAGGACCTTAGCTCGCCCCCTAAGGAATGCCCCAAATTTTCCCTAAAACACCCTGCGTCTAACACTCAAACGAGACGTTTTTACTGTAAACCTCAAAAAAAGGGAACTTTTGTAACACACAGCGCGAGGTTTAGCCACCCTTAGCAGGACCGCTGGGGTTTGGGCAGTCCCTGGTGGTCCACGTCCTGGGTGGACTCGGGACAGCGTTTCTGGAGAATCTGGAGAGTCAGGGTGGACTGAGGAGGGAAAGCACACTAATCTTGTAGAGCAAAAACAACAAAATACACTCGTCTCAAGCTCCCGGCTTCCAAAATACATTCTGGTACATAGTCATCCACACTTTTATGCGTAGCAGACAGACAGACAGTGCAAGAGACAGGCAGGAAGACAGAAAACACAGACAGAGGGAGAGGGAGAGGGAGAGGGAGAGAGAGAGACAGACAGAAAGAGAAGAACAAAGGGGCAGAGGCAAAGGGAGGGAAGGTCAAACAGAAGAGAGGGAGATAAAGAAAAAGAAGATTCTGGTAGAGAGAGAGAGAGAGAGCAAGAGAAAGCGCAAGAGAGAGAGAGAGAGAGGCCAACGGTCAGGTGCTCAAAGGGGTATGGATGGTAAGAAACAGAGAGGGAAGGAGAGAGAGCAGGAAGCAGGCTGTGAATGCAGGGGGTTGGGGGTGTGTGTGTGTGTTTGGGGGGGGGGGGTGTTGGGATGCTGAGGAGTGTAGAGGGTGAACCTCTAGTCCCCAGGAGATCTGCTCCCATTTAGAGCTACAAGCTACAACAGAAAACATCAAAGCATCACAGCTCCAGCCAAAGGAGAGAGAGAGAGAGAGAGAGAGAGAGAGAGAGAGAGAGAGAGAGAGAGAGAGAGAGAGAGAGAGAGAGAGAGAGAGTGTGTGTGTGTGTGTGTGACAGAGACAAACAGAAAAAGGGGCTTTGACTGTAACAAAAAGGTTGGTCAAAACAAATTGTGTGTGTGTGTGTGTATGTGGTTGTTTGTTTACCAAGGGCAAAGACATCGTGAAGTAGCAACCACTTAAAAATCCCCGGAGGACAAACAGACAAGTTCAACTGTAATTCTGACTCAGACAAACACAGCTGTCAGTGCAATAACAACACCACGATCCACTCAGACCAGACAATAGCCTAAAGAGAACAGTAAGTACACACACACACACACACACACCGCAGGGGACTCACACACACACACGACACCATTCTCACACACCATAAACACACACATACTGTGACCATGTAAGATGAGGCAGTCAAGTGTGTGACCTGAACTCCACAGAAAACCTCTCTTTTGTCTATGTGTACAGCAAGGTAGTGATGGAGTCAGAGGGGGAGAGGAGGAGAGAGAGCCACGCATTCACACAAAGAGAAAGAGAGTCTGAACGAGGGAGCAGGCAATCTTTTCTAAACACTACAGAGAGAAAGCGAAAGAGAGAGCGTGCAAATGCGAGATAATGTGAAAGCACGACAGAGTGAAAGCGAAAGAAACAGTGAAAGAAATGGTCAAAGAGCAAAATAGCAGCAGCAAAAAAAGAGAAAGATAAAGAGTGAGTCAGAATAAAAGCGAGAAAAGAAAAAAAAAGAAAGAAAACGAGTGTGTAAGCCGGTATGTGTAAGGCTGCCCACGTTCCATCGGCAGGGATGTGCTGCTCATGTGTTTGAGGGGCGCAGGGGTACTAATCTGGCCTGATCCCTCCGCTCCACTGAGCTGCTGTGTGGGGAGCTCCAGAGCCCAGCCGAGAGAGCACAGGCTTGGACTCGCTACTCATCACACACACACTCTCTCTCTCTCGCACACAAACACTCACACACACACACACACACACAGTACACAGATAGAAATGTACTGGCGCGGGCGTGCACATACAGTTGTGTGCAATTACACACACACACACACTCTCGCTCTCTCTCACATACACACACTCTCTTGCGCACACACACACAAACACACACACACACTCCCGCACACAAACACACGGTACACAGCTAGAAGTGTACTGGCACAGGCACACACATAAAGTTGTGTGCTATTACACACACACACACTCGCTCTCTCTCTCACACACACACACACTCTCTTGTGCACACACAAACACACGGTACACAGCTAGAAGTGTACTGGCATGGGCACACACATACAGTTGTGTGCAATGCACGCACATATAAACACAGAGACACACACACACACACGCCCCAAAGACTGGAATATACATGCGAGCACACATGCTCGTATAGCCCTCCCACTCTCCTCCTCAACACGTTAATTCTGGCATTACACAACACTGCCCTCTGTTGGACGTTTGCGGTACTTCACGTCTGTCAGCACAAACACCTATACACATACATACACATGGAGAAACATTATGCAGACAACTTTCAGGACACAAACAATGATGCGTGATTCAATTCCTCAGATTTCCGGGCTTGAGAGAGAGAGAGAGAGTCTGTGCTGACAGTACGGACGTTGTCATTTGGCTGTGGCTTCAGCTCTCAGTTCTACTTTAGTGTGGAAGAGGAACGTCTCCTCACGCAAGGTTTTACTGCGAGGGTGTCATAAATACTTCAGAACTTTTGACGAGCGCCCGTTTAACTGGAGTCCTTCTGGCTGGGGTTAGTTTTTCAGAGATAAAATTCTCTCAAGATACATTATTTAATAATATAACTTTCCTTTTTTAAATTCCCCATCACCACATCTGCTGTTACTGTCAGACTGGTGGTTTGAAGTTTTGTTTTTGTTAAGTTGCCTGTTGAGGGCCATTACTGGCTGGAAGTATGTCTGTCTGCTAAGTAGTTTTGAGAAAAATACTCCTCTAGTTTCATCTTAGACAGGAGTTAGTGGATTGTGATCAAGCCCCTTCCTCCCTGCTGTCAGCCAATTAAAACTAGCAGCACGTGGGAAATACCTGGGTTCTGACCAATCATGTTGTAATACTGGCCACTGGCAACCAATTAAGCGGCATGCTGCTGCCTTTGCTGTTTAGACAATACAACACTGAGCGAAGACCACAACCCCCACACCCGGTTTTAAACCAATACTCATTCAGTCCAGGGCGGCACTGACCCAATCACAGTCCTGCTGTTCTGCTTCTTCAACCAATGGCGTGGCACAATAACAGCCAAAGTCCCGCCCCTGGTAATGTGTTGAGAGTATCATCAAGTGTCATCTACGAATAGCATGAGCATCTGTTCTTGACGGCCATCTTCATCCTCTTCCTCCTCCTCTACCACCATCATCGGTATTTGTTTTATGGGTCCTTAGTGTAATAGCCCTGCGGTGGAGTGGGATGCTTGTGTTTTGTGAATGTGTGTGTGTTATGATTGTGTGTGTGTGTGACGACTGTGTGTGTGTGTGTGTGTGTGTCTATGCGTCTGATGATTTTGTGTATGTGAGAGACTGTGGAGCGTGAGAGGAGGAGTGGGATGGCTGATGGGGGCGTTTGTGTGTGTGTGTGTGTGTGTGTGTGTGTGTGTAAGCAGAAGTGTGTGTGTGTGTGTGTGTGTGTGTAAGCGGAAGTGTGTGTGTGTGTGTGTCTGTCTCCTGCTCTGTGGCAAGGCCTTTAGGAGGTGGCGATCTCCCCACCTACATGTCGCCAGGGCTGCGGCTGCTCCAGTGGTGACAGATACTCTGTAGGGGAGAGAGACAGACAGTTAGGCAGAGAGACAGACAGTCAGAGAGACAGACAGTCAGAGAGACAGATAGACAGAGAGTTAGACACACAGAGAGTCAGTCAGGCAGGCAGACAGTCATAGAAACAGATAGACAGTCAGTCTGACAGACAGAGACACACAGACAGAGAGACAGTCAGGCAGTCAGACAGTCAGAGAGACAGACAGTCAGAGAGACAGACACACAGACAGTCAGACACACAGAGAGTCAGACAGGCAGGCAGACAGTCATAGAAACAGATAGACAGTCAGGGAGACAGTCAGACAGACAGGCAGTCAGAGAGTCAGACACACAGGCAGACAGACAGGCAGTCAGGGAGACAGATAGACAGTCAGGGAGACAGTCAGACAGGTGGGCAGTCAGAGAGTCAGACACACAGGACAGGCAGTCAGACGGTGAGAGAGACACATAGACAGTCAGTCAGACAGACAGACAGGCAGGCAGGCAGACAGACAGACAGTCAGATAGACAGTCAGGCAGACAGACAGACAGAGATTGCCACAATGAGACAGGGAGGAAGAGAAAGATAACATGTAATAAGAGTGGCATAAAAGAGGGCAGATAGGAAGGTGTGAAGAGAGGAAGAGAAACAGAGACTGAAAGAGGGAGAAAGGAGATTAGAAAGGAGAAGCGTAGAGGTGTATAACCTTTAGAGCGGTTGTAAACATTTGGTTGTTTGGTTCCTTTTGCCTGCACACATTGTGCATTTAGCAAATGATGTCGAGCAAGGACAACTTAAAACTGATACGCTGATATATGGAGACAGGCAGATATATTATAGAGAAGGTAAAAAGTGGGGTGGGGGTGGGGGGGTGGGGCGGGGAGGGCGTGAGGGGAGTAGGGGAGGGGGGGAGGGAGGGTGTGAGAGGAGTGGGGGAGGGGGTAGGGAGGGCGTGAGGGGAGTTGGAGTGGGGTGGGGAGGGCTTGAGGGGGGGTGGGGGAGGGGGTGATGTTGCTGTGGCCTCTCTGACCTCTGCTCATTGTTCTGCTTTCTGCTGGACTTAAACATCACATGCCCACACACGTGACTCCCACCCCACCAGAACATCACTCAGGGCAAAGAGCAACTTTTATGTGCTCTCCTCAACAAGTGGATAGACGTGCACACACACACACACACACACACACACACACACACACACACACACACACACACACACACACACACACACACACACACACACACACACACACACACAAGGGACAGGCACACAAGACAGACAGACAAGGCAGATAGACACACGTGCATGCCAGAGGTTCATATTTCTAAGAATATCTCCTCAACAAGTGGATAGACGTGGGCACACACACACACACAGGATAGAGACACACACAAGATAGCCTGGCAGATAGACACACACGTGTATGCCAGAGGTTCGTATTTCTAAGAACATGTGTAGGTTAATGTGTTAAATTCACCGTGAATGTTTGTATTAAATAGTGCCAATACACATTTCCCTCTCCCCTGTTTAATCCTCATCTTTGTTATACTGGAACATTCTGTGCTGGTAACATTGCCCCTATGAATGCCCATGCCAATAAAGCTGCTTTAAACTGCATTAAGCTAACCTCAATAGCTCCTAGCCCAACCTGGAACCCCTGCCATTCGCTTTCCCAATGACTTCTTTGCTTAACATGCAAATCCTGTGTAGATAAAAGTGTGAGCGCGCGAGATAATTGCGATGAAAGTTACGTCACTGGCTGAGCGAACTCCACCTGACCGTGCCAGGAGCTGACACCAGACATGACATGACATAACACACACACACACACACACACACACACACACACACACACACACACACACACACACACAGGCAGATGTACAGACAGAAAACACACACACACACACACACACACACACACACACACACACACACACACACACACACACACACACACACACACAGAGAAACACACACTTAGGCCATGGCGGGTTTCCAAACATGAACTTTGGCTCTGTGAGAGGAGGCTGGAGGACAATCGGGGCCAGGAGAGGAGCAGAGAAGAGGAGAGGAGAGGAGCAGAGAGAAGAGGAGAGGAGCAGAGAAGAGAGAAGAGGAGAGGAGAGGAGAGGAGAGGAGAGGAAATGGAAGTGGAGGAGAGTAGAGGAGAGGAGAGGAAAGGGAAGAGGAGCGGAGAGGAAGGGAGAGGAGAGAGGAGAGGAGAAAGGAGGAGAGGAGAGGAGCAGAGAGTAGATGAGAGGAGAGGAGAGAAAATGGAAGTGAAGGAGAGGAGAGGTAAGGAAAGTGGAGAGGAGTGGAGGGGAGGAGAGGAGAGGAGAGGAGGAGCTGAGTGCACATACCGTTATTACTGCAGTTCTTATTGTCCTTGTCGGAGGCCTCCTCCTCAACCTTTCAGGAACAGAGAGAGAGAGAGAGAGAGAAGGAGGGAGGGAGAGAGAGGGAGGGAGAGAGAGAGAGAGAGAGAGAGAGAGAGAGAGAGAGAGAGAGAGAGAGAGAGAGAGAGAGAGAGCAAGGAAGGGACAGAGAGAAAGAGAGAAAAGAGAGATAAAGAATAAAGACAGAAAGAGGGAGTGAGAGGGACAGAGAAGGGGAGAGAGAGAGAGAGGGACAAAGAGAGAGAGAGGGGGAAAAATGGAGAAACTTACATGTAAATTGAATTCCTCAGTGTGTGATGGTGTTAAAGCAGAAATGTAATGTCTGTCTTTAGTGCTGGGGAGTCTGTGTGCCCTCTCACCTCTTTCCTCCATTTCAGCTCACAGAAGATCCTCTCAAAGCACTCGTGCATGTAGTTAAACTGTGGAGGCAACACACACACACACACACACACACACGCAGACACATTAAATGGGATTTTATACATCCTTAATAACAGATGAGCATATTGAAATATTCCTTGCTTAGAGCAGTGTAAAATGAATGTGAATGTGAGTTGTAACCATGAGTGTGTGTGTATAGGTATGTATGTAAGTGAGTATGCATATGTGAATATGTGTGTGTGTGTGTGTGTGTAGGTATACATAAGTGTGAATAAGTGTGTACATCTGAATGCAAGTCAGTATAGGAATGTGTGTGCATGTAAGTGTGTGTTTGAGTGTGTGGATGCGTGTGTATGTGTGTGAATGTGTGGATGTGTGTGTGCTAATGTGTGCGCTTGTGTGAATGTGTGCGCTTGTGTGAATGTCTGGGTATGTGTGTGTGCGTTTGTATATGTGTGTGGATGTGTGTTTGGGCTCGTACGTAAGGGGTGAAGATCTTGACCCAGCGAGGTTTCTTCTCCCCCCGGGCGTACTCGAAGCAGAAGGCCATGCCCTCTTCATCCGTGTCCCAGCGCTGCATCTCTGCCCACTCAAACGCTATCACCTGGTTCTGAAGGGGGAAGAGAGAGAGAGAGAGAGAGAGAGAGAGAGAGAGAGAGAGAGAGAGAGAGAGAGAGAGAGAGAGACAAAGAGTGAGAGAGAGAGAGAGAGAGACAGAGAGAGAGACAAAGAGAGAGAGACAGAAAGAGAGACAGAGAGAGAGACAAAGAGTGAGAGAGAGAGAGACAGAAAGAGAGTGTGAGAGAGAGAGACAGAGAGAGACGAAGAGTGAGAGAGAGAGACAGAGAGAGAGTGTGAGAGAGAGAGAGAGAGAGACAGAGAGAGACAAAGAGTGAGAGAGAGAGAGACAGAAAGAGAGTGTGAGAGAGAGAGAGACAAAGAGTGAGAGAGAGAGAGACAGAGAGTGTGAGAGAGAGAGAGAGAGAGAGAGACAGAGAGAGACAAAGAGTGTGAGAGAGAGAGACAGAAAGAGTGTGAGAGAGAGAGCGAGAGAGAGAGAGAGAGAGCGAGAGAGAGAGAGAGAGAGAGAGAGAGAGAGACAGAGGCTCAGTGTGGGTAATCGAACATGTGACCCTTTGGCTGCAAGTCCACCCCTTAACCGCTAGCCCATGACTGCCCGTCAATGCTGCGTCAGAGCCCAGGGAGAGGAAAAAGGCACAGCACTGACTGTGAAAACAGATATTTTCTCCCTTTTCTTCATAGTTACTTAGGTAAACAGACACTGCTGGATCTTTTCCATGTAGCCTGACACTCACTCATCTTGGCAGAAGTAGTCTGCATAAAAATCCTAGTGGAAACAAGAGGTTTACACTCATGTACATGCACTGCATTTGACACTGCGTAGCCATTTTGCGGTTGCCAGTTATGGCAAACGAACTCGACACTGGAGTCAACCTAGAGTGTATTTGTCCTTAAATGTGGACTCAACATGGTCTTAAAATAGAGCTCCGGATTTCAAAAGCCCAAAGTTTCAAAGTTTCCTTTTGACTGTCACATGACACTTCGTGTGAATTCCCTACTAGACATTCTTGTGAATTCTGTACAGCACCATCCTTCCTCTTTCAACCTGAGAGAGCTTTTTTTGATATGGCTCTGTCAGAGAGTAATAGAAACTAACAAGTGCCAACTCACACACACACACACACACACACACGCACACACACGCACGCACACACACGCACACGCACACACGCACACACACACCTCTAGAGTGCCGTCCTCTGTGCAGGCGTGGAGCTTGAAGTGCTGGCTGCTGATGGCGGCGATCACATGACCCTTCCTCCGCGAGTCACATGAGCAGTGCGGGAACACCACCTCATTGTAGCCCTCACACGACCGCAGCACACTCAGGTACTACAGAGAGGGAGTGGGAGAGAGGGAGAGAGAGGGAGAGAGAGGAAGAGACACAGGGAGAGAGTCAGGGAGGGAGGGAGAAAGAGAGAGGGAAAGAGAGAGGGAAAGAGAGAGATGGAGGGAGAGAGAGAGAGAGAGAGACCGAGAGACAGAGAGAGAGAGGGAGAGAGATAGAGGGAAAGAGAGAGAGGAAGAGAGAGATGGAGGGAGAGAGATGTTTGACGTTTAAAATCTTTATTGAACCATCACATGGTCCAAGCGTCCACTACATGAGCCAACACCCCCCACCCCACCCCCACAGCGTACCATTTTAAAAAGAGAGAGAGAGAGGCAGAGATTTGTATTGATTATGATTGCATACGCATAGACAGACAGAAAGACGTCACAACGTGCTCCAACACCACAGCTGATAGATATTCGATTGAACAGTTTGTGTCAGTATCCGTTGGCAACAGTGTATTGTATGTGGCCAGGGCAATAAAAGAACTTGAACTGAGGGAGCATGAGAGAGAAAGACGTCACAGGTCTGACATTACTCAAATAATACAGGAGAGAGGCAGAGGGAGAGGGAGAGATTTATAGTTATTATGATCGCAGGCCATAGTTTGTATCAGTACTCTCTGGCAACAGTCCATGCTGTCATGGTAATAAAACCATTTGAAGTAAATTGAGAGAGAGAGAGAGGGAGGAAGGTGGGGGGTGGAAGAGAGAGACAGACAGAGAGAGAATAGGAAAGAGAGAGAGAGAGAATAGGAGAGAGAGAGCGAGAAAGAGCGAGAGAACTCCATGATTCTGACTGACATCTGAGTTTCACACAGCCAATCAAAATACACCTCCCCCTTCCCTAGTTCTGACGCATTATGTTGATTGGCTAAAATTAGTTTATTGACTCAGTCTAAACAAGTGACATCACTTGAAACTGTTTCCATATTTGTTGAACCACCTCAAATGGACACACATTTCAAAAACAAAAGTTGTGCAGTTATATTTACATTTTTTTCAGTAAACAGTTGACTCTCCCCAAGTCTACCCACAGATTTGACACTAAATTTTCTGTCAGGGTTCTGACTCGGCCCCACAATGACTCTCACCTCCCCGTCCTTCGACCTTCCAGTCATGTTGGAAGGTAAATGTCTATCTTGAATCTAGCATTTCCTTAAGAATTTGGGTATACCTCGCTAGATTTTCTACCAATATTTCTACCACTGCGTTTCACAGCAGGTTATGGTGTATTCTGGATGGTGTACTATATTTGAGTCTAACCACTATAGCACCTGGAATGCCTATGTCTTAAAGGTCATTTTTGGTTTAATCTAATCACAGCACCTTTCTTTGCTACAAGGCATGAGAATCCTGCAGGTGTGATGACTCATGCGCTATTGTTTCATACCACTGACCCTGCCTCACACACACACACACACACACACCTCTGACCTAAATTAAAGGTGTACTAATGCTGTCCAACAGTTAAATGTCACTGCTACACTCCCTTCTTACTCCCTCTCCCACTATCCAGATGTGGGAGCCCAGACACACACACACACACACGCACACACACACGCACGTACACACACGCACGTACTACACACACAGGCACGTACACACACACACACGCACGTACACACACACACACGCACGTACACACACACACACGCACGTACACACACACACGCACGTACACACACACGCCCGCCGGTCCCTGCCCCGGCTGTAGGAAATGAGAGCTGGGAGAGGAATGAGTGTGTTCCTGTAACCAAGACTGGAGAGCGTCCCATCGGCTGGCCACACCAAGGCCACGGGCCTACTTTCCACAGAGCACTTACTAGTAACAAAATACCTAAGCCCACCGTACTGTCCGGCAAAGCCAAAAGGCAGTAACTGCATATTTTGTCAAAACTGAGTTTAGACTGGAAATTTGACTGGACTTTATAACACCTCCTTTGTCTTCAGACTAAATGTGTTGCTTCTTCCTATTAAGAAAGTACATAAAAGCATCACCACTATTATGCCTACAACATGTCTGACTGGGCAATGCGACAACTTTAAAGGCATTTTTCTCAGTTTCAATGTTCACATAGTCACTGCACATAGTCCTACCCCCTATAACACCCCTTTCCACTAGGTAGATGAGGAAGGGGACACTAACGCTTGATTTATACTTGCCACGTGTCAGCGCACGCTACAAAGTGACGTCAAAATGACGTCAATGCACATACCACGCAGTGCTGCTGTCGTGCACCACATTTTTTTTTATAACTTGTGTGTGTCACCTGCACAGTGGCCTATTCAAAATAACAGGCAATCACGAGTGTGTTTTAAGCTAACTTTAGCCTAGTACCTACCAGCCCAACTTTAGCCTAGTACCTACCAGCCCAACATGTCTTTTCCACTGGCACAAATAGGCTCATATATCTGGAACCTCACATGAAATACAAACACTAAACACAAATGTTTAGGATTTATTCAGTTTCACCCACAAAACAGCATGGGTGCAAGCCTGCAACTCGTTTAGTAGGCTAACTTATTTTGCCTTATCCATTGGTCCTACCATCACTCATAAGGTCTTTCCTAATTAAAAGGAAGGGGACAGTAACAGAGGGACATGTGGTGTGTGATCCTGTCATCCTGGCCTGAGGCACAGGGTACCTCCGCATTTGTCACTTCCTCAGAGACTGTCATTTAGCTACCTGACAAAATGTCCTTTTGAAAGAGAGATGGGGAGACAATGGGAAGGAAAATGAATGGATCAAAGAGAGAGAGAGAAAGAGAGAGAGAGAGAGAGAGAGAGAGAGGGAGAGAGAGAGAGAGAGAAGAAAGAAAAAAATCTTACCATTGCCATCTTGCGCTGTTCTGCGAGCTTCTGCAGCTGGTAGGATTTGTCCTCGGCCTTGATGAAGCCCTTCTTCACATCGTCCTGTGCCTGAGCAGGACAGACAGGGAGAGGAGAGGAGCAGAGGGAATGGAGAGATCAGAGAGGAGGAGAGAGGGAGAGGTGGACAGAGCAAAGGAGAAGAGGAGAAGAAGAAAGGGATGAAGGCAAGGGGAGAGCAGAGAGAGGAGATGAAAAGATGACAGACAGTAAAGAGTACGGGAGAAGAGGGATCAGAGGAGGAGATGGGGAATGGAGAGATCAGAGAGGAGGAGAGAGGGAGGGATGGAGAAAGGGAAAAGAGGAGAAGAAAAGGAGGAAGGCAAGGGGAGAGCAGAGAGGAGATGAAAAGATGACAGACAGTAGAGAGTACGGGAGAAGAGGGATCAGAGGGGGAGATGGGGAATGGAGAGATCAGAGAGGAGGGCAGAGGGAGAGGTAGATGAAGAAAGGGAAAAGAGGAGAAGAAAAGGAGGAAGGCAAGGGGAGAGCAGAGAGGAGATGAAAAGATGACAGACAGTAGAGAGTAGGGGAGAAGAGGGATCAGAGGGGGAGATGGGGAATGGAGAGATCAGAGAGGAGGAGAGAGGGAGGGATGGATAGTGCAAAGGAAAAGAGGAGGAGAAGAAAAGGAGGAAGGCAGGGGGAGGGCAGAGAGGAGGAGAGAGGGAGGGATGGAGAAAGGGAGGAGGAGAGTGGAGAGGAGATGAAAAGATGACAGGCAGTAGAGAGTAAGGGAGAAGAGGGATCAGAGGAGGAGATGGGGAATGGAGAGATCAGAGAGGAAGAGAGAGGGAGGGATGGATAGTGCAAAGGAAAAGAGGAGGAGAAGAAAAGGAGGAAGGCAGGGGGAGGGCAGAGAGGAGGAGAGAGGGAGGGATGAAGAAAGGGAGGGGGAGAGTGGAGAGGAGATGAAAAGATGACAGGCAGTAGAGAGTAAGGGAGAAGAGGGATCAGAGGAGGAGATGGGGAATGGAGAGATCAGAGAGGAGGAGAGAGGGAGAGGTGGACAGAGCAAAGGAGAAGAGGAGGAGAAGAAGAAAGGGAGGAGGGCAAGGGGAGAGCAGAGAGGAGATGAAAAGATGACAGGCAGTAGAGAGTAGGGGAGAAGAGGGATCAGAGGGGGAGATGGGGAACAGAGTGGAGGGTCAGATACTGATGCAACACCTAGACATCATGTCATCACACTTACACAGACATGCACACACACACCCAAACACACACAGCCACCTGCAATAGACATACACACACAATCCCACGGACACACAAGCACCTGGAATAGTTAGACACACACACACACACACACACACACACACACACACACACACACACACAGCCTGAAGTCAGGGACTAGTGCAAGACTGGCGGTGAGACCTCAGGGCGTTGGTGTGTGTCAGGAGCGGACCCAGAAATACTTCTACAGAGCAGGCCTGTCTGACCTACATCAGGTCGGATAAGGCAGCACCTGACCACAAACCTGCCCCAGTACACGTCCAAGCTGCTGATAGGGGTAGAGGGTATGAGTGTGTGTGTCTCTTGTGTTTATATGACGCATCAAGTACCCCCATATAGATGTGGCTGTTGTGTGGCTGTGTGTGTGTGTCTATATCTGTGTGTGTGTGTGTGTGTGTGTGTGTGTGTGTGTACGAGGCATGAAGTACCCCCATGTAAATGTGACTGTTGTGTGGCTGTGTTTGTGTCTATGTCTGAGTGTATGTGTGTGTAGGTATGTGTATGTGTGTACATGTCAGAGAGAGAAACGTGGGCATGTTGGCCACTCAGTGTGACAGGTGTTTGAATATGAGGTACAGAATTAAGTGCTAGCATATAACATATGTATGTGTATAAGAGTATGCATCCTTGAAATGCAGCAGACCTCTGTGGCCTATGAAGTGTATTATATGTGGCCTATGAAGTGTATCATATGTGGCCTAAGAAGTGTATTATATGTGGCCTATGAAGTGTATTATATGTGGCCTAAGAAGTGTATTATATGAGTATGTGGCCTATGAAGTGTATTATATGTGGCCTATGAAGTGTATTATATGTGGCCTAAGAAGTGTATTATATGAGTATGTGGCCTATGAAGTATGTGTGAGCATGTGGCCTATGAAGTGATTAAATGTGGCCTATGAAGTGTATTATATGTGGCCTATGAAGTGTATTATATGTGGCCTATGAAGTGTATTATATGTGGCCTAAGAAGTGTATTATATCAGTATGTGGCGTATGAAGTGTATTATATGTATGTGGCCTATGAAGTGTATTATATGTGGCCTATGAAGTATGTGTGAGCATGTGGCCTATGAAGTGATTAAATGTGGCCTATGAAGTGTGTGTAAGTACGTGCCCAAGCCTGTGTGTGCATGTGAGCAATGATAACTAAGGTTAAATACTGAATAAGGAGGAAATGTAAGCAGTGTGGTGTTGCTTACACAAGAGTTCGGGGTTTTGTGGTTCTCTCTCCAACATCACACAAACATCCTGTCGCTTTCTGATTAAGTCAGCACGACCACAAATGTTTAGGTTCTGCTCAGGTGCACAACTATGCTTAGAAAGTCCAAGTGCCTGTGGTGTGTTTGTGTGTTTGATGGGGTGAATTTGCCTATGGTTGGTTGGTTTGTGTGTGTGTGTGTGTGTGTGTGTGTGTGTGTG
>CM050201.1:26327500-26362500 GCA_027475355.1 Coilia nasus
ATCCTCTCCTAAAAAGGGCACGGGAAGACTGCATCCTCTCCTGAAGAGGGCAGCAAGACTACATCCTCCCCTAAAGAGGGCACGGGAAGACTACATCCTCCCCTAAAGAGGGTAGTGGGAAGACTGCATCCTCTCCTAAAGATGGCAGCAAGACTACATCCTCCCCTAAAGAGGATACGGGAAGACTACATCCTCCCCTAAAGAGGGTAGTGGGAAGACTGCATCCTCTCCTAAAGATGGCAGCAAGACTACATCCTCCCCTAAAGAGGGGAGCAAGACTACATCCTCTCCTAAAGAGGGTATGGGAAGACTACATCCTCCCCTAAAGAGGGCATGGGAAGACTTCATCCTCTCCTAAAGAGGGCACAGGAAGACTAAAGAGAGCATGGGAAGACTACATCCTCTCCTAAAGAGGGCATGAGAAGACTACATCCTCTCCTAAAGAGGGCATGAGAAGACTACATCCTCTCCTAAAGAGGGCATGAGAAGACTACATCCTCTCCTAAAGAGGGCATGAGAAGACTACATCCTCTCCTAAAGAGGGCATGAGAAGACTACATCTCCTCCTACAGAGGGCATGGGAAGACTTCATCCTCTCCTAAAGAGGGCACAGGAAGACTAAAGAGGGCACTGGAAGACTACATCCTCTCCTAAAGAGGGCACGGAGCTGAGAGAGACGGGCATTCCTGTTCAGTGTTTTGCATGGTGCTGTATAACCAGCTGCTCTCTCACACACACACACACACACACACACCTACATACATAACATGTATATATGGGTAATTCCATATTATGGATGTGACAGAACATGGGCAAATGGAATTTTTTAAATATTTTGTGCAATATTTAATGTTAAGTTTTACAGCCAAAAATAGCTAATGATGACATTTCACATAATTATTCATATCATACACATACCATGGCAAATTATTTCCCTTATGGATGTGACACAAAGTCAATTTTCTGTGGAACTTGCCCATGTACGTATATAAGGTGCGTGTGTTTGTGTGTGTATGTGTGTGTGTGTGTGTGTGTATTAGCGTGTGTGTGTGTGTATTTGCGTGTGTGTTTGCATACGTGTGTGTGCGTTGGGACTGGAGAGTGGTTTAGCTTAGCTGATAGCAGCTGAGGGGGGGAGGCTCTTGGGAAGCTGCTAAGTGCAGCAGACCTGCTGGGGAGCTTGTGTGTGTGTGTGTGTGTGTGTGTGTGTGTGTGTGTGTGTGTGTGTGTGTGTATTTGTGTGTGTGTGTGTATTTGTGTGGGAAGCTGGTAAGTGCAGCAGACCTGCTGGGACGCTTGTGTATGTGTGTGTATTTGTGTGTGTGTGTGTGTGTGTGTGTATTTGTGTGTAATTGTGTGTGTGTGTATTTGTGTGTAATTGTGTGTGTGTGTATTTGTGTGTATTTGTGTGTGTGTGTATTTGTGTGTATTTGTGTGTGTGTGTGTGTGTGTGTGTGTATTTGTGTGTGTGTATGTGTGTGTGTGTATGTGTGTGTGTGTATGTGTGTGTGTGTGTGTATTTGTGTGAGTGTGTGTGTGTGTGTGTTTGCATGGGGAGCTCATACACAGCTGGGGCCGGCAGAGGCAGTAGTCAGCAGCTGGCACCTGTGTGTGTGTGTGTGTGGTGTGTGTGTGTGTGTGTGTGTGTGTGTGTGTGTGTGTGTGCGTGTGTGCAGAGGCAGCAGTCAGCAGCTGGCACCTGGAGCAGAGCGGAGCAGAGCAGCTGGTGCGCGGGCGTCTGCCCAATGACTAATGGCCCACAGCACAGGAGCCACAGGGGGGCGGACGCAACACTGTTAGAGGACGTTAAAGGCAGGGGTCTGTGTGTGTGTGTGTGAGACGTTAAGGGAAGGGATGTGTGTGTGTGTGTCTGTGAGAGAACGTTAATGGAAGGTGTGTGTGTGTGTGTGTGTGAGAGAGGGGGGGGGGGGGGGGGGGGGTGTGCATTGCTGTATAGAGATACTGATGACATTATAACACTTATGTCAGGATGGCTACTTTAAAAAATATCATTATAGATCATTATGGATGGAGTGCACAACAGCAATTGTGAATAAATGCAGTATGTTTTACATGTTTTTTCGTATGTGTTTTGTAAGAGTGAGAAATTATACCTATCAGGGGTTAGCCCTGGGAAACTGAGAAACTACAACATTGGGTTGTGTCAGGATGACTACATTTTTTAAAATCCTAAGAGTCCAAGAAGACGCCTTTTTCAGCAGCTGTAAGCAAAACTGAGCAACATTTTCCACGTCTTTTTCCTCCTCTAAACCCATGACAAATGTTTCGTTACATAATAGGACGGTGTCAGTTCTGCTTCCTCATATTTGTACCACTGGAGAATGTGAATCAGGGCTCAACCTTTACGAGCTCAACCCTTGACCCCAGTCATACTAGGCAAAAAAAAAAACAACACAAAAAAACACTTCCTGTCTGTGTTTATTGCTAAAGGAGCCTTGAGTAGGTCTTTGATAAGTGGGGATTATCTGCTGTGGTCAGACGGGTATTAGAATGAGCTAGTTAAGATATTACACGATGCCGTATGTTGCATCAGCAGTATACATACATGGTTCAGGAGCACAGGTTAATTAGAAGCCAACTTCTAAAGGTAGGTTTTAAAGCAACAGTAAGTAGTTTTTTCAACCTTAAAATAACATTTCCAAAATCGTTTCAGTGGTTCACCAACTTGTAACAGGGTGAAAGGCACTTTCTTTGCTCCATGGGCTATAACCTCATTAACTAAGTTTGG
Organism: Coilia nasus; assembly: GCA_027475355.1. Taxonomy (NCBI): domain Eukaryota; kingdom Metazoa; phylum Chordata; class Actinopteri; order Clupeiformes; family Engraulidae; genus Coilia; species Coilia nasus. The sequence continues at coordinate 26,330,250 of CM050201.1, forward strand.
AGGAGCAGAGCGCCTCTCTAGTTCTCTATGACAGACTATTCCGCTTCCGACCTGTTGGGCGACCGAAGAGAAAAACTATTCAGTATTGCTTTCAGATAGTGCACAATGCTGGCAGGTTGCGTCAGCAGTATACATACTTCAAGAGCATAGGTTAATTAGGAGCAAGGTTGAAAAGGTAGGTTTTAAAGCAGCCACTTTAGGGGTAGATCCCTGAGTCAGCTTCTTCGGTGTGTTTTGGCAGCACATTCAAGACCTTGGGCTGTAGTGTGTACTGAACAACATGAGTTTTATGCACCATGTCTTTTAAATGTGATGTTTAAGCACCACTCACCAAAAAAGTATGGTTGATGACCCCAAAGAAGGAGAAATTATGCACCATGGCTTTTAAATGTGATTTTTAAGCACCACTCACCAAAAGTATGGTTGATGACCTCAAAGAGGGCGAAATAGCTGGCCATGATGCTGTCCATGCCCACCTTCATCACCAGGGCCTGCAGAAGAGAGGGGGAGGGGCTTTTATAACTGTCATTTAATCACAGGATGAGTGCTACTGGCTGCTATGACTGTCATATAATGAGAAAATGGGTGCTATTGGCTGCTATGACTGTCATATAAAGAGAGAATAAGTGCTATTGGTTGATATGGCTGTCACATCATAAAAGAATGAGTGCTATTGGTCAATATGGCTGTCATATAACCATAAGATGAGTGCTATTGGTTGATGTGGCTGTCATAATAAGAGAATAAGTGCCATTGGCTGTCACATAAATCAACAGTAAGTGTTTCTGGCAGCTAAGACCAATTTATAATAAAGAGATGAACAGTGATGTACTGATCATAACAAGGATAAGTGTGTGATCAGCAGAATTCTGTGTGTGTGTGGGCGTGTGTGTGCACATGTGTGTGTGTGTGTGTGTGCACATGTGTGTGTGTGTGTGTGTGTGTGATGTTCTGTACCTGGTAGACCTGGTCAGTTGTGCTGTTCTTGCGAACCCGGACGGAGATTGTGGTCTTGTCTGGCAGGGCGATACGCAACTCCACATCTGCCACGCCGTTGTAGTTCTACACATATAAACACACACACACACACACGTAGTTAAGCTCACATGCACTGCCACAGGTATAAGTCGTGCAGGGTGTGTTGTTGCTGAGGGTTCACACGTCTGATAAGTGATGAGTGGAGCTGATATGCGGCTAACCGCATGGAGGAAACACACCACAGAGATACAGGAGCAGTCACCCGCCACCCGCCATCTCCCATCCCCCATCTTACCTCATCTGATTCAGACAGGAACTCCTGCATTATATCACTCTCCCCGATCACTCGCACCGAACACACTACAGAGAGAGACAGAGAGAGAGAGAGAGGGAGACACAGACAGTGAGAGAGAAAGAAAGAGGGAGAGAGAAAGGGAGACAGAGACAGACAGTGAGAGAGAGAGAGAGAGAGAGAGACAGAGAGAGCGAGAGAGAGAGAGCAGGAAAGACAGAGAAAGACAGAGAAAGAGAGCGAGAGCAAGACAGAGAAAGAGAGTGTGAGCAAGAGAGAGGAAGAGAGAGAAGAGAGACAGAGATGGAGAGAGACAGAGGGAGAGAGAGAGAGAGAGAGACACAGAGGAAATTAGATGAACAGTGTCAGACATAAGGGACTGTACTTAATAGATTTCTTATCTGAACTCTGTGGGTTTCTCTTTTTTACTTCAATCATGTCACTGTGTGTTCAGCTCAGCCAGAAATGCCACTGCAAACACAGTCAGTCACATTGGGCCAGTTCACATTACCCGTCCCTCGTCCCTCGTCCCTCGCATTCCCGTTTTTCTTTACTTTAGTACCTCCACCTGTACTCCTTTTTTCACCGTCATCCCATCATTTCTCCAGGTACTCCTCCACCTCTCCCCAAATACCCCCCCCCCCCTCGCCTCTCCCCAAATACCCCCTCTCCCCATCCTCACCTCTCTCCAGGTACTCCTCCACCTCTCCCCAAATACCCCCCCCCCCTCGCCTCTCCCCAAATACCCCCTCTCCCCATCCTCACCTCTCTCCAGGTACTCCTCCACCTCTCCCCAAATACCCCCCCCCTCACCTCTCCCCAAATACCCCCTCTCCCCATCCTCACCTCTCTCCAGGTACTCCTCCACCTCTCCCCAAATACCCCCCCCCCCCACCTCTCCCCAAATACCCCCTCTCCCCATCCTCACCTCTCTCCAGGTACTCCTCCACCTCTCCCCAAATACCCCCCCCCCACCTCTCCCCAAATACCCCCTCTCCCCATCCTCACCTCTCTCCAGGTACTCCTCCACCTCTCCCCAAATACCCCCCCCCTCACTTCTCCCCAAATACCCCCTCTCCCCATCCTCACCTCTCTCCAGGTACTCCTCCACCTCTCCCCAAATACCCCCCCCTCACTTCTCCCCAAATACCCCCTCTCCCCATCCTCACCTCTCTCCAGGTACTCCTCCACCTCTCCCCAAATACCCCCCCCCCCTCACCTCTCTTCAAATACCCCCCTCTCCCCAGGTACTCCTCCACCTCTCCCCAAATACCCCCCCCCCCTCACCTCTCCCCAAATACCCCCCACCCCCCCTCACCTCTCCCCAAATACCCCCCCCCCCCCCCCCCCCCACCTCTCTTCAAATACCCCCTCTCCCCATCCTCACCTCTCTCCAGGTACTCCTCCAGTCCTCTCCTGCGTGCGTCCAGCTGCTGCTCGGACAGGGAGAAGGGCCACTTGCCCGGCAGCTTGGGGAAGTTGAAGTTGCTGTACTCCCGCTTCAGGTTCTGGTGCAGGATGGCGAACTCCCGGTAGCGCTTCGAGCAGAGCTGCCTGCCCGACATGTACACATTATACACCTACACAGGACAGAGGGGGGGAGAGAGGGAGACAGAGACATTTATTAATTATTATTATTATTTTATTATTATTCTTTGTTTTACCAGGGCCCTGACCAGCTGCCTGCCCGACATGTAAACATTATACACCTGCACAGGACAGAGGGAGGTAGAGAGGGAGACAGAGACATTTATTAATTATTATTATTTTTTAACCGTTGTTTTACCAGGGCCCTGACCAGCTGCCTGCCCGACATGTACACATTATACACCTGCACAACACTGCAGAGCAGCACAGAGATGGAGGAAGAGGGAGACAGAGATATTTTTAAATGATAGTTTTTTTTTTTTAACCTTTTTTTTTTAACCAGGGGGGACGCACTGAAACAGTAGACTCTTTTACAAATGAGCCCTGGCCAGCTGCCTGTCTGTCATGTACACATGATACCCCTGCATTATACACAGCAGCACAGGGGGGAGGGAGATATGTATTAATATTATATTTGTTATATTATTACAGATTTATTTTTATTGTATGTTTTATTTATCCTTTATTTTACCAGGGTAGTACCACTGACACAATAGTCTCTTTTGCAAGTGAGCCCTGGCCAAAAAGGGAAGTACTTAACGAACAAGCAGTAAAAAGACACTATAAGCAACACGAAACTACAATGTGGACGTTAAATGTGATAGAGAAAAAAGGAGACACACCTTACATGGCAAGTAGACACATCAGAACAAAAAAAGCTTTTTCTAAAACACAAAAGCTGCTTTGTTTAAGTTTTAAATGTACTTTATAAATTACATTTACCTACTTACTTCACTGGACACAAAAAACAAAACAAAAAAACAGCAGCTTGTGTGTCTTAGAAAAAGCTTTTAAGTTTTAAACGTGCTTTATAATTTACATTTACTTATGTACTTACTTTACTAGACACAGAAAAGAAAAAGACTGCAGCTTTTGTGTCTTAGAAAAAGCTTTTAATTTTTAAACGTGCTTTATAATTTACATTTACTTATGTACTTACTTTACTAGACACAGAAAAGAAAAAGACTGCAGCTTTTGTGCTTTAGAAAAGCAGTGACGTGTCCCTATCAAAGGCCAGCACTGGGTGGGTACATTGGTGCAGTGCCTGATGGGTCCTTTAAACTCCCAGGCTAAATATGACAGAATATAAATCTGCGGATTTGGGCTATTTCCCTTTATCCATCGACAAGTCCCGATATTTATCCCAGCAGAGATGTACATGCAGGCAAATCACTGTTAATAATGTAATAGCTGATAAATAAATGTGTATAGACGATGGCCCTTATACATCAGACAGATCGTGAAATAAACAGAGAGAAAAACAGAGTGAGTTAATAAGAGAAAAAGAGAGTGACTAAAAAAGGAGAGAGAGAATTTGAGTGAATGAGTGGTAAGAGATGGGAGGAGAGAGAGAGAGAGAGAGAGAGAGAGAGAGAGAGAGAGAGAGAGAGAGAGACTAACTGAGAGCGAGTGTGTATAAGTGAGTGAGAGAAAGAGGGAGAGTGGGAGAGGGAGAGAGACAGAGAGAGAGCGAGAAAGAGAGAAAGAGAGAGAGTGAGTGAGTGAAACAGAGAGTGTGTGTGTGAGAGAGAGAGAGGGAGAGAGGAGGAGAGAGAGAGAGAGAAAGCAGGCTGATGCTAGCAGTCTCTCCAATTTGCCTACTGTAAATCATACACAGAGGCGAGAGCCTGCTGTAGGTGTTTGCTGTTCTCAGGTACAAACTTGCAGACCAAACGACAGTTGCAAATATCTCGCAGTATTTTTAATCCACACAAAAGGCAAACTCAGAGGCGGAGCTGTACAGGCTACAAAAATCAAGCTTCAACAAAAAAGGATTGCAGTCTATGCACACATTGCAAGCCCCTTAATGAGACATGGGGATATTGCTCCAAAAAAATGTCATCAAAGCGTACATTGGTAATTTGCCTACTTCAACAGTGAATCAGAACAGGTAAATGAAACTCGTTAGAGGACTTAAAGGCTGTGGGGAGGAAAAAGGGGAACAGCTACTCGGCTAAGTGTGTAGTTGCGAGCGCAGCAGTTGTGACTGCTACAGTGAGTCACGGACACATTTTGTCCCTGGGACTTTACGGTAGACCATTTTAATTAGGTCTGCTGCAACACACGCCATGAGTAATCTGGTACTCAGCAGCGCGGCGAGAGCATTGCAAAGCCATAGGAGCCATACAGCAAGAGGCAGTGAGAGGTAGTGGGACTGGAGAAGTGAGAAATGAGAGGCGAGGAGAGGGGGGGTGGTTGGGGGCAGGTGGCTCGGTGACAGGGGGATCTTATTGTCAGGTGGCCAACTGTGCGTACACTTAATACCCGCCCTTAATGCACCAGATGCACTGCTAAGGTCCCTCAGAATGAAACACATGGGGATAGACTGTGTGTGTGTGTGTGTGTGTGTGTGTGGGCCGTAATGCCAAGATGCTGCTGCTGGGAGCCAGGGGACTCAGAGATACTCTCAGCTAATTAACTGCATTTCACTCACAGTGTTCTTGGGTGTCCTGAGATGCACTTATGAATTAAAAATTATTATTATTATTATTATTATTATTGTTGTTAATTTTTTCTCACAAACTGTTAAGCACTTTGAGCCACTTTCTCTGTATGAAAAGCCCTTTATAAATAGCGTAATATTCATTATTATTGTTTAATTACATATTACTTAAATTACTTCAATTACTTAGGGGCAGCTGTGGTCTAGTGGTTAGGGAGTTGGTCTTGGGAACCAGCGAGTCGCAGGTTCAAAATCCTGCCCTACTCATGGCTGAAACACCCTTGAGCAAGGCATCTGACCCTACACTGCTCCAGGGACTGTAACTGAAACCCTGTAACTAACTGTTGGTCGCTCTGGATAAGAGTGTCAGCTAAGTGTAATGTAATGTGAATGTTAATGTTAAATATTACTAATTACATTAGTTACATATTACTTACTAATCTGGATAAGAGCATCAGCTAAGTGTAATGTTAATGTTAAATATTACTAATTACATTAATTACATATTACTTACTAATCTGTGGGCTGTTGGGCTAAATGTAATGTAATGTTACTGTTAAATATTAGTAATCTGTGGGATGCTGGGGACACTCACCACAAACCTCTCGGCATGCTGCTCCACGTGCTTGTAGGAGGGGATGGAGATGGGCACGGCCTGCCGCTCGCTGTAGTCGTAGCTGGGGGGGCTGCCCCCCTCCTCGCCCGGCTCCAGCCCGTCCGCCTCGTGGGCCGGCACCGACAGCACGGCCAGAACCAGCTCGCGCTCGCCCGCGCGGATCAGGTCCACCACCTGCTTGTGTGTCGCCCCCTCTACGCTCACGCCATTCCTGGAGGAGAGAGGGGTGGATGGAGAGAAAAGGGTGGAGAGAGAAAGAGGGATGGAGAGAGAAAGAGGGATGGAGAGAGAGAGAGGGATGGAGAGAGGGGTGGAGAGAAAAAAAGAGTGGAAGAGAGAGGGATGGAGAAAAGAGGATGGACAGAAAAGGGTGGAGAGAGAGATGGAGAGAAAAGGGGTGGAGAGAGGGGGATGGAGAGAAACAAGGTGGGGAGAGAGGGATGGAGAAAAGGGTGTAGAGAGAGAGATGGATAGAGAGATGGATAGAGAGAAAAAGTGGAGAGAGAGGGATGGAGACAAAAAAGGATGGAGAGAGAGGGGTGGAGAGAGGGATAAAGAGAAAAGGGAGGAGAGAGAGGAATGGAGAGAGAAAAGGGTGAAGAGACAGAGGGAGGGACAGGGGACACAGGACAGAGAGAGAAACAGCGTTATTTCAAAATTAAGGGTTATGTTAATGACGTGGTAGAAACCGCTTGAGAAACAGCAAGATGAGGTTTAACACTTTGGTATTAAACCACTAGTTCACACCTTCAAAACAGCATTTACACCACGGAAGAGCATTCGAACTCTTGGCCAGAGTCTTTGTGTGTGTGTGGGTGTGTGTGTTTGTGTGAGCAACATACAAGATGGAGGGCTCTCCACATTTTCCTCAAGAAAAAAACGAGATGCCCATTATGTCCCACCTCATAGTCCGTCTTGGCGTAACGCACCATAAGATGGGTCCATGTGATCACACACACACAGACAAAGAGAGGAGGGCTGGGCGATATGGACCTAAACTAATATCACGATATTTCTGGGCTGACTGGCGATATACGTTACATATCGATATTTCAAAAACAGAATGAGCAAAGTGTTTCATGTTAAGTTAAGACTGCTCTAAAAGAGCTGTGCAAATGAAAAAGTAAACAGTAACACACGCAGGGGTACAGCTGAGTGATCCGAGAAAGCTCCGGCTGTCTGAACAGTGTGAACACATTAAAATAAGTGGTTTTGATAAAGTGGTATTGTAGCATCGAAAATATATCGATATGGCGATATAGTGTCAAATACATATCTTCTTAAAAAATATATCGATATTACGATAATATCGATATATCGCCCAGCCCTAAGCAACAGAGGGGAAAAAAAGAGTTAATGTGAGAGACGGAGAGATGCGATAAGAAACAGAGGACAGGAAGGCAAGAGAAGATAACAGAGAGGGAGAAGTTTATTCTGAAAAGCAACAAAACTAATTATAAATGATTACTAGGATAACAAGGATTACTATTAAGTCTGTGTAATAAAAGTTATCATTAAGAGCAGGACTAAAACTCCCCACGGCCTGCCACAGTGGGTTCTGCTAGGCAACAGGTGAGAGTACTGAGTGACACAATGATTCTCTCGACTGTAGTATCAGTTACATGTAAACCGGCAGCAAAACGCTTTCAGTTGACCTTAGTTGACTCGTGGATAACGTACATGGAGAAACAGAAAGAGAAAGAAAGAAAAAAAAAAGGAGAGAGAATGGGGGGGAGCGAAAGAGAGAGAGAGAGAGAGAAAGAGAGAGAGACATTGTGTTTGCCATTCCACACTAAGGTAAGCTGGTGTGATGAAAGGCAGCTGTCATAACAAAGAGAAAGAAAGAAAGAAAGAAAGAAAGAAAGAAAGAAAGAAAGAAAGGAGGGAAGAAAAAAGGAAGAAAAAGAGGAGAACATAAAAAGAAAACAAAAAAGAAAAGAAAGCGGCTGTTGTGTCTGCTCTGCCCTTCCGAACGTGATGAGGGGTGAGGGACGGGTGCCATATGCCACCGCCTGGCCGTCATCACTTATTCATCCGACGAGACGAGACGGTGGAAAAACACGACGCTAGCGGCCACCGTGACTGAGGTAGCGGGGGAGGGGGGGAGAGGCAGAGAGGAGAGAGAGAAAGACAGGGAGAGAGAGAGAGAAGAGAGAGAGAGAGAGAGAGAGAGAGAGAGAGAGAGAGAGAGAGAGAGAAGAGAGGTAGCGGGGGAGGGGGGGAGAGGGAGGACAGAGGAGAGAGGAGGGAGAGAGAGAGAGAGAGGGGGGGGAGAGAAGGGAAGAAGGAGAGAGAGAAAGAGAGAGGGAGAGAGAGAGGAGAGAGAGAAAGAATGAAAGTGAGGGAGAAATAGAAAGAGTAAGAGAGAGGTAGCGGAGGAAGTGTAGGGAGAGAGAGAAAGAAAGAAGAAGAGAGAGAAAGAATAAAAATGAGAGGGAGAAAAAGTAAGAGAGAGGGGGCAGAAACACAGGGAGGGAGAGAGGGAGAGAGAGAGTGAAAGAGAGGGAGAGAGAGAAAGAAAGAAGGAGAGAAAGAATGAAAGTGAGAGGGAGGAAGAGAAAGAGAGAGAGGACAGAAACACAGGGAGGGAGGGAGAGAGAGAAAGAAAGAAAGAGGCAGAAGGAGAGAGAGAAGAGGTGACAGTGAGGCCACCAGCCCTGTGACTTTTAACAACTCATGAATGAACATGTGAGGGAACACAACACATCTCCTCCCCCAAACCCACACTACACCACACTACACTGCAGGGTGAATTATCCCCCAAACCCACACTACACTGCAGGGTGAATTATCCCCCAAACCCACACTACACTGCAGGGTGAATTATCCCCCAAACCCACACTACACTGCAGGGTGAATTATCCCCCAAACCCACACTACACTACACTACACTGCAGGGTGAATTATCCCCCAAACCCACTACACTACACTACACTGCAGGGTGAATTATCCCCCAAACTCACACTACACTACACTGCAGGCTAAATTATCCTGTCCACACTACACTGCAGGGTGAATTACCACCCCAAACCCACACTACACTACACTGCAGGGTGAATTATCCCCCAAACCCACACAACACTACACTGCAGGGTGAATTATCCCCCAAACCCACACTACACTGCACTACACTGCAGGGTGAATTATCCCCGAAACCCACACTACACTACACTGCAGGGTGAATTATCCCCCAAACCCACACTACACTACACTACACTGCAGGGTGATTTATCCCCCAAACCCACACTACACTACACTACACTGCAGGGTGAATTATCCCCCAAACCCACACTACACTACACTGCAGGGTGAATTATCCCCGAAACCCAAACTACACTGCAGGGTGAATTATCCCCCAAACCCACACTACACTACACTACACTGCAGGGTGAATTATCCCCCAAACCCACACTACACTACACTGCACTGCAGGGTGAATTATCCCACACTACACTACACTGCACTGCAGGGTGAATTATCCCCCAAGCCCACACTACACTACACTGCAGGGCGAATTATCCCCCAAACCCACACTACACTACACTGCACTACAGGGTGAATTATCCCCCAAACCCACACTACACTACACTGCACTACAGGGTGAATTATCCCCCAAACCCACACTACACTACACTGCAGGGTGAATTATCCTGTCCATACTACACTACACTACACTGCAGGGTGAATTATCCTGTCGTGCACAACAGGGAATAAGCACCCCTCAGAAATAAACATCCATTCATCCTAACCACTATTAGCAGTCTCAAAGCATGGTCATTATCTACTTCTAGCCCTTTTCTCTGAAACCTACGTTTTTGACATTCAAGCGAGTCTTTTATTTACAAGTTCCTGTTGGGGGAGTTGAGGAAGCCCAAAGGTCTGCCCAGTCTGGCCTGGCAGGGATTGCGCAACTCACAAGAGGAGCACAGAGAAACGGAGACAGAGAGGGGAAGAAGGAGAGATAGACAGAGAGAGAGAGAGAGAGAGAGAGAGAGAGAGAGAGAGAGAGAGAGAGAGAGAGAGAGAGAGAGAGAGAGAGAGAGAGAGAGAGAGAGAGAGAGAGAAGAAAGAAGGAAAGAATGAGAGAGAGAGAAAGGAAGACACATGAAGAAAAAAAGAGGGCAGGAGAGAGAAAGAGAGAGAAAAGAGAGAAGTATGAAAAAAGACAGGGAGAGAAGAGGAGGAGAGAGAGAGAGAGAAATAAGGGAAATGGAGAGAGCAAAGACAGAGAAGGAGAGGGAGAGACAGAGAGCATGAGAGAGACAGAGAGAGAGAGAGAGAGACAGAGAGAGAGAAGAGAGAGAAAAAGAGAGCGCAAGCACGCAAGAGAGAAAGACAGAGAGACAGAGACAGAGAGAGCAAGCACGTGAGAGAGAGAGAGAGAGAGAGAGAGAGAGAGAGAGAGAGAGAGAGAGAGAGAGAGAGATGTACTGCTGATGGACAGGGGAATGGGAGCACACGTGTAGCCAACTTGCCTCATCAGGCTCCTTCCCCCAGTTCCTCTTTCAGCAGCAGTGGGGCTGGTTAATGTGTCGCACCACAGCAGCACATGTCATATGAGCTCACAGGACATCATATGAGCCACAACTTAAAGCACAATGGATACTTCTCAAAGCTAGAGCTGCGGGCTCAGAGTCGAAGCGTAGGAGAGAGAGAGGGAGGGAGGAGGGTGGGCGGGGGGCAGGAATAGGGAGTGAACGAGGGATTAAAAGAAAGAAAGAAAGAAAAACAGTGGAGTGGAGGAAAGGAGGAGACCTTGCACTCCAAAGGTGTATGTGGTGAGGGAAAAGTGAACAGTAAGCAAAGCAAATGGAACACCACCACTGCGCCATCAGCACATTTAGCTCTGCCCCTCCACACACACACAAACACACACACACACACACACACACACACCTAACCAACACACCCACCCACCCACGCCCAGCTTTCACGGCCACTTCCTGCTCGGACCCTGGTCTCGGGTTGGACACCTGTTGGTGACCTGTCAATCACCTGCTCCAAGGCTGGTCCACAGCACGAGGGCAGAATGTGGTCGAAGGGCACGGGGGAGGGTGGAAGAGCCTTCTGGTCTACCTACTCAGCTCCACGTGTGAATGTGTGTGGGAAAGACAGACAGGAAGAGTGTGTGTGCATATTTTCAACATGTGACCATGAGCACTTTTAACATGTGTGTGCATGTGAAAGACAAAGAGAGGAGGAGAAAGTGTGTGTGATGGGGTGTGTGTTCATCATGTGAACACGAGAGAGACAGAGAGGGAGGGAGGGGGAGAGAGAGAAAGACAGAGAAAAGAGGCTAGAGGAGAGAGTGGTGTGTGCCTGTGGGCATTGCTAACCAAGATTAGAAACACAAACACAGAACAAACAGTGTTTCAGGTCCACAGGGCTGCTGCACAGAGCAGCCATATCCTGTCCTGGAATGCGAGGGGTTAAAACTTCTGGCTGTGCCGAGTCTCCCATGGGCGGGGGATGGATGGTGTGTGTGTGTGTGTGTGTGTGTGTGTGTGTGTGTGTGTGTGTGTGTGTGTAGGATGTTCACTTTGTTTAGAACTCGAGCTGGAGTGGACTCTTCCTGAAGCGAGGCGGCCTGGCCTCTCCTCAGCCTGGTCTCCTGAGACCGCCCAGCCCGCTCTCTCGCTCGCTCTCCCTTTCTTACACACACACACAAACTCCTTTTCATTTTTCTATCCTGTCGAAAAGACAGCAAAAATAGCACAGGAGTCAAGCAACTCTTTCCACTGCCTCAGTACGGCATCCACTTTCCAGGCATCAAAATGCAGTAGGAACATACTAAACGCTTGCCTGTCTGTATGTTTAAATACACACATACATACATGTCTATGTGAGGTATGTCTGCGCTTTTTTGTACTCCAGAGGATAAACAGGCAAAAAGAGGGAAGATTTAGGACAGTGAAGAGGTTGTGGTGACATGAACCGGTTGCAGCGGTGTGATTTATGGCCTATATGTCACAGCAGCGGCGGCGGCGTCCATGAGGGGCTCCCCGTGACAAGGCAGCGGGCAGCGGGCAGCGGGCAGAGGAAGGGGGGGGGCTTACGTAAGAGGCAGACGGATGGCCGAGCAGCCCCTGTCTGCCTGCCTGCCTGCCTGCCTGTCTAGGATCCGTTGGGGCCCCCACCCAGACACCGGCAGCAGCAGACAGACAGTAGCGTCCTGGCCGACAGACAGTAGCGTTCTAGCAGAGAGACAGCAGTGTCCTAGCAGACAGACAGTAGTGTCCTAGCAGAGACAGTAGCAGACAGACAGCAGCAGACAGACAGTAGCATCCTAGCAGACAGACAGTAGCAGACAGATGGTAGTATCCTAACAGACAGACAGTAGTGTCCTAGCAGACAGACAGTAGCAGACAGACGGTAGCGTCCTAGCAGACAGACAGTAGCGTCCTAGCAGACAGACAGTAGAGTCTTAGCAGACAGACAGTAGCAAACAAACAGTAGCGTCCTAGCAGACAGACAGAAGCGTCCAAGCAGGCAGACGGTAGCGTCTGGCTCTGGAATCGGGTCATGAATAAAAAGAAGCCAAGTGCTGTTACCGGAGCAGGACGAGAGCTGTTGCAGGGCAGCAGCAAAGGGTGAGAGAGGACAGCCTTGACACGGGTTACAAGACCAGCACGATTTTGCTCTCTCGCCCACTCTTGCTCTCTGTATTGCTCTCTCTTTTCTTGTTCTGTGATGCTGGGAAAGATGGAGAGTTGATTTCCAGAATTTAAAGGGTTCAGGTTTGCTTTTTTTCTCATGACTGTGTGAATCAGTGGAATTTGTTTGGCTGCTTGACTTCTTGATATTGGCTATGTTTTACTGATGTATGATTATGACTGTAGATCTAATAAAGTAGTGTTAAATTTCCCTCTCTTGCTTTCTCTCTCTCACACACACACGCGCATGCATGCATGCACGCACAAACACACACACACACATAGGCAGACACACACACAGGCAGACACACACAGGCAGACACACACACACACACGCACGCACACATGCACGCACACACACAATGACCTGCCTGAGTAGCTACTAGTGCACTTATCCTGAAGAAAGCGCTCGTTTGTTTGTTGGTTGGTTGGTTGCAGGTGAAGCCGCAGTCTTGACTGGAGAGGGGAGCAGCTGATGCAAAAGCCGGTCACGTGGCTGAAAGATGCAGAGCAGGCCCTGCAAGGCAGATGAGACGAGAGGAGATGCGCAAAGAGGAGAGCGCTGGAGTGGAGCAGGGGCTGACGCGACCCAGCAGGCTCACGTACCCACATCCTGACAGAGACAGGACACAGGACACAGGACACAGGACACAGGACACAGGACACAGGACACAGGACACAGGCGAAGACAGACTGAGCTGAGACCGTTGACGAGGAGCACAGGACACAGGCGAAGACAGACTGAGCTGAGACCGTTGACGAGGAGCACAGGACACAGGCGAAGACAGACTGAGCTGAGACCGTTGACGAGGAGCACAGGACACAGGCGAAGACAGACTGAGCTGAGACCGTTGACGAGGAGCACAGGACACAGGCGAAGAAAGACGGAGCTGAGACCGTTGACGAGGAGCACAGGACACAGGCGAAGACAGACTGAGCTGAGACCGTTGACGAGGAGCACAGGACACAGGCGAAGAAAGACGGAGCTGAGACCGTTGACAAAGAGCACGGGAGCACACCACCCTTAGGGCTCATTCACACCAGGGACTCTCCGTATACAGCGCGTAGATAGCAAGTGCCCGTTTCCTGTCCCTATTCATTTAGAATGCACATTAACAAATTAGACTATTCCTGATCTGAGCGTATTCTGTCACACATACACACATATTGTACACAGTTACGTACTGTACACGGTCAAGTCGGTGTAAATGAGGCCTAATGTTGCTGTCATGTATACATACGCAACACACACGCACAGGATAGGGAACCTGAAAATAGTTTCAGAAATAATTGAGGGGATTAATGGGGATTTGCCTTTAGCGGAGCATGTTTGCAAGCACTCTGCATGACAGAGAGAGCGAGAGAGAGAGAGCAAGAGAGAGGGAAGATAGAGAAAGAGAAAAAGAGATAGAAACCCTTGGTGACGATGACACAGGGCTGTGGATGAACCATGTTCATTCATTGGCGCGTGGGACCAGGCTAGCTGGCGGCCCCTCCAATGACGTACGCCGGAGCAGCTGCTAGTTTGGGGCACCCACACACCCCGACGGCATGGCACCGTGATGCTGCAGGCTCCGATTTAATGGCGGGTCTGTCTGTAATGGCCTGTAATTTCGACCCTTTGAACCTGGAAGCTCATAAATGTAGATTCACCCTTTCAAAGGGGACTGGTGTGTGTGGTTGAGCTGGTGCTTTTCCAGGGTTATGTGAGAGGAGAGGTGCGTCCCCACTGAATCTCCTTTATACTTCTCTCTAGTTTGCATATATCATTGTTTTTACAGAAACCATCACCTGGCTGATCACTTCTAATGGAGGTTATGCAAACATGCTGACACTTGTTGCACGTTATGACACATTCAAATACTGTGCTTGGTCTTGTCTTGGTATTGCGGAAAGATGCAAAATCATTCAATGAACTCATCTTCACCTAGGCAGAGTAATTGCAGTAAAATTAGGCTGGAGTGTGTCTACGTCATTCCTCGTGCAGCTGGCTCCGCAAAGAGCAGTTGCTTCGGGTGAAAAGCAGACTGGTAGCTAGTGTGCAGAAAGGGGGGGATGTATGTGAGTCGCATTTAATACCCTAGCTCGGTAAGTGGTTGGCTTGCCTGACATTGACGGACGTTGTACCCCCCTACCCAACACACAATATTTGACGCATTCGATTAATATAGAAACATAAGCTTTCTAGAAGGTTCGATTGAGATTTTCCAGTACGAGGTGGATATAAAATCCATGTGTTTCTGACCCGCTACTAAAATGCATTAGCATATTAGAGACCGACAGTGTCTGCAGCTGGGATGCATCACAGACCACGTTAATGATATTCCAGCGGCACTACCAAACGTTAGCAACACAGCAGCAACACCACAGCCTAGAACATAGCTTGAAGATATTTCTAGGCACATTCCGCAAAACATGCAGTGCACTAAAAACTACCTACCACTAATCCACTAACACAGGGTGATTTGCAAACGAGCTTTAGTTAGCTACTTAATACGTAACGTTTAGCTCGAATTAGAAGCTAAGGATGGCGTTGGGTTCGTTCAGGATAACCAAATGACTGCTACTGCTTGCTCGGCAACAGCAGCAACGCACGTCCCATAACCATGCGTACCTTTCACAGTACTTAAACTAAATGTGAATTGATAATTGGCATGAGTCTGGTAGATTTAGATCCATGACCTTATATTGTTAACTGAGGCAGAAAGCTGTCAATGGTTAGCAACCGCTAGTCAGGATCTGCAATATGGGGTTTCTGGTAACGTTGGTCTACATGTGTCACAATGTTTTGTTGGGTTTCAAGACTTTCGATGGGGCAAAAGAACACATTTCATTCTTTAGTGTTGTACCTACCTGCTGACATGAGCTTGTTAACCGGTAAATAGATTGAGGATATTAATATTTACAGTCATTGAGGATAGCTAGGTGCTGCATTGATTTGTTTTTACTTAGCTAGCGATAGTGTTAGATAACAGGTTAGCCAGCCAGTGTGGCTATGTAGCCAGCTACTTATCTTGCTAGCCGTCTGGCAGTAGCTCATGTTAGTTGTTCATAACTTGTAAGACTGAAACGTAATAGACAAATAAATACTTACACTTCTAATATCCTGTCACCCTTCAATATGCCAGCTCGGTCTGCAGCCCCTCCTGGTAACACGGCGCTGACATGTTGCAGTGGAGCATAGAGTTCTCCGTTGATACTTCGCAGTTGTCCACCTTCACTTACTTGTCCTCGAACATTGAACCCATAGCCCGATTCCGATTTAACAATCCGTACCATTCGTGGACCTGACGTCACCATAGTTTGGTTCTGGCCTCTGGTACCACTCACCGAACCGACACCGGTTCCGTTCCGAGACGCCGCGGGGTGCAGAGAAGAGGGTTCAGACCGTATCTCATCTTCCACGTCCGCCATCTTTAGTTCAAGTTCTGCCCCCCTCCTGTCGGTGCCTCGCACATTCAAAACAACTCAAGTACGCTGGGCCAAACGTTGGGAGCACAGCGGCGCTGTCGGTGACCCGCCCAACCATCACAAGGCTCCCCTTTCGCTGTCCCTGTTGACTTTTTTGCACTCACAGGAGCACCGACCCATATGATCGTATGTGGGCCATCAGAGGCGTACCAGTGTTATAGTGTTACAGTGAAATAACTTTGTATGGTAATTTAGTGACTAAGAGTGTTTCGTACAAGAATAGAGCTATGAACTAGGTGTTAACCTTCCTTATTACCTCACATTTGAGTTATTTATGCTGCTTTCAAGTCATTCTAAAAGCATTCAGTGACTGTTGCAAAGTCAGAGAGATAGTGTCAGAGACTTATCCTGAGACTCAGGGCTGCTTGTAGAGTTTTGGTGCTATGAAAGACGGTAATATTGGGCCCTACCAAGCACTAGTAATAATAATATTTGTCAGTCGGTTCTATGGGACGTTCCTGTCGGTAGGCCTACCTCCCTCTCCAATTATGTCACCCCTGCTCACCCCCCTGTAACTCATACAAACACACATGTCACATATGGAACAATAGGCCTACAATAGCCTGGACTGTCTCCAAAAACTGTTGTCTGTGTTATGTAAGTGACAGTGAGGTAGTTTTAGGCCCTTCCTGATCACTGGATGTCTGATGTACAACACATTAAAGAATACATTGGCATAACACCTTCAAATAGAAAATACAGACATGAGATGACAATGGACAAATGTAGTTTTAATCAAACTATTAAAATTTAATAGGAGTTTTATTGCTATGCTATGTATGCAGTCACTACCATTTAGGTGATAAGTGAACGTCAGTGACAAAATCTTTAGGGCTAACAAATAACTTTTTAACATAAAGTACCAGAGTAACCTACATATTGAAACATCTGAAAACAAATTTTGACCAATAGACCGACATTATATCAATAGACCACAGGTCTGTCAATGAGTCTGAGAAATTAATGCAATGTGAACTTGTTCGTTGCGCTTTCCTGTCATCTAGTGGTAAGATGTAGAGCTACACAGTGCAAGAGGAAAAACGTCAGTTGCTCTATGCAACATTTGCTTTCCAGGCATGGTCTCTACTTCCAGGCCTAATGTAGAGGCCCAGATGTAGACAGCTCAGATTAGGGGATAGACAGGTGGAAGTGTGGGTGGCATCAGACTATACAGGGGCTATATTAGAGTGTACAGCGGTTATCCTAGTTTTTGTTTTACACATTTCCACACACAGTAGCAGTGAACGTTATTAAAATTATTTGCATATGAAGGTCCAAGTAGATAACAGAGAAGAATGGGGATGTATGTGAGCTGAATAGTGCTGACTTTGGAAGGTTGAACAGTTTTTCACACATTCATATTTTATCATTGAAGTGTATTTTGTACTCAAGATTATGTTCTGAAAGTCACCACTCTAAACAGAAAAGGGCTTTCCATCCACTCTTCTTTCCGGATCATTTCCGAATTTCGTGATAAATGTAGTGTATTGCATGTTAAAGATTTATATGCAATTTTTACAGATCAGTCCATATTAATATCAGGACAGTAAGCCACGAAAGCTAATCTTATCTTTTGAGGTACATGGAGTAATTTAAAGTAACATTTTATCATTGTGGCATAGGAGACTGAGCTCTTAAAAAACCCTCAAAGTTTTGTCCCGAATTTCCTGCCATTTAATGGATTCTTCCCTTTATTCAAACAGAGTTTCCTGTGCCACTGGGTGCTTTCAAAAACCCAAATAGAATAGACCTACTCACACGGTGCCAAATATAGGGACCCTTTTCATCAATTCCTACTTGACCCCTTTTTCCTACAGACACACAATCAACAGTTTAAAATAAGTCTGCTGTCCACAATGCTTTCTAAAATGACTTTAGCTTGTCTAACTCATGCTTGTGCAGGCCTACGTCAAGCCCTGATTAAGGCACACCTACATATAAATAAACATCAAGTAGTGTTAGTTCATCTGCCATTATAAAATCTCACCACATTGAAATAAAATTGTAATGAAATCACTAAAATTACTTTGAAATTTTGATGATAACCCAAATAATGTTGTTCTTGCAGTTTGATGTGACAACTTTGATGGGAACAGTGAAGTAAATGTGATTGATGTGACAGACTGTAAAGCAAAATAAAATTGAGCAATATGTGTAGGCTAGAAGTTTGGTAGGCCACTGCCCATTTTTACTTCCATCTTTGACATGAAGGTTGACTGTAGAATGCAGAGTTGTGCAGTCCTTAGAAGCTTATGTTCTTTAGGGGCAAAGCAACTGATAGTTCGTTGTTGGCTGTTACGAATTGATGTAATATTATTTGCTTTAAATAGCCGCACATTGACAGTTAATGCAGAATGAAGGTAAGTTCAGTGAAGAAATAAAATTGAAACATACATAAATTGACGCACAGCGCCATCATGAATCACACTATAACTACACATTAACACACATACCTCCTTAGCACTCAGCAAGAGCGAGCTAGTTTAAGATCTGGTGAGACGTGACAGAATAATATGAACAAAAGACAGCATACCGCCCTACAAAGCCAAAAGGCAGTAACTTCATCTTTTGTCACAACTGAGTTTAGACTGGAAACACCCCCTTTGTTTTGTGACTAAACCTTCTGCTTCCTTCTATTAAGAAAGCACATAAAAGCATCACCACTTACATGTTTGACTAGGCACTGGGCAGTACGACAACTTTGAAGGCATTTTTCTCAGTTTCAATTTTCACGCAGTTACTGCACTTTGCCTTTGCAGGGCAGTACAGGCATAGGATGTGACTCATGACATACACATCCCGTGACAGTTCCAAAATGTTCCAAACAGAAGTATGCATTTTATGTGCTGTTTGTGCAATGTGAATTTGACACTTCTCATAGCCACTTACATGATCACCATCGGCTACCACAGCCAGTCCTCCCTCCCAACCCCAACTGCACAATAATAATAATAATAATAATAATAATAATAATAATAATAATAATAAACTTTACTTGTGTAGCACAATTCATACATACAATATGCAGCTCAAAGTGCTTTACAGTTTAGCAGGTCAACATTTCTTGCAGTCCAGTGGCGCCGGAGCAGATGAATACAGTAGCAAACTGACTCTTGCATGAATACGGGTAGACAGTCCTTGTAGGCCCTAGTCAGCAGTATTTGTAGTCCATAGGCGCTACAATTATGCAATGCCCTGTTGATGAGGGCTCTTCTGTGAACATAGGTCAACAGTCCTTGCAAACCAGAGGCGCTAGACGAGAAAAAGTTCATTTAGGTGCAGTCGGTTGTTAGTGCCCCCAGGGAGCAACAGGGGTGAGGAAAAACTCCCTGTTTGCTGTGTCCCTATATGCACTTTATCCTACCCCCCATCACCTATTCTACCTTTGCTCTTCATCTGGTAGCCATCCCCTCCAACTGCATTCTACACACTTTACTCTCTCCCCTCCCCATGCACAGTTTAGATTAACAATCAGCAGTTTCACTGCATGTCCTACTCTACCCAGTATGTATCCTTGTATCCTTGTATGAGAACTCTATCTGTCTTGACTTGATCTTCAGCTACAGCTAGAGATGTTTCTATGTTAGGTCAGCTTTGCTCGGGACTGTACAGGTACAGGCATCAGGTGAGTTGAAGATGCAGTCCACACTTCTGTTGGAAGGTTGTTCACAGGGGTGTTGCAGGCCCATTTTGCTATCTTCAGCTAGGGTTGCCACTTATATGTCTGACAAAAAAACAGGACATTTCGGCAACCCAATCAACCTTTAGCAGCGACCCGGTGACAGTGTCCCCAGAGAATATTTTTTTCCCCATTAAGACCATTAAAAACTGGGACAATCAGGTAAAACCGACACAGGTGGCAACACTATCTTCAACCCAGGGTGTTTTGAATGTAGCCCATATGGCCAAAATAATTTGACTGTTGTTTAGCTTATTTCTTTGCGATTTCTAACACATCTCTAATTTATACAGTCGACTATGTCTGCAATAGTCTGTAGCCTGTTACAGCTGTATGTGTTTTGTGTCTCCTGTGCTGTTTGTCCCTCTGCTTCTCCCATACCTGCTACCTGCTCAGGAGAGCCAGCTGATTGACCTGATTAGGAGCACCTGGTCACGTGATCAAGTACTACTTAAGAGCACCTGGTTCCTGCTGCCAGGGAGAGGCTTTTGGTGTGGGGCTGCTGGCTGTTGCTTCTCAGCCTGGGATTGTGTCATTATGATTTGGACTTTGTGTTGTGTTTTTGTCTTATGTGTTAATAAATCCCACTGGTTGGGTTACATTTTTAAGGTGTGTTGTGTATCACTTGGGTCAATGGTAGGTTTGTTGTTCGCCCCAGTAGGGCCATCCATTAGTGGGGTGTAACAAGCCTATATAACACCTTTTTAAATGAAAAAAAAATACTTGGCTAATCTTTCAATTTACAAGCAGTCCGGACTAAGGCCAGGGTGTTCTTTAAACGAATGATTCTCAACCTCTTTTGCTCCATGACCCAAATTTTCAGACACCAGCAGCTTAGTCACAGTGTGATAATGAATAATCAGCATGAGTTATTAGGTCAATATTAAGGGTCTTGCAATCCTATCGGAATATTCCACAACGCGGAGGTTGAGAAATGCTGCCTTGGGCTGGAAACAAGGCTGGTTGTTTATACTTGAACTCAGCAGCCAATTTAATTTAACCCTCCCTACTGTGCTTCTGATGTGGTTGGCTGTTTGCGGTTTGGTCCAAGGCACTATGTTTGTTTGCTGTTTACAGAGCCAGGGATACGTACAAACACTGGAGTTTTTTGAGCATGTGTGTACACACACACACACACACACTGAATAGGGTGTCAAAAGACAAGGTGGTAAGGTGCTTCATAGCTAATCATCTTAAATGGATTGTGTGGATAAAGCATCGGTTACGTGTAATTCATAAATTAAAATCAGACTGAAAGCTTTGAAGGACATACTGTTCAGACTGTTTGTTGGTTAGTTAAATGTTTGCAGCTGAATATGTGTCATTCTGCACTTTATCCAACCCCACACCCCCCCTTCACCTATTCTACCTCTGCCCTTCATCAGGTAGCCATCCCCCCAATTGCATTCTACGGACTTTACTCGCCCCTCCCCATGCACAGTTTAGACTTCCAATCAGCAATTTCACTGCATGTCCTATTCTACCCAGTATGTCTATGCATGTGACAATAAAATATCCTTGTTTGTTTCCTTGTTTTCTTGTTTATTCTACCTTGTGATGTCCTCAGTGATATTCTTCCCCTCCTCTATCATGGCTGCAGTGCCTCTGAGTGAGACGCCTAACCCCTAACCTCTCCCTCGGTACTGCAGCTGAAGAGGTAGCCAACTGCTCTGGGTGTGTGCTACTGCTCATAGTGTGTGTGTGTATGTATGGGTGTGGATGTGTGTGTGTCTGTGTGGGTGTGGTGGGTGTGTGTGTGTCTGTCTATGTCTGAGTGTGTGTGGATGTGTGTGTGGGTGTGTGGGTTCATTGCTCATTTCCCTCATGTGAGTCATGTGTTCAGCAATCACAGATGGGTAAAATGCAGAGAGTTGATTCCCCCTCTGAGATTAACACAGCTTCACAAAGAGTGTTTCATATGAGAACAGAGCTGCAAACTAGGCATTAACCTTCCTTATTACCTTACATTTGACTTATTTATGCTGATTTTAATCTATTCTAACAGCACTCAGTGACTGTTGTAAAGTCAGAGAGAGGTAGTGTCAGAGACTGCTTTGGACCAAGCCATAAGCTTGACTTACCCTTTGCAAGTGAGAAGAGTGAGAAGGGGCCTGTGAATGATGAACATAAGTGTGCCCTCGGGGCCTTGGAAAAAAGACAAGATGACACACATACCCACGGGCCTGTGTCTGACATGGTTTCCCGGTGACGTACACACAGATCAGCTCAGCTGCTGTTGAAAAATGTTCCTCTTGTGGTTTTTACTACAATACTACAGCTATTGTTTGGATACTCATGTATTAAATGGTCCAATATTTTTAATGCTTATTTGATTTCCCACACCACACCTATGCCACACCATAATTAAATGACTGCCATGGGCCTAAACAAATAAATTATGTGTTAATTATGTGTTTAAATACTTTTGAACAATTTTTTAAAAAGCTCATATTTATTGTATATGGTCCGTTTTGTGTAAAGGGGAATCCCTGTGACTTTAAAGCGCTTGCTTATGGTTATGGTTATCTTACAGGGTGTGTTAATCATGGGTTACTCAACTTCTCCAAGCCATCGTAACATAGCAACCAGAGTGTGTGTTTGCTTGGCAACCAATAACAGCCCTCTGCCACGCCGTGCTCTGACTCTGAGCCCAACCCAGGTTCACGGGGTAAAAAACTGACAGAGATAGGGGCCTAGTGTGATTTCATGGAATGCAGGGGAAATGAGTGTATATCCTGTACCTGACCACTCCCTGAGTTTTGAAACATTACATTTTTACTACTTACAAGGACACAAGGATATTTTAGTGTCACATGCATAGACATACTGGGTTGAGTAAGACATGCAGTGAAAATTGCTGATTGTTAGTCTAAACTGTGCATGGGGAGGGGAGAATAATACTACTTGCTGGCCTACCAGCTCGTAACACTAGTGAGTACAAAAGTTCGGTAACTTCTGCTTTTCTAGGCTAATATGTCATGGTAGGTCTCATTAGCTTCCATTAACACTAGGAAAGAGTTACAGGCTTTACTCAGTGTTCAGCTGAGTATATATGCTCTGGCAGTGCTGTTGTGGGCAGACACTCTGAAACAGAGAGCTGGAGATATTCAGGAACAGTTAACACTGAAATGCTATTTTATGGAGTACATGTTAATTACAGCACAACTGCTTGGAGAATTCCTAGCCACTCCTATACACCTTCTCTCTCTCTCTCCCTCTCTCTCCCTATCTTCTCTCTCTCTCTCTCTCCCTCTCTCTCCCTATCTTCTCTCTCTCTCTCTCTCTCTCTCCCCCTATCCTCTCTCTCTCTCTCTCTCCCTCTCTCTCCCTATCTTCTCTCTCTCTCTCTCTCCCTCTCTCTCTCTCTCCCCCTATCCTCTCTCTCTCTCTCTCTCTCTCTCTCTCTCTCCCTCTCTCTCCCTATATTCTCTCTCTCTCTCTCTCTCCCTATCTTCTCTCTCTCTCTCTCCCCCTATCCTCTCTCTCTCTCTCTCTCTCTCTCTCTCTCTCTCACACACACACACACACACACTATATAGAAAACACAGTGTTCAAAAGTCTATAAACAACAATAACATTTTATTTGACAGTATCATTACAAAAGCAGGCACAAATGTCTCAATCTCAGCTACAATCCTTCCTTCTTCTGGTCCTCCTCTGAGCTTCCTTCACTTCCTGGCCCCCGTCTTCAGGAGGTGCAACTTATAGCACTGTTCACAGGCGATGGACAGGCCGACCACCAGGGACACAAACTCCTCAAAGCTCACTTGGCCATCCCCATTAGTGTCCAGGTCCTTCATGATCCGGTCCACTGCTGCTGGGTCTTTCTGGGACTAGGATACACATAAATAACAATAATTAACCGTATTTCTATGGTGCAATTCACACAAGATGTAGCTCAAAGTGCAGGAAGGAAGGAAAGAAATGTTACTTCCTGTGGCTTTTTAAAAAATCACCAACGCCACCACCATCATCATCATCATCATCATCATATACTCGCCTGTTTTTTTTTATATCAGCTGTTATTGAGACACTACTTCATATCCGCCTAGTTCACCCAAGGGACTGCAATTTATATGTTACCACATAAGCAGACTGTTGCAAGGGTGTAGTGAAGACATGTAGCGATTAGACTCGTGTTAAGTTAAGGGAACTGTATTAGGTTTAGCAGCAACAAAAGCATGGGCTAACACTAGTAGATACAGAGGGTGAGTGACAGTAGCAGTAAACAGTACAAAATGACAGCACACACCTTGAGGAAGCCAGAGAGCTCGTTCTCCATGAGCTCTTTGAGTTCTCTTCGGCTCAGCGTGTCCTTGTTGCCGTCTCTGGAGGCGTATTTGTGGAACACCATAATCATGGACTCCATGGCTTTTTCCAGGTCAGATGGCATGGCTGTGGTGTAGAGATAGACACTACAGAAAGAAGAAGACATAGATAGATAGATAGATAGATAGATAGATAGATAGATAGATAGATAGATAGATAGATAGATAGATAGATAGATAGATAGATAGATAGATAGATAGATAGATAGATAGAGAGAGAGAGAGAGAGGGAGATAGAGAGAGGGAGATAGAGAGAGAGCGAGAGAGAGATGGAGATGGAGATGGAGAGAAAGAGAGAGAGAGAGAGAGAGAGAGAGAGAGGGTATAACAGTGTATAAGATTTTTCTTATAATACAATTTCGCCATTAAGTTATGTTCATTTGGTCTGCTTAATACATGATATGATGTCACACTTCCTCGTGTATGAGCTGCCATTTTTGCTTCATTGCACCCATAACTAGCTGACACAAGCAGGTACTAATAAGAGAGGAGTTTGTGCAACTGTGTGAGAAATGCAACGTGAAGCCACACAGCAACCGACTCTACCATGTGATTAAGGCATGAATAATGCTCACAGGATGCACTTACTCACACAATTACATCACGACTCACACTTAATCTCCAACTCCGCAAACCAACATTCATTCACATTGATGGGTTTAAGGGCAACTGGAGTACACACATAAAAGGGTTTGTCAGTGGTAAACAGCAGAGAGTTTGAAACAGTGTTTTATCAGGAAAGACTGCAGTACTCGGGGGACGTTGGCAGTCAGCTCTGATTTAAAGGGAGTGGGAGCACCACAGAGATAAGGGGAGATAGTCAGATGACAGAGCCACGAATGCATTCCTCGGGGGGATAGAGCTATTGCACCATCGTACCAATGTGTGTTCAGACCCAAATCATTCCCATGGTGCCACACCCATTGCCCAACACCATGGCAGGACTTTCCTGAGCCACACGCCAGAGTATGTCGTTTTTTTTTCCAGCTACCACAGCCCGAGGCACGGGGGCTGACCAGACCATGGAGAGAGTGAGTCAGGGAAAGTCTGGCCAGCAGGGGCGGCATAAACAGACTCAGGAAATGATTGTGCAGGCAGCATAAACCAACTTTAGAAAAGTATCTCTTTGCACCTATGCAACCTCCACCAGTTCATGAAAATCATTTACTGGATTGAGTTTCAAACGTGAAAGAAAAGGATAGCAAAAGTAAGTCAGCCTCGAGGATGAAAACTGTGTCAAAACACTAACAGTTACAAGTGTGAACATGTGGCATACATGTGAGCCTTCATCACAAAGCTGTGAGACAATTCACGCAAAGTGCATGTATTCAAGTTCTTCTACATTTTTCATTTACATTAATTGTACAGTACAACAGTAGTTGTACACCATCACTTTCCCCACAGAGATACTGTTTTGTTTTTAGTTCACTTGAACCGTGGTATGCGCAGCAACATTAAACCTTACAGATACCCACAGTAGATTTTTGAACAACCCTGTACTTTGAAGTAATAGATAACACAATTCGGGTCTTACCGGCCAGGAAAATGACAGCAGCAGTGCAGAAGAAGTGCTGGAAATGTTAGGCTGAAGTTGAGAAATGCTCACCACCCAATTTATAGCAGGCGCCGCCCCATGTCTTTTGCGTTGATAAATGTGCATGTACGTGTGCGTCAGAGTGCGGGGGTGTGAGTGAGCGTGTATCCTAGTGCGTTATCTTTACACCCTTAGCAATATTACCCAACCTCCTGTCATATGAATATTTAGTTGATCAGAAAGCAGAGGTCGAATAACTTTGCTGTAGATGCAAGTGCTGGAAGTTTGACTGGCAGAAACTAAAACTAAACAAAAGTTTTTGGGTTAGGCTATGTAGACAGTAGCGCATGGTTTTCTAACCAGCTTGTTATGAATGACTTTATCACATGACAAAATCAATACAACCTGACTGATAACATGGGAGTGTACGTGTCACAAATCGCTAAGCAACCTTTGTTTGAACACCATAAACTGGATGTTTGAAGGTGTGCGCGCATAATATAGTAAAACGTGTGTATCAGCGTAGTGTTGCCATGTAAATGTGTTGAACTTGATCAGAAACAGTGAGGGGATATGAACCTTAAGCCACTAAGTCTGTAGAATTACTAATGGGATTGCCGCCATGGCAAAAGCGCGAGCACCATTCAATTGTGCATTATGCATAGCTGCATGATATAGCCTATTTTATAAGTTAAATATAAACCAAACATTACCTCTCTGTTTTGCATAATCTCGTTGTGGTTGAATGCGAAACAAATAATATCATATGGGAAGAATAAAAACACATTCTGCAGTATTCTGACCTGTTTGCTTACCTGTTTTTTTCCTGCATTAAATGCAGTTTATTACCGAGGTGATTTGGATTAGGAAAAGGTCCTACCCATGGATGTTTAAATTACTGATGCATGTCGTCTGACCATAATAAGTGCTATGCCTGTTTGATAATGTGAAGAATCAAGTCGCGCGTGGCTTGAGGCAGAACAGGTAACGGTGATAGGTTGCGCTCTTCCTCTAACCGCACTCGCATGTTCTGATTGGTAGCCAGTCGGCACTCTCCGCGTTGGAACTGCAGGCGTGTACCTCTATGCTAGGCTGGCATTAGCTTTTCAGAGGAACGACGGGGTTCTGGGTTAAATGGTGGAGAGAATTCCGAAGAGCAAATTGCCAGATTGAACATCAGTCCTCAGTATGGACGCCTTGGTTCGCTTAAATGTGAGTAGTGTCCAGAAATGACCAAAGATGAGACCACTGCTTTGTCTGAAATGTATAGACCAGGTTTTAATGCCATGATAGACTACCTTTTTATAAATCCGTCGATCACTAGGCTAATAATTCACTTTATAATCATAGTGCCGTTTTACTTATATGCAATGGCAGCATGATTGTTTCTGGCATTGCTTGATTTAATATTGTACATCATTTAACAAATATAGCCTCATGTACATGTGCGTTGGATGATATGCTAACCTTCTCTTGAGTTCCGTCGAGATCTAATAAATATGATAGTAGGCCAGCTCACTTTGGCTACTGTATTATAATTGAGATTCTGCTGTAATGTTAGGCATCTGCTAAGGCATGAACACCTGTTTTGACAGTCATTACCGGTCTCTTCATTTGAAATGCAGCAACTTATACATCTTGGAAACTTGAATTCATTCGGTCTAGATTCTAGGTATTGCCGCTTGCTTTGGTTTGAGTGAATATACTGTTGAAGGATTGCTTAGCTGACGCATTGGGCTAGCTGTCAATTTTACAGAGAAGCGGGCCTTGTTGAATGTAGTCTGCATATTGAAAGCAAGACCTTAATTAATGCCTGTAATTCTAAAATATGCATACTTACTTTGCTTTTGTACTGACGGAGATAACAGATTTATGCTTAAATAAATAAATTGCAGATTAAAAGTCGGCCGAGCAGAAACGATGCTGCCAAGTAATGGAGGAGCGGATGTGAGATTAGCTGAGGTGCTGGTGATGCTCGTTGCCACGGCAACAGGATGCAGGCACGCGGAGGCCTTGCTGCAGATGGGGGAGCACTGCTCTCCAGCGAGTCTGCGGTGCAGCAATATTCCACTAACCCAGATTACTAAGAAAATATCAAAAGACCAGTGCGCAATTGCCTTTTCAACTAAAAATAGCACGCAGCAGTATGTTATGAGCGAGTATAAATGTAGGCGAATTGTCGTTGTGGTTAAATGCTTATGTGGCCAGTTCTATAGTTAAGCTATTTTTTAGCACCTAGCTTAAAAGCAGGCGAATGTAAGAGTTTTTTGCGATTATGTAAAACCTGGCTGCATAGTCAAATCGCTGTCGTGTTGCAGCACATATTTTGGCATTCGTGAGGGATACGCTCCGTTGGGAGCTGCATAGTTTGTCGAGGGGAGGACAGCACACTCGCTGTCATGGCGCCTGCATACCAGGTGAAGGTAAGACCGGCCCACTCTTGTTACCGGCTCTCTCATTTTGTACATCGAGCACACAGCAAGGAGGGACAAAAAATTACTGGGCTAGAAATAACCGCTGTGCACATATGTGCCACCTTGCGCTGTCGAAGCAGGCTGGAAGTTGTTCGCGCGATCAAGATGCCAGATGACGTTACTGGCTAACTTGACATTGGAGAGAGCGGGGCGCCTGCTAGGGCATTGTCGAATGGACAGTATACCGTGATCTTAAAATGGTTTTGAAAACAGTTTTTTTTAATGATAAAACTAGCGCGTTTTCATTTTTTAGTGGTTGAACAGGCGAGCCAAGTTAGTGGGAACTACTTGTCTGAACCATTATCTCTTATTATGTACTGGCCAAACAGTGTGTGATTTGTGATGGGGAAGGTCGAAATGGTTTTGGCATTAAGCTAATCTGTGTGTGTGCGAGAAAGGTAGACTGCTGGTGCCAGGAATGTTTTTTAATGCTGTGAGCACTGTGCATATCAGAGGGGACAGCACCTAATGGCCTCCATAAAATCACCTATAAAACTTGGTGAAAGGCAAGGAAAGATTGTCTTTAAATATTAGAATAGAATAGAACGCCTTTTATTTTCACTACACACATGTACAGTGGACACTATACACATGTGCAATAATATATAAAGCAACTCACTCTTTAGTGTAGGCATGTATGTAGAATATTTACAACATGGAATACAATAAAACAAATACTCGTTCAAGACAAGATAAAGAATAAATAAAATGGTAGGGTAGGGTGCACAGTTCTGAGACAAAAGAAATATGAGAGGTTTTTACGTACAGGGTGATATTGCTCATTAATTATACAAGTATTACAGATATTATAGTGAATAACAAACGTGTTTTAATAATTAGTGGAATTCAATAAAGTTTTAAACCTCAGCTGCCTTTTAAACAAGAACAGACACTGTTCTAACCAGCCACAACCCCTTACACACTCATAAACTAGGCCTGTGTGTCTGCAGTATTCCTCTCCTGCTTGCAGACAGTCCAGCAGCTGGGATGCTGACCAGCTGTCCCTTCAGTCCCTTATGCACATTTGTGTCAAGGACATTTGCCGCAACAGTGGCACAGTCACATTGACCTGCACATAGACCTGTCAATATTGGCCCTCATTAGCAGGTAGCGCCCCCTGTCATCTGCTGAAGGCACTGCACCCTAACTGTCCCCCCTGGTGTCTCTCTCCAGCTGGTGGGTCAAAGATGGGTCACTGCTGTCTTCTCTCTGCCTCTTTCGACACTGCAACTGATCAGCTGACAGCACCATGACCTATTTGAAGAGAATCAAACTGCAGTTTTTGGAAGGGGTGTTGCATTATGTCTGCAGCTGTGACCTAATTCCTAGCGCTCAATTTCGAGAATTAGCCTTCCAATGTGAGGCCTTGGTGCAGTACATGGGACGGCGATCAATGCCAAACATTGCCCTGGCTTTGTGCATGTACACCTGTTGGAATGTATGTCACACATGCTTATTTCCTGCAAGTCTTTTGTTTGTAGGCGAACTGATCATTTTGCCACTTTTACATAAAACACATCTCTCCACTTACTTTCTTACATATGCCATATATTATAGTGTTTCCATCCAGTTCACTCCACACAAAAAGGTGCAGTTGTATTTTCATGCATCCTACCTTTGGACGTGTGACACATGCTTATTTTCTTTCATTTTTAGGTGAACCGATTATTTTGCCATAGGATAGAGTGCACTTTTACATCAAACACCTCTCTCCACTTACTTACATATGCCACATATTATAGTAATTCCATCCAGTTCATTCCACACAATAATGTACAGTTGTATTTTTAATTAACATACATGTAACCTACATGTGAAAGTACTTCTGCCTAGGTTATACGCCATCAGAGTGCTTTTACGTTTTGTGCATTGAGTTCATCACTGAAAGGTCTGATAAGTTACTTGTTATTGATGTGTTTTGTGCCTTAAATCCAGCACAGTCTGGGTTGTTTGCACGTGGCCTGCATTTTAGGCATGTGCTTTGGACTATATATGCCTCCTATGAATTAATGTAGATTCCTAACCTAAGCACTGTACACAGGGGGATTGTTTTGCAAAAAAAAACTGCTTTAGTCAGGACTTAAGTGTCCTACATATTTGTAGCAGTTCCACAATAGTTACTTCATTCCTGTGCATCTCCGGGGAATGTAAAGTGGCTGCATATGTTTGCTTTGACTGGGGTGTGACAGGAGGCTCAGCGTGGCACTGCCTGCAGCCCAGTATGAGTTCGGAGAGGTGGTGTAGCATAAACAGTATATAGTCTGCATAAGTCAGCAGAAGATCGCAGAGAGGCCTTCAATTATTCATGTCTGGTCATTTCAGTCAGTTTCAGTTCAGTTTTGAAGTTCTTGTCCTCTTTACTTATGTGGCTGTGTGTGTGTGTGTGTGTGTGTGTGTGTGTGTGTGTGTGTGTGTGTGTTTTTGTGATGAACAGAGACGGAGAGAGACATTTGTGGTATTTTAGATGAGAGAAATGTAAATCAAATCAATATTTGGTGTGACCACCCTTTGCCTTCAAAAGAGCATCAGTTCCTCTAGGTATACATACAGTTTTTGAAGAAACTCAGCCGGTGGGTTGTTCCAAACATCTTGAAGAACTAACCACAGATCTTTTGTGGATGTAGGCTTCCTCACATATACAACCAATTTGGTATAATTTGTTGACTATAATCCTACGAAATCCCCTACTTAGAGTGTAGACGGAGAGAGACATTTGTGGTATTTTAGATGTCTCTCAGTCGTTCTCACCTCATAAATGGAGGAGCCTGTTTCACTCTCTCCCAGCTTCATTTTTTCTCTCCAGATACTTTCCTCTCTTAAGAACAGCCTGGTTAAAACACTAGGCCAACCTTTCCATTCCTTAAAAGCTCATTCAATGGAGACAGTAGCACATGATTTATACATGTACCAGACAGACTGTGTCTCTGTGTTTGTTTATGAGCGGGCATCTCTTCAGTCCCTTGTGGTTTCAGGACATTTAATACTTTTGAAGAGCTATGTGTAAAACATTACACAGGGGGACTGTTTAAAGATGACGGCTGTTTTGTAAACATGCTGTAGGATTGTTGGATGTGTGATAAGCTTTAGTGAGCCCCTGGGAATATACTGCGTTTCTATCAAGCCAGCGATCCTGCAGGAAAAGCTGACCTAGCGCATAGCAACTGATCTCTCCCTCTCTGTCTTTCTCTCCCTCTCTCACACATAAACACGCATGCACACACAGGCACACACAGACACACACACTAACACATACACATACACATACACATACACATACACATACACACACACATACACACACACATACACACACACATACACACACACACACACACACACACACACACACACACACACACACACACACACACAGACGCACACACACACACACACACACACACACACACACACACACACACACACACACACACACACACACACACACACACACACACACACTGTAATTTATTTATCATCCAAGACACTTTATGGTGAGGTTACCTCCAAGGGCGTCTCTCATCACAGCTACCTCTCTCACGAGCGATTACTCGTTTTTAACTTCCTGCTTGGAGCACACTGTGTACATTCTCAGTCATGATCCACAGAATGCTCCAGTTGTTTTCTTTCTGTTGAGTCAACTGTACTGTATTGCACACACTCTGCCTCCGCCCCCGAGCAATCTGTGACCAGGTTGTAAGGTTGCAGTGCGGGACAGTACCTGCACTGACGTGTCTGCCTAAAGTCGTCATCAGGCGCTCAGCTGGGTTACCTAATCAGCTCTTCCTGTTAGTGTTCCCACAGATTTGTTATCTTGAATAACGCATCCTCCATGATTAAGAAATAAACAGAAAAAAAAACAAAAACAAATGTATAGTCATTAATCATCACAGCAATCTGAATCATAGTAATTAACTAAGTAACTCAGTAAAATTAAAGTGAGCTGTCAGCATTGTAGTCAGCTAAGGAACTGTAACACTGTATTTCATGGAGGACGAATGTTCATAAAGCCCTAATGATGGGTGGTGCTGTGATGCCCTTGGCTACAGTCTCTGTACCATACACAGGCAAGTGCCCATGGGGACACAGGTTTGAGTCTGACCTGTGGGGATTGGCCAATACATCTCCTTTTCTCTCTT
>CM050201.1:26367500-26377500 GCA_027475355.1 Coilia nasus
AAGAGACGAAAACTACTTAGTGTTGCTTTAAGTTGACCCCAAGCCTCCCCTTTAGGGTATTTAGATGTACAGCTCCAATTACAGTTTTTGCCCATTGCTTAAACACATTTTGTTCAACTTGGCTCGCTGTGCCAAAACTCTACACACAAGCACATAAGACACAACACTTGGAAATAAACCATTCACATCTATGTCAAATTGAAACTCTGCAATCAAAACCTAACAATCCTTTGTCAAAATGTCACTCTGATGACAAAATTGCACACACTTGCATCTTATGAAAACACTGTCACATCAGCAGCAACACACTAGTCTACTTTATATAAAACACTGTTTTTTGTATTTTGAATAGATGTGTTTTGCCAATGATACATTGGTATTTCATTTTTGAACGAAGTGTCTTATGTATGAAATAGTGTGTAGTGTGCAGGAGCAAGTGTGTTGCAAAAAGGAGCAAGTGTGTTGCAGAATTGCAACTAAAGTGTAAAGCAGCGTTTGTGTTTAAGGTATGGTTACACTGTGTTTAAGGCATGGTAACACAACTTCAAGTTATGTTACTTTGGTTTAAGCATATGTCTATTGTGTTCAAGCAATGGGCAAAAACTGTAAACCCCCACCCTCAAGTTATGACTAAAAATACAGACCAACCTATTTGCCCCTGCTGAAATTCAGACTGAGGGTAGCCAACACCCACATCCTCCTCTCCACCCACAACTGCAGAATGAGGTTATAGACCCTCAGCTTAATCCTAAGGTGCAGACTCCACCTTTGCCCTAAAGTACACGCCACCACCTTCACCTCCACCTCCACCTCCGCCCACAGCTTCAGGCCTAAGGCATACACCTTTAGCTTGGGCCCCATTTTAAACATCAGGACCGAGGCACAGATGCCAGACTTTCACCTTATCTGCCGCCCTCACATTCTGACATAAGACCTATGCCACACAGCTCTGCCCTACCCCCAAGGTGTGTACATACCTTTGCCCAAGGTAAAGACCCTAAACCCTGAAGTACCAGACCCTAACCTTTGCCCAGGGACACTGATCTCAACCATAGCCTCAGGGCACTCGAGACCACCCACCCATCATCTACCCCCCACCCTCAACTTCAGGCACTAGCTTAGGCTCCTAAGTGAAACATTCTTTCACGCCCCATTTGACTTGTGTGTGGCAGGCAGCAGTGTTTGCAGTAATGAAGTAATGTTTAGCTGGCAAGACAAACCTTAGTTTAATAAGGATTTATGTTAATCTCCAGGGCTCTCCGCTCTTTTCCACAACTGAGTGGTTTTTCGCGTGGTCTGGCTCAGTGCTTCCCCAGTGTAGGGAATTAAGAGGTTTTAGTGGTTTGTTTTGTGCTTTGTTTAGTAGCGTACTTCTGCAAGTGCATTCATGCTTTATTTCCCCACGGTAAGGGTTTGCTGTTTAATAAGCTACAGTGGCTTTCAGGAGCCTGAGAAGGAGTAGTTTGCTATATAAAGCCCACCATTTAATCAGCTAGAAAAACTGTCATTTAATGCAAGTAAGAATTGCATTTATCTCCAGGGTTGATAATTTTAAATTACCTTTCATTGTGTAGATTTGTGTATGTTAATGTTTCCCACACGTACTGTATGGTTAATGCAATGCTTAAGTGGCCCTTTTAAATGTTTTACGAAGTGTTTACAACAGTGTTTTTAACCACTTTTACCACTTGTCACAATACCATGTCCATTTTCTCAAAACTCTTAACACAGTGGGCTTTAACAAGCACCCAACCCATAAGCCTGGTGCAAAATGTAAAACGACCACCAAAACTCCAAATGCTTCTCCTGAAAGTGACTCGTGCTGTCATATAACTATAACCATAGCATATACTCTCTCCTAGGAAGACACCTTTGTCCCTTCATGTACAGTGAATACTGACAGCTTTTTGTTAAACTAAAAATTATGTTGTTGCACAATCGTCTTAAAGCAACACTAAGTAGTTTTTTCAACCTTAAAATAATGCTTCCAAAATCGTTTCAGTGGTTCATTAACTTGTAACAGGGTGAACGGCACTTCTGAATTCGCTTTGCAACCCTCCAAGTGGCATGTAAATTTCTGAGAAAAAAAAAGCTGTTGTTGTACAGCAGTTGTTCAGAGTTTTGCTGGTGAAGACTGACTATGAGATGTATTGATGAACTTTGGAGGAAGTGGAGCCTGGATACATGGTGTGTGAAAGCAATGCAGAAGCATCAGTTTGCGTCACAGAGTCCAAAAAGTGCCTTGGATGTGTTCAGTGTTCTGCCAAATGAAACATGGTAGGACATGCTCTTTAGACAAATCATGAAATGGACAGAAAAAAATGTGAAGGTAGCTGAACTCCCTTGGGGTAAAGTAAATGGTGGGATTACATGTAAGTGGCATACTACTGTTAACTGCTTTTCCACCTCTGACACATCCCTTCTACCTGTCTGTCATGTTCTGTGTTTGTGTGTGTGTGTGTGTGTGTGTGTGTGTGTGTGTGGGTCTCTGTGGGCATACTTCCTACATGCATGTGTTGCATACTTTGTACATTGTACATACTGAGAGTTTAGTAATTATGTACAATAGTGTTTTCATTTATAAATAAAATCAATTCAAAACTTGAATGAAATTGACAGTCCGCATGTAAATCAATGTTATGTGCAATCTTTAATGTGTGTTTGTGTGTGTGTGTGTATGTGTGTGTGTGCGCGCATGTGTGTGCATACGCGTGTGTGTGTGTGCGTGCCTGCATATGTGTGTGCGCGTGCCTGCATGTGTGTGTGTGTGTGTGGGTGTGTGTTTCTACGCGTAGGTGCTGTCGTGTATTGAGCATGAACAGGAGAGGCTGCAGTTCTACTGTAAGTCCTGCCAGAGGCTCCTCTGCTCCCTGTGTAAGCTACGCCGCGTCCACGCCGGACACAAGATCATACCCATCACACAGGCCTACCAGACGCTCAAGGTGGGAGACACACACACACACACACACACACCATCACACAGGCCTACCAGACGCTCAAGGTTGGAGACACACACACACACACCATCACACAGGCCTACCAGACGCTCAAGGTGGGAGACACACACACACACACACACACACCATCACACAGGCCTACCAGACGCTCAAGGTGGGAGACAAACACACACACACACCATCACACAGGCCTACCAGACGCTCAAGGTGGGAGACAACACACACACACACACACACACAACATCACACACACACACACCATCACACAGGCCTACCAGACGCTCAAGGTGGGAGACACACACACACACACACACACACCATCACACAGGCCTACCAGACGCTCAAGGTGGGAGACACACACACACACACACACACACACACACCATCACACAGGCCTACCAGACGCTCAAGGTGGGAGACACACACACACACACACACACACACACACCATCACACAGGCCTACCAGACGCTCAAGGTGGGAGACACACACACACACACACACACACCATCACACAGGCCTACCAGACGCTCAAGGTGGGAGACAACACACACACACACACACACACACCATCACACAGGCCTACCAGACGCTCAAGGTGGGAGACAAACACACACACACACACATATACACTCACCCACACATCATCACACAGGCCTACCAGACACAGAGGGTGGGAGATTTAGTCCTGAACTTAAACTTAACACTAACTAACTAACCCACTAACTAAACTAAGTCCCAACATCTCATATGAGACCATCCCCATCACACAGGCCTACCAGACGCTCAAGGTGGGAGACACACACACACACACACACACCATCACATAGGCCTACCAGACGCTCAAGGTGGGAGATAAACACACACACACACACACACCTACATACACCCCCACATACAGCATCACATAGGCCTACCAGACGCTAAAGGTGGGAGATTTAGTCCTAAACTAAACTTAACACTAAACTGTCCCGACATCTCACATAAGATTTTCTCCATCAAGCTAGGCTGCCAGACATTAGATGTGCAGTATAAGTAAGAGCTGTACTTATAATCACTAACACTGCATGGCACACAACAAAATCAGTTCATTTCTGATTACAGTGACCTAACTGCCTGCGACAAAATGCTGCATAGTGGGATGCAGTGCAGTTTTAAATGGATCTTCTGTCTGAGTCAACTAGTTGGAATTCAGACGTATCTTTAGGATACAAGTGCACAATGTGACAAAAAGACAAATTTAACAGATTCAGTATGGCCAGACACTTGCATGCAGTTATGGCACGGTGTAATTTAAAATCTGACCCTGTTTCTGACCTCTGGTGCTAGTTCTAACAAACACACATGTTACGTTTATGATAGCAACAATAGGATCAAGTTAATAATTACCATGCACGTTGATATGGTGAGTGAAATTGATAGAATCTCTAGAGTATGATTTATTATGCCTGCTGGCTTTTTAGAAGTGGCGTTTTAACCATTTCAATGCCATTTTGTGTCACATTTTAACATTTGGGATAGAAAGCCTTTGGGCAGAGCCTAAATTCAACCATTTTTCTTGTCACATTTCAACATTTGGGATAGAAAGCCTTTGGGCAGAGAGGCTTGTTCCACTTTGTTGATCTTAACGTGCTGCACAGACACCTCTTACGGTGTAATTATCTTCCCTGTAAACGGCTCCTGGTTAATCCCTGTAAGTGCAGCGCGGCAGACAAGGTGGGCTGTGTGAATAAACACCTTCAGTGCAGCAGAGAGCAGACGAGCAGTGCAGATTACAGCCTCAGGTGTCTCGCTTAAACATGATGCAATATGCACTATGCCAGGCTTGAAATGACTTGGTGCTCCGAGGGGAGGAAGGATGCAAAGAAAGAAAGGAAACAAAAGGAAGGAAAAAAAGAAGGAATGAAAAAGAGGAGAAACAAGGAGGAGAAAAGAGAAAGTGATGAAGGGCAAAAGAAAGGCAGAAAAACAAATATGAAGATAACAAAGAAAGAATGAATGAAGGAAATTAGAAAATGAAAAATTAGAAAAAACGAATGAATGGATGTACAGTATGTATGAATAAAAGAAAGATGAAAAAAGAAAGAAAGAAAGAAAGATGAAAAAAGTAAGAGAGGGCTCTAGGGTGATTCGTTTTCAGTCTAAGCTGGGCCCTGTAAAAGACTCTGAGAGATTGTAGGTACATTGTTGTGGTGCTCTATAAAGAAAACACACCTGTCACCTAGGTAGACAGTTATGTGTTTGTTATTGTTGTCATTCAGATGCCTGGGCGTGTGTGCGCTGCTGTGAATGTGCGTCATAAAACAGCAGAGGCTTGCTGAGTGTGTCCGTGTGTGCTGTCACAGGACAAGATAACCAAGGAGCTGAACTACGTGATGTCCAATCAGGAGACCGTGCTGTCACAGATCACCCAGCTGGAGAACGCCATCACACAGACAGAGGTGACTTAAACACACACACACACACACACGTGTGAACACACATGTACTAATATGAATGCATACACACACAGACACACACACACAGACAGACACACACACATACACCCAGCTGGAGAACGCCAGCACATAGACAGAGGTGACTTACACACATACACGCAAACGCATACTCACACACGTGTAAGCACACACACACACATGTTAACACAACACACAGGCATACACACACAGGCACACACCCAGGTGGACAATGCCATCACACAGACAGAGGTGACTCATAGTCAGCTTTGATTCTGTCATTAACTTACACACATACGCACAAACACACACACACACACACACACACACACACACACACACACACACACACACACACACACACACACACACACACACACACAGCCATCTGGAGAACGCCATCACCCAGACAGAGATGACTCATACTCAGCTCTGATCTGCTGTCCTGTCCTACCTGGCTCAGTGATTAGCCCAGTATAAACACCCAGAATGCACCTGGCCCAGCTATTTGCCCACTATAAACACCCAGAATGCACCTGGCCCAGTGATTTTCCTACTATAAACACCCAGAATGCACCTGGCCCAGTGATTAGGCCACTATAAACACCCAGAATGCACCTGGCCCAGGGATTAGCCCACTATAAACACCCAGAATGCAGCCTTACAGCCAGTGCTGTAACAAAAAGAAATCATGTAATCTGTTGACTTCTGTGCTAACGTATTGCATTTGTCCAGTAGACTAATGGGCATTTATGTTGCCAGAGGTAGGCCGGTATTGTGAACAATAATACAGTATTGTTTGGGTAAATGCTTGTGTGTGTGAGTGTCTGCCTAAATACTGTAATTATATTTATAAGTCCCTAGAGATTCTATTATCGCTACATAAAACTGCATAGAATTTGTTTTACTTTAATAGTCTTAGTAATTTAGTTAGATAAAGTATGTGTGTGTGTGTATGTGTGTGTGTCTGTGTGTCTGTGTGCATGTGAATTCATATCTTCCTATATGTTTGTATGTTTGTGTGTGCATGTGTTTGTGTATGTGTGGCTGTGTGTGTGTGTCTGTCTGTCTGTCTGTACAGTATGCATGTGAATTCATATCCTATTCCTATATGTTTGTATGTTTGTGTGTGTATATGTTTATTATGTGTGTCTGTGTGTGCGTGTGTGTGTGTGTGTCTGTCTGTCTGTACAGTATGCATATGAATTCATATCTTCCTATATGTTTGTATTTTTGTGTGTATATGTGTGTGTGTTTGTGGGTGTACGTGTGTATGTGTTTGTGGGTGTGTATGCAGGTAAACAGTGTATCCGCGCGGGAGGTGCTAGCCCACTGCGTGCGCGACCTGACCGCTATCATCACCGAGCGGCAGGCGGGGCTAACCCAGGCGCTGGAGTCCTCGCGACAGAGGCGGGGGGAAGCACTGGCCAATCAGGTGTCAGAGAGGCGGAACCTGCTGGAGCACGCGGGGATGCTGGCGTTCGCTCAGGAGCTGCTGAAGGAGACGGACCCCTCCTGCTTCGTGCACGCCGCGCGCCACACACACAACAGGTCTGCATCACACACACACACACACACACGCACACACTCCAGGTCTGTCACACACACACAAAACACACACAACAGGTCTGTCTCACATACACACACACACACCTACACACACACACACACAAACATACACACACACACAAACAACAGGTCTATCACACACGCACATGCCGCATGCCACACACACAACAAGTCTGTCTCAGACACACACACACACACACACTGTCTGTCTCTTTCTCTCTCTCTTTGTATTTCTCTCTGTCTGTCTCTGTCCTCTGTCCTTTTCAATCTCTCACTGTCTTTTACGCTCTGTGTAACACACACACACACACACACACACACACACACTCTCTCTCTGTTCCTCTCTGTCTCTCTCTTTCTCTCTCCGTGTCTGTTTTCAACACTCCTTTTCAATCTGTCACTCTTTTACGCTCTGTGTAACACACACACACACACACACACACACACACACACACTCTCTATTCCTCTCTGTCTGTCTTTTTCTCTCCGTTCTCTCTCTCTCTCTCTCTCTCTCTGTTTGCAAACCTCCTTTTCAATCTCTCACTCACTCTTTTATGCTCTGTGTAACACACACTCGCTCCCTCCATCTCCTTCTCAGTCTGCCTCCATATACAGCAAGAGAAATAAGTATTGAACTTTTCAAATTCTTTTTTCCAGAAAATGCATTTCCAATGGACTATTGACATAAAGGTTTGACCAGACATCTGTGCCAACCCGAGAAACGAATCAGAACTTTCTGAGCCCATAAATCAAGTCAAACGGCCGGGAGAAAAACTATGTTTAAAGTTTCCCACACATGTACAAAAGAAAAAGTCTACTCAACCAGGTTTATGCTCCCAAGTTTTTTATTCATTTACCGTGATGTTTCGGGCTTACTCACCGTACTTACTCAGTAAGCCCGAAAGGTCACACGGTTTAAAATAAAAAAAAACTTGGGAGCATAACCCTGGTTGAGCGGACTTTTTCTTTTCTGCATATGTCGACTGCCCTTTAGTCCTGCTCCCAGTATTTATTCAGGATGTGCGTGCTTTGATTGAACTCTAAAGTTTCCCACACAACATTTGGACACGCCATGAAACACTGTGAGATTACAGTCTGATCAATGACATACTACATACCATATGTCAGCGAGGTGCATTGGCTATTGTTTCTTCTGTAACAAATGTACCTGTTACCTCCAAGTCCTGGAGAACTTCCTGATGCTCCTTGGCTCCTCCACTACTTATCTGACGATCCTTGTGACTCCCAGAATAGAAAACCTGCAAGAAGTCCTCTGAGTGTCTAGTTGGCAGTGCAGCGATCTTCCTCCCACTTGCAGATAATACACTAGTGTTTACTAGAAGTCAAAACTTTTGAGATATGTGTATGAACAGTTTCTTTGGTATGTGTAAGGTTGCAATTGGCTGGTGAGAGCTTTTTGCCCTTTACCTATCACAAGATGTTATTTTGTAACAAAAGAAACTAACTATATTAACCAGGCTAAGATTTAGATACACTGACAGGAGGAATACATTATTTACCTTCAAACTACTGTCAGATTCAAGCTTGTTCCCTACTCTCTCATGCCTTGGTTTATAGGGCATTTCATTTTATTACACATATTTTATTCATGTGCTTCAAATGACTGATTTCTTTACACATTTGTATTTCTTGTGTGTATTGGGTTTTGGTTGTGTAGTCAAAAATGTATGTCGGTAGTCAAATTGGAAATGTGTTTAATTAAAAAAGGTTGGCATTTTCAACACTTTCTCCTGCTAAAATTTCATAATGTCATCAGACCATACTCACTCTATAGAAATGTAAACAAAAATGCTTTTGTGTGTGTGTGTGTGTGTGTGTGTGTGTGTGTGTGTGTGTGTGTGTGTGTGTGTTGGTAATGTGTGTGTGTTGGTAATGTGTGTGTGTGTGTTGGTAATGTGTGTGTGTGTGTGTGTGTGTGTGTGTGTGTGTGTGTGTGTGTTGGTAATGTGTGTGTGTGTGTGTGTGTTTGTGCTTGTGTACTAGTGTTTGTCTCCATTTCACACAGCGCAGCTATCCAAGAGGTTCCTGGC
Organism: Coilia nasus; assembly: GCA_027475355.1. Lineage (NCBI taxonomy): Eukaryota > Metazoa > Chordata > Actinopteri > Clupeiformes > Engraulidae > Coilia > Coilia nasus. Next base: position 26,376,533 of record CM050201.1, read on the forward strand.
TATCCCTCTCCCCCACACGTCAGACCTGTGAATCATTAGCTTTCTCTCCAACCTGGTTTTCTCCACACCCTCCACACCCATTCCCACCGGTGTCAGTCATCAAGCTGACTTATAGGAGAAACTTGCCCAAAAGTTAGAGCCACATTCATTCAGAGTTTTGACTATGAACAGCACTCTCAAATTGATTCAGTATGTCTGGATGTGTATTTATTGCTGCAGAGTGATACAGAATGTGTGTGTGTGTGTGTATGTGTGTGTTTATTGCTGCAGAGTGATACAGAATGTGTGTGTGTGTGTATGTGTGTGTGTATGTAAGTGTGTTTGTGTGTGTATGTGTGTGTGTGTGTGTGTGTGTGTGTGTGTGTGTGTGTGTGTGTGTGTGTGTGCGCCTCTCTCTTTGTGTGTACTTGTATGTGTGTATTTTGTGTTTGTTTGTATAGTTTGTCTTAAATGCTCTATTGACAGTTTTGCGCTCTTAAAATATCACCTCCTCGGGGGTTGCTTGTGGGATATGACCCTCTTTCTCTTCTCCTCTTCTCCCTCTCTCTTTCCCTCCCTCCCTCTTTCTCTCCCTCTCTTTCCCTCCCTCGCTCCCTGGCAGAGTGGAGGCAGTAAGCCTGTCCCCAGTGTGTTCTCATTTCATTCTCTCCCCTCTTCTTCTCCTCATCATTCCCTCAAGCCAGACATGATGTGTCCGTTTTTATTTTTCCATTTGCTCTATCTCTTCTCTGGCTTTTGGCTGCAGTGTGTAATTTCCCTTTCTCTCTCTCTCTCTCTCTCTCTGTCTTTCTCTCCCCTCTCTCTCTCTCTGCTGTACTCTGCTGTGTTGTCTCATTTTGTTTCCTCTCTCATTCTCTCTCTCTTTCTCCCTTCTCCATCTCTCCATTGCTCTGCGGAGCTCCGGTGCCAAAGCCAAGACATTTCCAGACATCGACCACTAGAGGGCGCACTAACATCACTGTAACTGT
>CM050201.1:26385000-26397500 GCA_027475355.1 Coilia nasus
TTTTAGTGTAGAGTCTGTAAAATGATGCTTACTGCACTCCTCAATAAGTTTCCAAAGGTTTGAGTCTTTGTTTTGTTAGTACAAACTTTAGCAGCGTAGGTGTTGCATGCACAATGGAGGTTTTCGATGTTTCTGTGCACTTAGGAAAAAACAACATTCAGGTAACCCTGCTGTGTTGAAATGTTGTTGTCTCAGTATTGAGTACTCTTCAACTTCTCAGTCTGTGCTTACAACATAAAGAGAAACATAAAGAGCCCTACTGTGTGAAAAACACTGTGTTTGGCCTCACAATACGGAGTAGGAGAGCTTGAAAGAGTGGAAAAATCATTGAAGCAGCAGAGTGCCATATTGTGTACGCCTGCATGTAGTTACTATTGCTGCTGGTTAAGATCTTCCAGGTTTCTTCTGGTATGTTTCCCATTGTTTGTTTAGAGAATATGGAGTGTGAATTGGGCCGATAGTTAGCCGTAGTTGTTGTAAAGTTAGTGTGAAGAGATGTGTTTCGGGGATCCCACGGCGCTTCGAGCATCCCATCCCTCCTGCTGCTCTCCTCCTCTCTCTGTTTCCCCTCTCCGAGAGACGCTTCCTCCTGCGGTTTACCTGCCGCCGCAGCAGCGCTGGGAAAAATCCACTTCCTGTGCTCTCATGTTGTTTCCAAACGACCTGTTGTTGTTGCCCCCTGCTGTCCCCCCAGTGTGTGTTTTTCTCTTTCTCTCCGCCGTGTACTCCTCCTCTCTTTCCTCTCCTCCCTCTAATCCTTCCCTCCCTTCTCTCTTTATTTGTCTCTCTCTGGCACTCACTCCCCTCCTCAACGGTTCCTGGCTTCTGCTGTTGCTGTGCCCCCCTTGTCTCCTCTCCTACCTACCTGCCCACCTAACCCTTCATCCCTTCTCCCCAACACCAAACACCCTAACCCCTCATCCCTTAACCCTTCTCCCCAACACCAAACACCCTAACCCCTCATCCCTTAACCCTTCTCCCCAACACCAAACCCCCTAACCCCTTATCCCTCACCCCTCTACCTTCTCCCCCAACACCAAACCCCCTAACCCCTCATCCCTTAACCCTTCTCCCCAACACCAAACACCGTAACCCCTTATCCCTCACCCCTCTACCTTCTCCCCCAAAACCAAACACCCTAACCCCTCATCCCTCATCCCTTAACCCTTCTCCCCAACACCAAACCCCCTAACCCCTCATCCCTCATCCCTTAACCCTTCTCCCCCAACACCAAACACCCTAACCCCTCATCCCTTAACCCTTCTCCCCCAACACCAAACACCCTAACCCCTCATCCCTTAACCCTTCTCCCCCAACACCAAACACCCTAACCCCTCATCCCTTAACCCTTCTCCCCAACACCAAACCCCCTAACCCCTTATCTCTCATCCCTTAACCCTTCTCCCCCAACACCAAACCCCCTAACCCCTCAACCCTCTGCCACACCCTCACCCCTCTACCTTCTCCCCCAACCCCAACCCCTAACCCCTCATCTCTTGTTCCCCAATACCAAACCCCCTAACCTCCTAACCCCTCATCCCTCATCTCCTCTCCCCCAACCCCAAACCCCCTCAACCCTCCTCCCCCAACAATGAACCCCCAAACCCCCTCAACCCTCCTCCCCCATGCCCCCTCACCCCTCAGTCTTAAACTTCTACTTGGACTCTCGCTGGGGTCTCCATGCCGACCGGCTGGTGGTGAGCAAGGAGCAGCGGTGCGCGCGGAGCATCCCGGGCCTCTCGCTGCTGCAGGCGGCAGACCGCGCCCTCACTTCCTGTCACCTGACCGCCGACCTGCTGGTGGGGGACGTGGCCATCACGCAGGGCCGCCACTACTGGGCATGCTCGGTGGAGCCCGGCTCCTACCTGGTGAAGGTAACAGACTCTACCATCGTGAGAAAGAAGCAACGTATGAGCTTGTAAGTTGTAAGTACGTTGTAGAACAGTTGTTAGAAGGTTACAGCGGCCATTAGGGAGTTGTGGGGAGGCTTATATGGTTTACATACACTGCACATTTGACTGTTTTTGCACATATGTTGGAAAGTGAGAGTCTTGGCACATAGACACATAGAGAAATGGTATCGCCCCATGCTGTGGCTCCAAACAGCTATATGTTTCATACAGTGCCATATGGTTCTGATTTGAGTGAAAGGGGCTTTTATACAATGCTAGGTGAAAGAACCCCTGCAGTTTGGACCTGCACTGCAGTCTGCAACGCTGGTATGCAGTTTACATCTATACATCACCAAAAATGGAAAGGAAAAATATTTGGATTGGATTGTTTAAAGCAGTCTTGCATTCTCTCGCTTTCTTTTTTCCCCACTCTTGATTTCTTTCTTTCTTTCATTCATTCTTTCTGAGTAGCACTGTGTCTCTCTCTCCTTCTCCTTCCGCAGGTCGGAGTGGGCTTGGAGTCCAAGCTGCAGGAATGGTTTCACCTACCCCAGGAGATGGCCAGTCCACGGTGAGGAGGGGAGGGGGGAAAGAGGAAAGAGAAGAGAGGGGGATAAGGGGAAAGAGAAGAGAGGGGGATAAGGGGAGAGAGAAGAGAGGGGGATAAGGGGAGAGATGGAGAAAATTAAATTAGGATGAAAGAGGCAGGGATAAAAGGAGAGAGAGCTGAGGGGGGAGAGAGACAGAGAGAGGGAGGGAGGGAGAGAGACAGAGAGAGAGAGAAGAGAAAAAGAGAGAGGGAGAAATAAAAAGACGGCCAGCGGATGGAGAAAGAGAGCGCTGGAGAGAAAGAGCAAAACAGAGAGAGAGAAAAAGATATAAAAAGAGGAAGAAATAGGGACTGATAAAGAGAGAGGGAGTGATGGAGTCGAGTATGGAGAACGAGAGGGCCGGAGAGCATTGAAGAGAGCGATAAAGAGAAATGAAAGGATAGGGATAGGGATAGATAAAATGAGAGAATGATGGCGACAGGGATGGGAAGAGAGGGCGCTGGAGAGAGAGGGGGAGGATGGAGAGAGAGGGAGGAGGATGGAGGGAGAGGGGGCTGGAGAGAGGGGGAGGATGAGTTGGAATTGGATAGTTCATTCCAGAGCCAGCTGGGTTTGTTGGATAAGGACGCAGATTGGGACGAGGGTGGGGTGTGGCACGGCGTGGTGAGACAGGCGTGACATGCTTGCAGATAAAGCACCATTTTGGGGAGAAAATATCGCAGTATTACAGCACTAACACGCGGCCACACCCTGCGACTATCACAAGTGAAGCCCATGTGCACGCAATCAGGGGTCCCAGAGGAGTTCAAGCTATGTGCTTTTATGACGTTAAAGGACATTCTGTAATACTGCATGTGTGTGTGTGGGTGTGTCAGTGAGTGAGTAACAGCGTGAAGGAGAGACACTGAGTGTGTGTGTAGTTGTAAATATGTGTTTGGTCTGTAAATATATGTATGGTGTGTTCATTTTTTTAACGCGTGTGTTTGTGTTAGTGTGTGTGTGCCTGTGTGTATTATGCGTGTGTGTGTTTGTATTTCAGTGTGTATTAGTGTGTGTATATGTGTCTGAGTGTGGTTGTCAGTGTGTATTAGTGTGTCAATGTGTGTGTGTGTATTTCAGTGTGTGTGTATGTGTCTGTGTGTGTGTTTTTTTGTCAGTGTGTATTAGTGTGTCAGTGTGCACACATAGTAGTCATGTGGCTATGTCAAGTTAAGCAGCAGTTTAGTCCTGTAGAGATTAGGCGAGGTCTCAGCCATCCACGAAAGTGAGGGGGGTCAGGCAGGGTGTGGAGATTTGAGTTCGGGGTGCATGGATGGATGGGGGGTTCAGCGTTGCACTGCTCGGGGGGGAGAAGAACATACAGTCTGGCTGATCTGCCTGTGAAACTGCAGAGTCTTCCTCCATGTGGTGAAAGGGCGAGCAGTCCGGTCGTGGGAGGGGTGGAAGGGGTCACCTGCAGCTGTGGTCCTGTTACGCAGGGATCAGGGAGGTAAGTATGGCCTGCAGCTCTGGTGTTGTTACGCAGGGATCAGGGAGGTAAGTATGGCCTGCAGGCAGAGGCAGGAGGGGCTGATTAACTTCTGTGCTGGTCCGCACAACCCAACCCTCTGGATAATGTGTCAGTCTAAGGCCTAGCCATTGACTTTATACAAGAGGCAGTTGGCACAAAGCACAGTGGTCAGGATGCTCTTTATTCTATAATGCTTCTGTAGAATGTGGATGAGGGAAGGGTTAAAAAAAGAGGTGGGCATTCTTCAGCCGTTGGAGATAGCGCAGAGTGACGCTGTTGGACTGTCTTAGCCAGGGAGCTTGTGTTGGTGGACTAAAAGAGGTCTTCTCAGATGTGTGAACACAGAGAAAGATTATGCTCATCACCTGTTCCACCACAACAGTGTAGATGATGTGTGTGTGTGTGTGAGGACGTTAAGGGAAGGGGGGAGATAACGGGAGCCTTAACCCCCCACCCCCAGTGAAGTCAGGAAAGGGAGATGTGTAGATTGTGTGCGTGTGTGTCAATGTCTAAAGATTAATTTAGTCCATGTTTCCCACCCGCAGCTATGACCCAGACAGCGGCCATGACAGTGGTGGTGAGGATGCTCTGGACTCCCCCCCTCCCTTCACCTTCCTGACCATGGGCATGGGCAAGATCTACCTGCCGCCCAACACCGGCCAGCACCATCACCACGGCAACGGCCGTGACTCCGGCCTCTCCAGCAGCAACGGGCCCTCCTCCCCCAGCGGCGCCACCTACCCTCTCCCGCCCCGCCTGGGGGTGTGTCTGGACTTCGAGAAGGGCCGGGTCACCTTCTACGACGCCCACTCCCTCCGCCCCCTGTGGGAGGGGGTCGTGGACTGCTCCGCCCCCGTATGCCCCGCCTTCTGCTTCATCGGGGGAGGAGCTCTGCAGCTGCAAGAGCTGGTAGCCAATCGCAACGCAGATCAGACCCCCGTCAGGAGGGTGACTATCCAATCACGTGTCACCAAGATGAATAAGTGAATTTGTTTGGCTAATGATTGCTGTACCTATCTACCTAATTCTTGGTTACGACAGGAGAAACTTCCTAGCCTTAGTGCTTTTGTTTTTATAGTTCCTTTCTAGGATTTTGTTTTTATTCTAACAAATATGCATATGTAACTAACTTTCTTACTCTGTTGTTATGGTTAAGTTGGCTTGGTGAATAGTCCTAATTGGCTTTAGAGCTGTTGCTGAAAAAAAAAAGCAAAGACACCTTTGTATGTAGAGTGTCACACAGATTGTACTGTGTCTAATAGAAAAGCAGTATGTGTCTGTAGATATATATGCAAGAGCGCTGATCTCCCTATTGTATCTTCCCTCTCCCTCCTTCCTTCCTTCACTGTACTGACTGTGGACAGACCCTGATTTGTGCTAGTTCTCTGTCCCATTCACCCTGGTTGTGTGTGTGTGTGTGTGTGTGTGCCCCGTCCTGAACTGTACAGTATTACTGCCTTTTTGGACCCAGAACACAACAACTTCTGACTGTTAACCTCAACACATTGCAGTGCAAAAAGAAAAAAAAACAACCCAAACCCAACACACACCACTCAAAGCCTATCCCTATCCCTACATACAATCCCACCGCACACTCCCACCCTCCTCCCCTTTCCAACCCATATTGTCATGACGACCAAAGAGGTTAGAGTGAGGGCCTGGCCGGAGATCTGGCACACAGATGTCAGTGGAAGTGGGTATCCAAGTCAGCGGGGAGCTCCCTAGCACAGTGGGTATTTAGTGACGGCTGCTTTGATAGAATTTGGCAAGGTTAAGCCCGTGTGTGCCTGTCTGTGTGCGTGTCTGTGTGTGTGTGTATGTGAGTGTGTGTGTGTGTGTGTGTGAGAAAGAGAGGAGGGGGTGGTTCTGGAACACAGTAGGCCATAGCATAGGCTTTTCTCTGTGTAGGCCTACCCCCTCTCCTTCCCACCCACCACCTCCCCATGAGAAACAGGAGGCCTAGCGCAGAGCTCTCCCCTGCTTCTCAGAGCTCTGCCACCTCTTTAAATCTGTTGTGCTGAGTTTAAAGGTGCTAATTGTGAGCATTAAGACATGCGTGTGTAGTCCTTATAAAGGGTTATTGGGACCTTATGAAGGCACAGGAAGTCATCATTGAAAAAGGGTGGCTTGGCTTATGTAAGGGGTCACCTTGAGTACGTTTGTGAGATTGTACTTGGACAGATCTTTCGGGAATTGAGCGCTTAAAGTTGTCCTTACAACAGATGTTTTTGTCTGTAAAGAGGCTTTTACACACGAGCAATGGAGGAAGAGAAGGTTCAGCTGAACCTAACATCTTCTACATGACGTCTGAGACATCCTCCAAGGATGACTTGTCTTTGTGGATGAGTGCTGACGTAGTCTTCATAAAGCCCGGCGAAGCATTTAAAAAGAGGTTGAGGCATTGGTTGGGAGTTATTTATTGATGCGTGTGTGAAAGCTTTTTCTTCAGCCCTCTTTGCGAGTTGCTCCATGGGGTCTGGTATCAGGCTGGTAGGAGATCAGATAACAGGATTGACTGAGAGAGGCATCTGTCCTTCATTAAGCCGGGCTGACCAGGGGGGACCGGCCAACCACGCTAATGTATTTAACCAGCATTATCAGATCTAACTCTCGCCGCTAACCCACTAGCTGATCGCGTTTTTATTTTTTTATTTTTTTTTGTTTGTTGGCAGCCGCCGAAATCAGATGCGTGCTACCTGCTACGTGCTTTGGTTACGAATGAAAGGGGGCATTAGCCCTTTCGCTAATCTGCATCACCTGCCCTCTGGAGAATCCGTTTGGACCCTTCTCTTGTTTCGGGCCGTTTAGCCTCTTGTCTGCCCGAGACGACCATAGCAGACCTGCAGCCGAACACAAATACAGCCCCCGGGGCATGCAAATGGTCTCTGGCTCAGACACAGACACAGTGCTGTTTTTTAAATGGGCAATACTGTAAGACGAATCTCGCTCTCTTTCGAAACGAGTGCCTCAGTCAGTCATGGGTAGAGAGTAATGGTTTGTGAAAAACAATGTTCCTAGCAATACTGAGCTAATGTTGGCCAAACAGGCACGGTAAGAGTTGCCATTAAAATGCCTCCTTTTTTTATAAGTGTGGAATGAAATTCTTCTTCAGAGAGGCAGAGAGTGTGCCATAGTTGTATTTTTTAAATGTGAGGCATATAAAAAAACTTTAGTGAAAAGACTCACCTGCCCATTGGTTTTATTGGTGAAATCACCTCAGAATCTCCCATTTTACGTCTTGGACCGTATTTCTCACCTCCAAAAGGTTGGGGTGTTAAAGAGAGATGAACTCATCGTTGAAGTGGAGCCATATTCCCCATATTTCATGGTCCAAGCCCGGCGTGCCGGCCGGATGGACATTGTTTTTTTTAATGGCGCGTTTAACAGGTTTGTTTTATTTTTAGCACATCCTCCTCAGCTGCCACAGCTGCATTGCAGAGCAGAGCACATCTGCAGCATGAAGAGAAGGAGAAGAAAAAAAAGTTATGCGTGTCTATAGGGGTGATATGTAGGCAGGAGTAGTTACAGGCACACCCACAGGCACGCGCACCCACACACACACACACACACACACACACACAGGCACGCACTAATACACACAGAGACCCACAAACCAATACACACGCGCACACGCGCACACATGCACCAGTACACACACAGTCACACTCACAGCAACACACACAGGCACACTTGCACACACACTCTAATACACACAGAGACCCACAAACCAATACACACACAGGCACACTTACACACTCCCTCCCTCTCTCTCTCTCTCTCATACACACACACACGTGCACACACACAGAGTTGTCAATGCCAAAAAGGCAATTATCTTCCCACGTACACTTAAGTGTCACTTAAGCATGCGCACATGTGTGACTAAGTGTGTCTGTTTTTAAGTGTGTGTTTGAGAGAAAGAAAGTGTACGTGAACGACTGCGGAAATATAATGTATGAAGTCTGTGGAGGAAATGAGGAACAACCATCAGGACTATGAATGCATCAATTGTTGGCCTCATTTTCTAGAGACCCAAAACATGTCTTTGATTATGTGTTGGAAAGTGGAATGCAATACGTATATATCCTAATGTAGTGTGTGTGTGTGTGAGAGAGAGAGAGTGAGAGTATGTGAGAGAAAGTGTGTGGGTGTGTGTGTGTGTGTGTGTGTGGTGCAAGCATGTGTGTGAGTGTGTGTGTGAGAGAAAGAGAGAGAGCAATAGAAATGGCTTCCCTTTTTTTAGTTTTACAAAATAATCTTGCTTCTCATTGGCTGATGCTGCTATTGCTTCTTGTGCTCTGGCATTTTGGTTAAGGCGAGTGGCTCGGCTGGGCTCGGTCGGGGAGAGCGCCCCTGACCGGATTGTGTTTTGTTGGCAAGCTGTGCTGCCACGGAATGGCTCTAGAGACTGTAGCATTCTGAGTTTTATGTGTCCTGTGTATTCCGCACCTGCAGGCAGAACGTTTCAAGCTGACTAATATAAAGGATTAAAGAGAAAAAAAAAACAATTCCGGAAATGGATAAGAACATGGCGTCATTGCTGTCATATTTGTGTCATGTCTTCCTCAAGTTTTAAACAGTGGTGTTCTTTCAGGAGGGGGAGAGAAAAAATCTGGCCCCAGTTATGGATTCCTTTAGCGTGAGTGAAATGACTCTCAGTCTCCCCATTGTCGTCAGCGGGCTGTGATTAATGCTGTCGAGGTAAACAGCATTTCAAACGATGTTTTTTTTTTTGACTCTCTCCCAAGATAAGTTCTCATAACTGACCTCACCTTGCCACCGCTGTAAATCTCTAAACACTCGTCTTGTGAGGTATACAGCGATAAACAACCAGTTAGGATCCTTGAGATGTGCCAGCAGTGGCAAGGAAATCAAAAGAATTATGAGAATTATGTTTCCACTGTGGGGAATAATCACCTTGAATTTTTAAACACTAAAGCCTAACAAGCATTCCTGCCCCCCTCCCTCCCTCCGTGGCCATTGGATGCAGTACCACATGACCACCAGTAGGAGCCAGTAGAGGGACACATTCCAGCTGGAACGCAGAGTGCAGGAACATTTTTGCCTTATCTCAGTGCATGAGTAAAATAAAAGGGGGGAAACTGCCCGGCAGATAGAGTCAAAAATCAAGAAAGCATGCTGAAATGTAATGTTACATGTTATCAACAAAGCAGTCTCCTCTGGCACTGATTAACTCTAATGTAAAGTGAAGTTTATAAACATAATGGTCAGGATGCTTTTAGATCTTACAAAGGCCGGGGCAGTGATTGCACACACAGAAATGAAACAGATGAATGGTTGACTGGACTGATCAAACATTCCATTGTGCAAGGGGTAGTTAACTGCTATTGGCTGCTGCTTCCATTTCATAACCATCCATAATAGTAGAGATGATTAAGCCTGCTCAATTAAGTAATCAATTAAGTTGCCTTCGGTTTCGAAACTGCAATTACTGTATAAAGCATTAGCATCACCACTGGTGTGTTTTTGGAACTGAACCGTGCCTGCACCCATTACTACAAACAGTGCATTTCTGCAGTGTAGTGCATAACCTCAAGAGATTAACTTACTTCGGTATTGAATGGTCACGATACGCAGTAAATAAGAAGAAAATTAAATATTTGAGGTCACCTGAGCAATTACGATTCGACTGTGGTGGGCTTTATTTATTTATTTATTTATTTTCTTTTTAAAAGAATGTTGATAGCTCTCCATGGAGACAAAATCCATGGCAGCCCTGGCATGTTTTTCTGTCTTTCAAGTCCAGATATGAATATCAACATGTGTCGGTAATGGCTCCCACATTGCAGGGAAACCAAGAAGTTGCATGGTAGGTATGTTCCTTCCACTACCACCACCACCACCACTACTGACTGACTGACTGCGCTCCTTTGAGAAAATAAGAGGCTAAAAAGAGGACCGGCGCAGAGAGGGAGGGCGGTAGGTGAGCTTTGAAAAAAGAAAAACGCCAAGCGTGTGGTTTTGTCATGTCACACAGCACACTGAAAGGTTTACTTGCCCAGGGAGGGGTGCAAACCTGCCCTGTTGGCTTCTATTACAGCCGCTCGCTCGTGTCAACAGCACTGCAAAGCAAATACAAGAAATCTCCACTCTTCTCCCCCCACCCCACACACACACACACAGAGACTCCTTCCTTCCAGTGTTTCCCTCTCTCCATTGCCCCCCCCCCCCCCCTCCATCTTTCCCTTCCCTTTCTCTTCTTCTGTAGAGCCCACCGCCACTCCCATTCCTCTTTTCCCTCGCTCTCTCCATCCCACCCCTCTTTCCTAGCCCAAATCCGTAACAGATTGGGTTTAGGCTGGCTGGAGGTATGCGGCCACCGCAAGGCCCGACAGGGACACAGGAGCGTAGCCATAATCCTCCCAGGAAGTCTCGCAAACGCAGTCGAGGCGATTTTAAATACCCTCAAAGATTTACGGGTATTTAACACACATGATTATCATTTCATCGGGTCAGAAGGGTATGTGTGTGTGTGTGTGTGTGTCTGTGTGCATGTGTGTGTGCCAGGAAGTGTTTGTGTGTGCGTGCAAGTGAGTGTATGTGTGTGTCTGTGTGCATGCCTAGGTGTGTGTGTGTGTATGTGTGTGTGCGTGAGTGTGTATGTGTGTGTCAGGAGGGGGGGGCACTGGCATTCCTGGACTCATGGAGGGAGCAGAGCAGGGCCACTGTTATCTGCCGACTACACGAGCGAGGGATAATTTACCCCGGGCCCCCACCCTTGTACCCCTTAAGGTGTCATAAGTACACAGACCACCCCGGCCATCTGCTGCTGGGCTGTGCAGCTCTGTGGTGTGCCATCTGCGTGTGGAAGGGCTCTACAGCATGTCCCCGCTCACAAATAACAGTAGCCACCTCCGACCAATGAGAGTAGCCGCCTCCAACCAACCAGAGAAGCAATCTCTGCCTCCAGCTCGACTCATGGCATGGCTTTAATGCTGTGCGTGTCAGTGGGTTTATGTGGAACCGATGGAAAAATTTGGGTGGCTACAAGGCTCTCGGTCCTGGTTGGTTACTGACCAACCAAGAGCTATAAAATGGCTTGGTTGTTCACACTTAATTTATCAGATTTGCAGTTTTCATAACTTGGGTTTGGGGTGTGTGTGTGTGTGTAGGAAGTGTTGAGAGGCTCTCCATCTTGCTGCCCAATATAACAAAACAGCTGGACCTGATCAGGCTCACATCCATTTCCAGTTTAGCTGCAGTGTTGGACGTCTAGGCTATCGATCCACAAAGTGCATCCACACAAGCCTGCTAATGAAGTCCTCTATTAAGAAAGCTTATGTGAGCTCATGCTCTTAAATCACTACTACGCTCTTAAATCACTACTACACTCTTCAATCACTATTACCTTCAACTGAATTTATGCAATCAGAGGTATCAGCATCAGTGTGGCGTTTAGTGCTGTTTGTCTTGTCCTGTTTGGCTCTGAACACACACGGCAGAAGACTGTGTGTGTGTGTGTGTCGGTGTAAGAGAGAGAAAGCGAGAGGGAGAGAGAAGGTCTGATGTGTGTGTGTAAGAGAGAGAGAGGAGAAAGAGAGAGGGAGAGAGAGAGAGAGGTGTGTGTGTAAGAGAGAGAGAGAGAGAGAGAGAAAATAAGAGAGAGGAAGGACCTGGCTTGTCTGGGGATCGGCAGTATGGGATTGACCATTTCCCACCCTGTGGGTTTCGGTAAGCAGCTTTACTCAGTCTAGCTCCTGCAGCCTAGAGACTTCCTGTTCAACAGGAAGCACATTGTAAAAATGACCATGGTGGGCAGAAGAAATGAAATCTGCTTTCTCACCTTGGACTCTTGTGCTCTGGAACTTCACAAGGCCACATCCTGAAACAGCTCTGCTACACTCCCCACCTGTACTTGTGCAGTATATCTGACAGCTCGAGTGGGGGAGATGGCAGAACACAAGTGGGCGTGTGGTTAACCTTTCGCAACAAATGGAGCTGAAAATGTGGGAGAATGTGAACCCTCACAATAGTCTTATTCACTCTGGTGTAGAAGACTTGTTGAGATATGCCATGATGGAATTACGTGGTAGAAAACGACTTACAGTACTGTGTAGACTGAGACTTTAACTTTAAACTTAAAAAGGGAAATTGGACATTTGTACAGCAATATAGTACTGACAGTGGCAAAAAACAACCTATGGTACTGTGTACACTGAGATTTCTACTTCAATTTTAAATTTTATCCTTAAGAAAAAGGAAATTTGCCCAAAAAACAACCTACAGTACCATCTAGACCAAGACTTAAAAAGGGAAATTTGACATTTGTACTAATTTGTACAGCAATATAGTACTGACAGTCGCTGCTTCTGGTTAAACAGTACAGAGAATTGAGTCCTGAAATGCATCAGAGAGAAACCTTTGCCACCCTATGAGGGAGTTCTGCATGAGGGCCAGTGCAACATCAATACACTTTATATGAATCTGCAATTAAGCGCTTTGCTGTGAATATTTTAGTGCTTTGGTTTTGCACTTCTGAACTGCTCAAAGGCAAATTCCTCTCCACACAAACTCCCTGATGAGCCA
>CM050201.1:26402500-26417500 GCA_027475355.1 Coilia nasus
CATGACTGTCTCTCCCTGATGCCCACCCACATGATAGACGTAGAGATCTCGTTTTGTGATTTTAAAGCACGAAACTGCATATGTCTGCAAGACGCGTCCTTATCATAGCTTTAATCATCGCATCTGAATAGCCGCTAAGTGCTCATTATCTGTCAGATTAGAGTCTCCGGGTGGGGGTGGTGGGGGTGGGTGGGGGACTTTGCCTTTAGGGGCATAATGGAGGTGGAGGGATGGAGGGAGTGGAGCGAGGGAGGGAGAGATAGAAAGAGAGAGGGAATGCACCTCGTGGCCTCGTGGCGGTCGACTAAAATGTGGACCATCGGAGGCTGCTGCCTCATTAACCCGTGTGCCAATGTCCGATCAATTGGGGACATGTGACCCTCCCCTCCCCCCCCCCCCCCATGTGGCATCCTGCCAGGTTATCAGTGCCAGGTGCGCAGAGCGCACTAGGACAGTCTAGACAAATGTCATCGGTGCATCTAATCCACATCACAATCCCACTCCCCCCTCCCCTCGTATCCCCTTAGGGACCCCCCCCCCCCCCACTGCAGGAGAGTGGGGGCGACCCACATTAGCTCGTTAAATATCGACCTCCATTCCTGGATCCTGTGCGCGCAACGAGGCGATGGATAACAGCACAGTCCAATTAAACCCAGCCGCAGGGCGACAGACTGACCAATCAGTTCTGATGCCAATAACAACCCCCCTCTCCCCCCCACCACCACCACCACCAACACCCCAGCCTCCCACCTCCCACCCACCCCCTAGTGTCCACATGGACTCAAAAAGGCCTATGCTGTTCAGATTTGTGTATGTGCACATGTGCACTCATAACTCGCTGATATATGAAAGATGGAAAAGAACATGCACTCATATTGGATTGATTTGGTGCCAAGTGTAATATTGAAGACTAATACTGCGAGAGGGATTCAGTGGTACAGCAGCAGTGAGAGCACATGCTGTATAGGGCACGTTTCCTGGAATAAGTAACAGTTGATTTTTATTTTTTCAAAAGGACCCAAAAGAAACGGAAAAAGATGAAATGAAAGAGAGTGTGGAGAGATAGAGTGAGTGGGAAAGAATGAAAGGCACGTGCCTGCACGCCCCTTCTCTCTTTCATTCTCCCATTCTTTCTTTCATTCTCCTGCGCTCTCTCTTTCTCTCTCCTGCGCTCTCTCTTTCATTCTCCCATTCTTTCTTTCCCTCTCCTGCGCTCTCTCTCTCCCTCTCCTGCGCTCTCTCTCTCCCTCTCCTTCGCTCTCTCTCTCCCTCTCCTGCGCTCTCTCTTTCCCTCTCCTGCCTTCCTTCTGTCTCTCCACTCGGAGCAGCTGGAGCAGGTGTGCTATTACTCAGAAGAGTGAGTGTGCAAGAGGCTCCTCACATGCTTTGTAGGCACACACACACACACACACACACACACACACACACACATGCACAGGGATGTGCACGTACACACAAACACACACACACACACGCACACACACACACCACACACACACTCACACACACACACACTCTCACACAGGCACGTGGCACATACACACACACACACACACACACACACGTGCGCGGCACACACACACACACAGACACGCGACATGCACACATACATACACACACACACACACGCCTGCAACCACAGACAGTCAGAGACAGATACGCAAACATTCACAAATACACATTTTTACACACGCATACACAAACTTTCACAATGCACATTTTAACACTTATAAACACACATAGGCATGCACACTTAGACACACACACACACACAATACATTAGGCACATTTTTCGGGACATAATACAACAGATATTTCAGTCTGTGAAAGGGAGACAAACAACGCAGCCAAAAAAGACAATCACATGATAGCCTTACAGCCCATTGAACACACGCCCTTACTAGTCAGCCGGCGAGACATAGACAGATACTGGGGAGGTGGGAGTCATAACAGAGAGAGAGAGAGAGAGAGAGAGAGAGACAGACAGACAGACAGAGAGAGACAGAGAGACAAAGACAGACAGAGAGAGAGAGAGAGAGAGACAGAGAGACAGACAGAGAGAGACAGAGAGAGAGAGGGGGCTATGTGTCCTTGGCTCAGGAAACAGAGGGTTCCTGTTTGTTAGCCAAGCTCTATTGTTACAGTAACAACATACACACACACACACACACACACACTGACACCGTCTCTCTCTCTCTCTCTTGCACACACAAACACAGAGACACTGCCTCTCTCTCTTTCACTTGCACACACACACACCCACACACACACCGTCTCTCTCTCTTTCACTTGCGCGCGCACACACACACACACACACACACACACACACACACACAGTCTCTCTCACTTACATACACACACACAGGCACTGTCTCTCTGTCTCTCACTTGCACAGACACACACACTATGTCTCTCTCACTTACACACTTACACACCCTCAAGTCTCCAAAGACACTTGGCGTAATATGTCTCTGGTGGTGCGATGGCAGAGTTTAACCAAGCATCTGGTTTTAATGCAGGCCTGAGGTCATGGGTTGTTCAGGCTGCACCTGTACTCATTCCCCACAACCTCTCGCCATCCCTCCCTCTCTCCCTCCGCCTCTCTCTCACCATCCCTCTCTCTCTCTCTCTCTCCCCTGGCTCCCACTCAAAGCCACGGCCTCCGCTTCAAATTCCTCTCCTCTGGGCCTTCTCTTCATCCCTCCGTTTCTCGTTCTCTATCTCCCTCCACCGATCTTTGATCTGACCCCTACATTTCTCACTTGGTTCCCTCATCCGTCAGCCCCGTCACCGCCGTGTTGCCTTTTCACTCCCCGCCATCAGGTCACGTACACTCCCCATTTCTCTCTCTCTGTCTCTCTCTCTCGTTCCTCCACTCTACACCTCTCCAGCCCCCTATCCTCCCTTTCTCCCATCCTCAGCCCTCTCTCCATTCTGTTCACTCCCTGCTTAGGATGGTCTTCATGCCTTTCCCTCCACCCACACCAGGGGTGTAGTGGTAAAATCAGAGGTGGGTAAACTGTGAATGTGGTGATCATGGTGAGGTGGATGCACCCTGCAACACCAGATGTTTTAAAAAGACATGCAAAACATGTTTGAACAGTCCCAGTGCATTTTTAACTGTCTCTAATGCACATATAGATGACATAGTGTGATTTTGGGATGTTAGAAATCGTGCTTTTTTACATTACACTTGCTTGGTACATAAATGTGCTTGGTACATAAATTCTACTGCAGGGTGAATAACCTCCATTGATAGGTGGATAAACTCTTTTTCTGAAATTTGAGAGCTAGGTAAACTCCGTTCACTTGCGTTTATCCTCCACTACATCCCTGATCCACACACACACCCTCTCAGTTTGGCACTCCGTATGAAATCACTGTCTCCATCTGTTTCTTGCCCTCTCATGTCTTTGGGCTGTTTTTTCCTTTTGCAGTACATGCCATGCTTCATCGCTGTTGTCCTCCTTCTTCTTCTCCCTCTCTATTTCTCTCTCTCTTTCTCTGTAAACCACTCATCTTTGTTCTCTCCCTTCCTCTCTCTCTCTCTCTCTCTCTGTGTAAGCCACTCATCTTGGTTCTCTTGCCCCCCCTCTGTGTGTGTGTGTGTGTGTGTAAACCACTCATCTTGGTTCTCTTGCCCCCCCCTCTGTGTGTGTGTGTGTGTGTGTGTGTGTGTGTGTGTGTGTGTGTATGTGTGTGTGCAAGCCACTCATCTTGGTTCTCTTGCTCCCTCCTTCCCTCCCCCCTTCTGTGTGTGTGTGTGTGTGTGTGTGTGTATGTGTGTACGCCACTCATCTTGGTTCTCTTGCCCCCCCTCTGTGTGTGTGTGTGTGTGTGTGTACGCCACTCATCTTGGTTCTCTTGCTCCCCCTCTGTGTGTGTGTGTGCGTGTGTGTGTGTGTGTGTGTGTGTGTGTGTGTACGCCACTCATCTTGGTTCTCTTGCTCCCTCCTTCCCTCTCTCTGTCTCTCTCTTCCGTGGTGTGGTGCACTCCCACTCTCTGCCGCCCTCCTGTCTCGCTGCAGGCTGGTGTGTGTGCAGGCTGCCAGCCTCTCTCTACAGGGGTTCGTTTCCCTCTATGTGTGTGTGTGTGTGTGTGTACGCAGGAGGACGAACAAGATCTGGCAGGGAAACACACAGCCAACAGCCGATGCTGCCATTCCCACTGGGCCCACACCGACACACTCACTTATATACAAGAACTTGGAGCATCACTCCCTCGTCGTCTCTCCGTGTGTGTGTCTGTCCGTCTTTCCGTCCGCCTTCCCTCCGTCTGTGTCTCCGTCCATCTGTCTTTCCTCCGTCAGTCTCTCTGAAACTGAACTCTGTCACACGCACACGCATGTGCACAAACATGCTGACTACACAGGACTGGTGACGATCTCATGTGGACAAACATTACATACAAGACTCCCAATAACATCATGCACACACATACACACACACACACCACAGACATACACTAGTCCACAGGCAAAATTGACATATGCAAGATGGCTAACCTACTCAAAATTCTTTAAATGAGCACATCAAAGTCTCTTTGAACATGTATTCATAATTAGCAGTGTTCTGCCGTTGCATGTCTAAATAGCCCTTCAACTCACCATCAATAAGCGTATGCAATTGTTTTTTAAGCAAAGTCACCACACAGATGCGGATGCATATAGGCTAATTAAACCTATAGATTTCAGATAGGTTACTATAGATTAAAAATTCCTATGGCCCACTTTTTCTCTCCATCTCTCTCCCTACCTTCTGCCTGCTCTCTCTCTCTCTCTTTCTCGTCTCTCTCTCTCTCACACACACACACACTACAATTGTACAACCTGTTCTCTTTGGGGCACTCATAGTAACACCAGCGCACACAAACATAAACACTGGGTCACTAAGAATAACTCTCTCCTTTTCTGAGAGGCTACTGTTTATGTCTCAGAGCCTCTCAGAGAATAATTCTGCCCCCTCTTATCGGAGAATGTTTACGTCTCTCTGGGTCTTAAGTACACTCTAGTCGGGTCACGGCCCCTCGCAGGCTGCTGAGCACCGAGAGTTCATCGTGCTGAATGGGCGGATATGACCCGCGGCACCTTCAGAGACGCCGAACCGTGGTGACATGACATGGTGCGCTGAACAAACACAACAGCTGCGTTTGCAGCGTTTCGTTTCCTACTGACAGAGCACAGAAACGACCATTATTAATAGGCTATGCAAGTGTGTGTCTTTTGTCATTCATTACAAGTTGACGACCAGGCAAAGGTAAGTGGCATAAAAGGTGCAAAGAAATCCGTTGTCTCATAAAACCTCCGTGGAAATTTCTGTATAAAGCTTATAAAACGGGCGACTAAAATGTTGTGAGCATGTGAAATCCAATCTATCAGTCAACGTCCTGTTTGTAAAATCCGAAGAGTGGAGCCTGAAACATTTAGGGAACCTCTCCTGGTAGTGCTAAACTTCATTTCCCATAAGGCAGCGCGACTACGTCATTAGTTTGCGACATAACCAGAAGTGGTGAGCTGGCTTTGTCGAGTGGGTAAGAAATCGGATTAGTCCTCTACCCGTATACTTTACAATATTGAAATAACATATGATATTGTAGTTGTTTCTAAACGTTTCATAGCATTACACAAAAACCATAAATGTGACTTCATCAATGTTGCGCTGAAAAGAAGCTGTGTGTTAGCTGAATTAGCTAACAGTTAACTGAAGCTGTAATGGGCAACCTTTTGAATGAAAACGCGCCACAGGCTTTACTAATAACAGGGAGATTACAGGGACAGGGAATCTGTAATTCATAAACTGGCATGCTCTCGTTACGTTACGATCAGAGTTGTTGACATAGCCGTGCAGTGCTTTGCACCCATGTGCTGTATAGGTGATGTAAGCAGCTAAGGCTACTTCGTTCACCTGTTGGTTGTTTGCCAGCTATGTTACTGCTAATGGACAAGTTATGTTCTAGCAGAGAGATCTGTTGTGTGTTTTGATCCATGCATAATAGGTCTTTTTAATGTTTGATCATAATGTTTTGAAAATATTTGATCAGGGTGTCAAATAAATGGTGAACAGGTATTTTTAAAGGGAGAAGTTAAGTGCCATCCTTGTTACATACATCTGTCCACATAGCTGAAGTGTTAATAATTTCTGTCTGTCCTCAAATCGATGTCTCTTCGTGTGAAAGCACAACTGTCACATTATAGGCGTTTAACCCCGTTCTCTTTGTGATTTGTGCTTTTGTGTGTATGTGTGTAGGTTTACAGTTGTATTACTCTTTGGTTACCCTCATCATGACCAAGCTGCTGGAGTGGTTGTTGGGTGTGTCCCTGATCTGTGTTGCCTGGGGTCTGGTGACCTTTGACCTGCTGGACCTGAGGTTGCCACCTGTGTACCGGGAGGTGGCTTGGCCCATGCCAGTGTACCTGCTGGTGGCCTTTGGCTGCTACTCTTTGGCCACTGTTGGCTACCGGGTGGCTACCTTTAATGACTGTGAAGATGCAGCCAAAGAGCTACAGGCACAAATTAAGGAAGCCAAAGAGGACCTCAGGAAGAGAGGATTAAAAATGTGACCGAACAGACTCCGAGACTATACTGCACACACACTCTCACAAATAAGGCATGCACTTACTCATAAGAACATACACACACTCAAGCATGCACATACTCACATAATCACCAGACACACTCACACACACACACTCACTCACTCACACACATTCACAGACAATCTGTGTTTAATAAATGCACACATAGACACCACATGGATTGAAGAGACTTTTTGCCAGTGTGTCTTTGCCAGTGTCATTTACAAAAAAAAAAAAAACCCACATCCTGTTATACGTCCTGGCACCGCAATAGAGGAACCATGCTACTGGAATTAGAGACTGTTATTATGCCTGATAACGAGACTATCCACTGGCGTCAAAAATACGGGCTCATCTGGACTGGACCGCTGTGGCCACTCAGTCACAAGAGCACTGTGTTGGATAGCCAGGAGAAACATTCCCACTGATGTGACAGAGTGTTTTTCCTGGTCAGAACAGCACCCCTGTCACCCCTGCACCCTCGGTCTGACCGGGGGGCTCGCAGCAGACCAGGAACATGAATATTAATGTGTAGCGGGGGATGTGGGTGGAGCACGGGGGCGAGTTGAACTCTGCAGGGATTACCCAACTGATTAAGTCAAATGGCTGTGTGGTTATGCTAATGAGGCCCCGGGTAAGGTTACTCTCGAATTAGACTTTCTGATGTGGCCGGCGATGCCGTCGTCCACTGCGGCTTCGTCGGTGGTCGGGACGAAGTCCGCATTCCACATGTGTCCGAGCGTTTCATTCTCTCTCCCTCTCCCTCTCTCTCTCTCTCTCTCTCTCTCTCTCTCCCCCCATAACAGGGAGCTGTCACGATGTGATTAAAAAGCTTCTCTTGAAAATGATGTGTATTCAATGAATGAGTGCCCTCCACAAAAAAAAACATTTCATCCAGTGACCACTGCTGTGTCTGGTTTCTGAGATGGAAAAGTACAATTTGTCCCATGATACCCGAGACATGAATCTGAGCAGAGGAATACATTAACAGTGCTTCCCCTTCACAGGGGGTGGTATGCAGGCTTTTGAAAAACCCTAATCCCAAAGCCACTAACTGCGCAACATGCTGGCTATATTTGTATACCTTTTAAGATTAATTTGATATTTCTGGCTAGTAAAGCTCTTTGGTTCTCCTCAGTCCTGCGATGGTCAACCCCACAACCTCGTTCTGTGATCCAATGCAAAGTGCAAACAAAGATTGGCTTCAGAACAGACTTTCAGGGGGTTGGAGGATATTTTTTTACATTACACTTAGCTGACACTCTTATCCAGAGCAGCAATTATTTACAAGGTTTAGTTACAGTCCCTGGAGCAATGTGGGGTTAGATGCCTTGTTCAAGGGCACTACAGCCATGGATGGAGCAATGTGGGGTTAGATGCCTTGCTCAAGGGCACTACAGCCATGGGTGAGGGTGCAGGAAAGCACTACAGTAGTTGTTTACTTCCCCACCCCGATTCTTCCAACTGGAATGGGATTCAAACCTGCAACCTTCAGAATTACCAGGCCAACTCTCTAACCACTAGGCCACAGCTGCCACACTTTACGTTGCACTTAGCTGATGCTCTTATCCAGAGCGACTTACAGTTATTTATTTAGTTACAGTCCCTGGAGCAGTGTGGGGTTAGATGCCTTGCTCAAGGGCATTTCAGCCATGGGTAGGGCAGGATTCAAACCTGCGATTCCGATCCTAAACCAACTTGACGTGTTCTTTACGAGACTTTATGATACGATACATATTACGATACATTTGCATCACGATACATTGCGATACTGGGTATATTGCAATATATTGTGATATTCTAGTTTAGTGAAAATGTAAAAATAGAGTTGAATTATCAGTTGTTGTTTAAGATCTAGTTTTAGATCTTATCAAAGCTGAATTAAATCAACATAACTCAGAGTTACTGAACTCAACATTGCTCAAAAACATAAAGTGCATAAAATAGGACTCAGAAATTGATACAGTATATTGTGAAAGTATCATGATATTGATGTTTAAATCGATACAGTGTATTGCGATACGATATATTACGATATTTTTGCACACCCCTACGGAGCAGGCTGCTGCAAGACGGGACGCAGCCTGAACGTGTCCCCCACAGAGACTTTAAAGGGCTCAGAGCACAGATCCCAAGCTGCAAACACTTAAGAGGTGGAAATCCCACTTTGAGAATGTTAAAAACCCTGCCATGTATTTGTTCTGTCTGTGCATGTTGATTTCACTGATTAGCCGATCTGCCTCGTTGCTCACCTGTGGCAAGTCACCTCGGTGTTTGACATGCCCTGATAAAGACATGCTTCAAAACGTGCAGGCCTGCAGCCAACGATAAAAGCTTTTTGATTTGGGAGGAGTGCAGTGAGTGCCTCAAAGTTTTTTTCTGTTTTTGTAGCTGGTCTACAGTACCCGTCTGATGTTCTGTGTGCTCTTTGGGATCAGCTGGTTCAGAAATATGGTCGGATATGCAGCAGGGTTTTTTTTAACTTCCTAAACCCAGGGATCTCCACCTCTGCAAATACTTCTGTGAAGTTACTCCTCCACCTCCACCGCTCCAGACCACAGGAGCTCCGGGCTTGTTTGGAGTTTTTGCTGGAGCCTGCAGTTCCAGCTGGGAGCCAGCTTGCTTTTATATGTCCTGGCGTGGCCTTGTATTGAGTGTTGCGCTAAGTTCTGACTCACAGATGTTGGCCCACGGTTGTGAACTGTCACTTGGGGACCAGGGATGTGATCAATGCCTCCAGCCAGCCAGCCAGCCAGCCAGCCAGCCGGACAGCACTGAATGATAATTAAACTGCGTAGCAAATGCTGAATAGGTCAAGGCATTTGTTTAACCTTTAATTATTTATAAGGATGGTGCCCAAGAGATTTAAGAACCAAATCTGTTGGTGAGTGACCTGGTCAAAATGGCCACACATGAAAACAAGCAGGGCACAAAGTGGACAGGCAACATAAAACGTTACACAAAAACCTGAATAAGAAATCAGGGGAAACAAAAGAGAACTATGTGAGACTAAATAAATACGCTGCAAGGGGAAAAACGAAACCAACGTGCCAGAATCAAACCGCAGAGATAAAATGTACACATTAAACTCCGAGACACCGATGTTGGCTGGCTGAGGTGGTTAAAAAGCCTGTGTCTGAAGTTTTAAAATCACCAAGCAAAGTAAGAACATTGTAATTTTATAGATTTTTTTTAGTTCCTTTGGAGGTTGGGGAGGAAACTTGAAGGCCTGTTCCTGCTCCTAGCTGAATCTTTGTTTTGCTGTGCTGAGGGCGCCATGTAAAGTAAACGTTAGGTATGAATGGGTACTAACATATTTAAGGACGATAAGCGGGCTGGCTGTACTAAACAAACAAAGGTGTAACAATAGAACAGCCTTCTCACAGTCAAGCGTGCCAGGACTGTCAGTCATAATGAGGAAGGCCATGTACACACTCCTCTCTCCCACACACACTCTGTCTCACAAACAGTCTGTCTCACACACACTTTGTTCCCCACACACCCTGTCCCATACACACCCTGTCCCACACACACTCTGTTCCACACACACTTTGTCCCACAAACACTCTGTTCCACACACACTTTGTCCCACACACACTTTGTCCCACACACACTCTGTCCAACACACACTCTGTCCAATACACAGTCAAAGGAGCTAAGTTGTAAGAAACTGGACTGCTTTTTGGAGCTTGAAGGCGTTTCAACTTTCATCCAAAAGGCTTTTTAAGTTCTTGTCTGATGATTGGGAACCAGGAGCTATATCTCTGGATCACTGGAGGTGGGGCTGACCACAGACCACACCCCTCATCCCATGACAAAATGGAATGAAGAAAAAGATATAGCTCCTGGTTTTCCAATATCAGGCCAGAACTGAAGAAGCCTTTTGGATGAAAGGTAAAACATCTTCAAGCTCCAAAAAGAAGTCCAGTTGCTTACAGCTTAGCTCCTTTGACTACCATGACCTGAATGAATGCTAATCTACACAGACCTCAGGCCAAGACAGTTTGTAAAAGCCACATGGACAGACAAGTGGCACTAAAGTGGCAACGTCACGCCTCTTTTCGCCGTCAACAGAGAAACATGCCCAGTTTCTAAAAACAGAAAACTATTTAAACCCCATCTACCACTGTGCCTGAGAGCTCATTCACACTGACTTGAGCGCGTACAGCACGCAACCGTGTACAACATGTTTGTGTAGTGACAGAATACGCTCAGATCACGCGTGCGGTGTGAATAGTCTAATTTGTTAACATGCATTCTAAATGAATACAGACAGAAAATGGGCATGCGCTGTATACAGAGAGTGTTTGGTGTGAATGAGGCCTAAGATTAACCCCCCCCCCCCCCCCCTTGCTCCAATTAACATGAGACTTACAGTCTTTACAGTGAGCGAGGAGAGTGTGAGGTCCAATGTCAGTCTGTTTCTCCACAGAGGAACGCGAATCTGTAGCCTGTGGCCACGTTTCCTCAGGATGAGTGACCCAGAGATGTTTTTTTTTTGCTAAAAAACTATCTTTGTTCGTGCCAGAGTTTTTTTATTCTTTCTCTCGCCATGGTCAGTGTCTTGGAACACAAATCCATCATCACATTTTAAGACAGGGATGTGAGGCTTACATGTTTTGGGATGAAAGCCTTTTATGAAGACTTTTTCTCTCCTCTTTATCTCTTTACCTCTCTCTCTCTCTCTCTCTCTCTCTCACACACACACATGCACACTGTCTCTCTCTGTCTCTCCATCTCTCTTTCTCTCTCTCTCTGTCTCTCACTCTCTTTCTCTCTCACACACACATAGACACTGTCTTTCTCTCTGTCTCTACATCTCTCTTCCTCTCTCTCCATTTCTCTGTCTCTCACTCTCTTTCTCTCTCTCACATACACACTGTCTCTCTGTCTCTCCATCTCTCTTTTTTTCTCTCCATTTCTCTCTTTCTCTCTCTCACACACATACACACACTGTCTGTCTCCTTGTCTCTCCATCTCTCTCTCTCTCTCTCTCTCTCTCACACACACACTGTCTGTCTCTCTGTCTCTCCATCTCTCTCTCTCTCTCCATCCCTCTCTCTCTCACACACATACTATCGGTCTCTCTGTCTCTCTCTCTCTCTCCATCCCTCTCTCTCTCTCCATCCATCTCTCTCTCACACACACACACTGTCTGTCTCCCTGTCTCTCCATCTCTCTCGCTCTCTCTCCATCCCTCTCTCTCACACACAGACACTGTCGGTCTCTCTGTCTCCCTATCTCTCTCTCTCTCCATCCCTCTCTCTCTGTCACACACACACACACTGTCTTTCTCTCTGTCTCTCTCTCTGTCCATCTCTCTCTCTCCATTCCTCTCTCTCTCTCTTACACACACACTGTCTGTCTGTCTGTCTCTCTCTCTCTCTCTCTCTCCATCTCTCTCTCTCCGCGTTGTATTGTTATGTGGCCTGCGGTCACCCCCTCAGTGGCAGCTGCCGCCTCATCCTCGCCCCACTAACCTTTGACTCTGGACTGTCTCTGCGGCTGCTGGACAAGGCCGAGGCCTAAGCGCCGTCCAGAGAAAACAGTTATTTTTAAACCTTGCATTTTCAGCCTGCTGTTCATATTTCAGCGCAGAATTCCCCCTCCTTCTCTTTCTCTTCTTTCTGCTGTTTTACATCCATGGCCAAATCCAACCCTCTACCCACCCACCCCACCCCACACACACACGCACACACATACACAGAATCATACACACACACACCCCACACACACATGCACACACACAGACACACACACACACATACACACACACACATACACACAGAAAAACACACACACACACACACACTCTGTCTGCCTGTGCTCCAGTTGATCCGCTCAAAGGCGCTTTAGAGTTAATGATTGTAATGGCAAAGCTGGGCTTGTTTCGCTGAAAGATGGGATGTGATTAAAATTCTCCCGGGACAGCAAACATATGAGCACAAGCGCGGTCGGTCGGTCGGTCGGTCGTTCATCTGAGCTCTTGCCCCCTCTCGCTCCCCTCCGTCAGCACGCACCGCACCGCACCGCACTGCACAACCCTACATGTGGGGCCTCACACACTCTGTGTGTGTGTGTGGATTACAACCCGCTGCACTGTGTTTAAGCCCACAGTAATAATTTTCACCGCACTCTGTGTGTCCGTGTGTGTATGTATATAGGTTGTTATTCCACTCTGTTGCACACACACACACACACAGGCTGGAATCACAGGGCTGGCTGTAATGTGGGTCGCAACCCTGCTTGCTTGCACATTTTTATGTTAATGTTTATTTGACAAAAAATCTCTCTCAGCTGCAAGATTCGGAGTTCGGTGAAAAACCACATTACACCACGCCCATTCATTTTATATACATACGGGCGGCCATAAATATTAATCGTATCCGACTTGAACGTGTGTTCAGGGGGATTTTTCCAGAAAAAAAGGAAGGGGGGGGAGCTGGCAGTGCGTGCAGTGTGACAGTTGAGTGGTGGGTTTCATATTTAAATATGGGGGGTGTCGGTGGGGGAGATATAGGTGCTTTAAGAGTTATGCAGACGATTATCAATGAGGTGGCGCTCTCAGAAAATCGAATTTTCTCCAAAAAACCTTCAAATCACCCCAGGTGAACACAGCACCCAATCTCCACGTTCACTCTGTTCAAAGTACCGCAAACTGCTCTCTGGTGGGAAACGGCTGTCCAATGAAAACATCTATAGCTATCTCCAACTGCAGCCCCTCTGAATCTAAAATTACCTAGTGATATTTCCTCGCTTAAATAACAGCCTTCACCTCAAAAGAATAATACATTTATTATTGATTTGACAGCCATGTCTCCAGTTATCCTAACAAAATGTCAAGGACGTCAAGGAAGGAGTGAAAAGTCTATTCATATCTTTGGCGGTGCGTTGAATGAAATATTGCTAAGACGCTCTGCCTCTGATGAATGATTAATAGCACATAACGACGTTCCTCCTCCTATATTTATGAGGTCAGTAATACAGATCATTACATTTTTTTCCGACAGCAGATTGGTTCTATAATAGAACGGTTAAAAAAAACCCTTTTAGAAAAAAGGCAGGGTTGTTTAAGCACCCAAAACTTTTGCAGGCCCGGTAGAGCAAAGCTGAGTATAGTTTATTCAGACATATAGAAATGCACTTTTATTATTTGCTCTAAGTCTGTCAGATAAAATCATGTAAGGAGTTTTAGTGTACAACTTGCAAGAAAAACAACTTTAAAAACATTAAATCTTGCCAAATGCCGGAAAGAGCACAGCTGGCATAAAGAAAAGCTTGTTAGTATGCTAACTGTCTTTGCCCGTGTAGGTGGAGATGTGCTGTAAAAGCTTTCTCTCCTTTTTTTTCTTGTGTTTTTTGCTGGGTCATCTGTCTTGGCTGCAGAACTACATAATGCATACCCTAGCCTGTGTGCTCGTGAGAATGACAGGTATGCCTACAGTTGGTTATTTTTTCTCTTGCATGACCACATATTATCAAAAATAAGATTTTCGTAATCCACAATATGGATTTTGTCAGTACCAAAACTATTTGCTTATAGAAAGATACCACACAGAGTGGCAAATTGTTGCATCGTGCTGCTTTAATGTAAACATTGTAATGACAAGTCATTAGAGACATTGTAAATCATGCACACATATGCACAGAATGTGAACAAACCATTTGCATTTTAAGCTTGAACGCCAGTGTGACTGAAAACAACTGTTTCCTGTTAGGACTCTGTTCAAAGCAAAGCCACTTCAGATTAACAAGTAAAAAAATGACAGTTTACATTTCACAAAAGTCAAGGCCCTGTTCAACGCAATGTTTAGAGCAGATTGTGAACATTAAAAAAATATTTAGCCAGCCAGACAAATATTTAACACGAGTGTACAGAGAGCTAACATAAACACCTGGTCAAGAATTTGATCGAGAGAAAAAAAAGAGAAAAACTTCAATCCAGAAATACCTTCCTTTCAAAACTCCTCAAATCAGTTACTCAACCGAATGCCGAGACTCTTTTCTCTATTTTCACAGTTGTTTTTAATATCCATTTAGTCTTTTATGTCTGCTGCGTGATGAAGCCAAAGATAACAACTAACTATTGGAAAATTGAAAAAAAAAAAATCAAAAGACTTTCACCTGATGAATGGTCCCATAACGATAATGAACACAGTGACAGATAGCACCTATACAGACAGTGGGTTATCAGACGCTAGTGGATAAGCTGATATCGTGTAAACCAGGGTGGGATCTTAAGGATGCCTAGATGGGGCAGGGGCTCACCTCAGGCCGTTTGTCATTAAGGCTCCTAATGAGCTAATTAAATTCCCCGCCGGGGTGGGTTGCTGGCGCTCTGGAGGTGTTGATGGATATCGAGAGACCCAGGAACGCTAGAGTTCATCTCCTCAATAAGCCTCCCTGGCCCCAAAGAAGAGTATAC
>CM050201.1:26422500-26427500 GCA_027475355.1 Coilia nasus
GCACACACAAACACACCCACTCTCTCTCTCTCTTTCTCTCTCTCATTCTCTCTCACTGTTACACACACACACAGAAACACACACACAGACACTCTCTCTCTCTTTCTCTCTCTCATTCTCTCTCTCTCAATGTTACACACACACACACACACACACGCACACACACAAACACACACTTTTTCTCTCTCTCTCTCTCTGTCTCTCTTTCTTTTCTTTCTCATTCTTGATTCTCTGTAAGATTGTCTGATTAAATTCTGGCCCTAATCCAGATTGCCTCAAGAGGGTTTAGTTATTTTCTTTTTTCACTCTTTAAACACCTACTCCTCAGCCTCTTCTCTCCTCAAATAATTCTATGCACTTGTTCACACACTCACACACACACACACACACACACACACACACACACACACACACACACACACACACACGCACGCACACACACACACACACACACACACACACACAGGGTTAAGTTATTTTTTCCTCAAATCTTACAGGCTTTCACTCTTTAAACACCTACTCCTCAGCCTTTTCTCTCCTCAAAGAATTCTATACACTTGTTCACACAGTCACGCACACTCACACACACACACACACACACACACACACATGGTGTCATGGCGACACACCACACATGGCACTGCACTTATTTTCACCATCAGTGTTCTGCTTCCTGCCAGGCAAGCAGACATTACACACACACACACACACACGTTACACACACACACACACACACACACACACTACATTTTGGGTGCTTACGGCCTTTATGTTGTCTGCGGTCGGGCCATGCCCGGCGGCGGCCGGCGTGTGAACGTCTCGCCCCCCCCCCCCCCCCCCCCCCCCCCCGCCTGCCGCTCGCCTACTGAAGTACAGGGGGCCGCTGCGCCCCGCGTGTGAACGTCTACGCCACCTCCATCTGCGTCTGTAGTGCCCGACATGAAACGAGGGGAGCCCGCCATGCCGGCCCGCCTGCCCCGCCGGCACCGCCCTCCACCCCCCCTGCCCGCCACTCGCCGCTCGCCTACTGAAGTAAAGGGGGCCGCAGTGGCCGTGTCTACGGGGGGCCACAGCCCTTCAGGAGGTCAGACGGTTAAGAGTGTGTGTCTGCTCCACACCACTCTGGACCTGATTTACAGCCCCATGCCTCACGGAGGCACACACACACACACACATTTATGGCCTGTGACTCGTAGAAATACACACAAACTAAACACACACACAATCTAAGCACACACACTAAACACACACACACACTAAACACACACACTGTCCGCCACAACAGCTGCTTTAACTGTCACGGCCGTAAAGGCCTTTGG
Organism: Coilia nasus; assembly: GCA_027475355.1. NCBI lineage: Eukaryota > Metazoa > Chordata > Actinopteri > Clupeiformes > Engraulidae > Coilia > Coilia nasus. Next base: position 26,423,820 of record CM050201.1, read on the forward strand.
AGGCACACCGGCAAGAACAACACACCCAGTCATGGAGAGAGAAAGAGTAAAAAGGCCGAGTGGAGGGGAGGGTGAATAGAGAGGAAGAAAAGAGACAAGTTTATATGCTGCGGAGCGAGAGAAAGAGAAAGAGGGGGGAGATAAAGACAGAAAAAAGAGGAGAGGAAGAGTCCCACCTGTGTGTTTAACCCCCTGCCAACACACATGGACATTGTGTTTATGAAGAGGACGCCACTGTCCTCCCCGACTATTGTTGCGCCTTCCTGTCACAGGGCCCGTGGCTTGACCTCAGGAAGCGGCGAAGCTCCAATCCCAGGAGCGCTGCCTATTACTGTACTCCAGTTAAGGATTCACCCTTTACCGCCACATTAGCCAGCTTTTCCAGCATTCTATTTTTATGTGTGATATTCCGCTATGATACTGTAATGATGCTGTAATCATGTAGTGCTCCAATTTTTCGTGTGGGATAATTCCATTATACCCATAGAGATTGTTATTTTCACACAGGACAGTTTTCGTTTACAAAAACAAAAGGAAAAGTCCGTTCCTGGGTGTGGTTTTCCCAAAAATATTGTTTATTTCACATAAGAATTTTCACATTAATCAATATCAAAGGAGTCTCTTTTTTTAATATAATCCTCTATATATACACATATGATACACTTTTACATACACTTGTACAAAAGAAGGTTTCAGGAGAAATCATACCGAAGTTAACTCTTGTCAGTTATTAAGTGTGTGTTGGTCGTTCGAAACACCCGCTCCCTCCTCGCAGAGTGTATACACACATGCGTACACGCGGTATACACACACTCTGTATACACACGTGCTTCCTCTGTGAAGCATCAACACCCCCAGATGCATTTCTTTTTGTGCTACTAAGTGTCCACAACAACTTTACAGTATTGTTCTCAGAGTCCAATCTAAATTGGTTCCATTTGGAGCATGTTTGTGGAGTGAGTGATTTTAAAAGAAAAAAAAAAAAACAGAAAAATGTCCATCATGGAAATGAAAAATCTGATTCACGGATGGGGATACAACGCTGTCGTGTATTTACAGCTGGAGTTCATCTCTGTTTTTGTTTTGGGGGGGAGCCCAAATCTTCGGAGTTCGAATGTATTGGATTCCATTCGGGCAGCTCTGCCGTACAGTGGTATACGGGGGGGAGCTCTGGTGAGGGGCTGGGGAGGGTGGAGGGTGGAGGAGAGAGTGGGGGTTTGGTGACGGTGAGTTGAGACCGGAGTGATTGTCCTTGGCAGTTTTAAATGCTTCGGGTTCCGCGGCGTAAAAATGAGAGGCCAGCCTCCCTCTGTTCCGCCAGTCTGTTTCTTTTCTTTCTTCTTTTTTTGGCAAACGAATGTCTTTTATTCCTTTCGCTAACGCTCACACACATATACTGCTTTCGCTTTTCACTTTTTTTCACACATTTTTTTTACCGTTCTCTCTTGCTCTGTTGCTTTCACACTCTCATTCCATGCAGTAAACATTTTCACATAATTTTGTTCATGTTATGTACAGTCATTTGCTCACAGCAAACTTCATAAATTATTCTAACAGAACATTTACACTTTAGTGTTACAACTTTTTTTGAATGTAAATGTGTGTGCATGTGTGTGTGTGTGTCTGTTGTGTATATGTGTGCTTGTGCTTGTGCTTGCGTGTGTGTTTTAAGAGGTTGTTATGTAGATGTGTGGCTGTGTGTGCATCAAAGTGTGTAATGAACTGTAATGGGCTGTAACATGATGTGTGAATGTAAATATGTGGTGTGTGTGTGTGTGAATATATGGTGTGTGTGTGTGTGTGTGTGTGTGTGTGTGTGTGTGTAGTGGTATGATCGCGTTTGTTCAGTGCTATTGGAGCACATGATCCAGTAGAGTCAGCAGCAGTGGACAGATTCAAACCCTGCTCTTCTTCTTCCTCTTCGTCATCTTCCTCTTCCTCGGATGCTACAATTGACAAACACTCTGTAAATGCAAAACGACCTTCTCCCATCCCCCCCTACAAGACAACACTTTGGGTTTCTGTACATTGGAGAACCTGACACTGCTGTCTTTGGCTCATGTGGTGGTCAGCAAGTCCCAGATAACTCCGGGCCAGAACTGGACCAGATGTGTGCTGAAACAGAACCGGGTTCGGGACTAAGAACCAGGTCCAGTCCAGAATCATCGTCTCTCCAGAATGTGTTTTTTTCCATCTGGATGGAGCTCTCTGTATCTGCTATGAGTCTTTTCTGTTTTTTTTTTCTTTAAGTGTTAAGGTAACTGTTCTTCATAGTTTAAGCACTTTTTCCAAAAGTTCAGCTTTTGTCAAAATACGAATAAGGAAGAAGGAAACATTTACAAAAAAAAAAAAAAAAAAAAATCAATGTTTCCCTTGACAAGAGGAAATCCTTCCAGAAAAATACTGACGTCTGGGTTCTCAAAAAGGAGAAAAAAGGTTGACTACAGCTTCAGGGAATGTATTCCCCATCCCAACCTTTCGATCTGGAACATTCCTTCTGTACACGTTCCTTTCCCAGCGGCCTGCGCCGGGCTGTTTTTGTATTCATCTAGTATGGCCACTACAGGCCACCGTTACTGTAGTCCTTTGAGCACTCAAATCTATGGGATTTGTAGTCTTAGTGTCTCACTGCAGCGACAGCAGCAGTAAGACTGTCAACAGCAGCGTGGTGAGGGAGATGCTCGATGACATCACTGCTGAGTTGGTCTTTACGATCTTCTGAACCTCAGCCAGGCTTACCACTGGGTCGTCTAAGGAGAAGAGGAGAAGGTTTCAGAGGTTAGACCCAATGCATGACCAAAACAATAAAAACCATACGAGTATACGTCAGCAAGATCAGCAGGGGAATTTTGTATTTTGGCCAAGCATTACTGCAAATAAACCACCTTGATTCAGAACGCGACTGTGGTCAATTTGGAAAACGTAAGACCATGAAGCAAGGCAGCGGGCAGACTAAAGTGGGTGTGTCTAACCTAAAGACTAAAGTGGGTGTGTCTAACCTAAAGCCAACACTTGATTTAGTGCAAGACGTTAAAGCTCAATTTGAAACATAACACAAGAGTGCACACACACCTGCTGGGAGTCTGTTAGAAGGGTTGTGTACTCCACCTCCTGTTCCGACATGGGCTTCTTGAGAACCTGAGAAACAGACGGAAGGGAGGGAGGGTTAGACTTTTAGATTTGAGGATGTTTTTTTCCCCCAAAAGCGTTGATTAAAGAACATGCAAAACATCTAAAGTGATATTTTTTCTTCACAGATTTGAATTCTGGAGCAGTGGGGGTGGGGCGGGTGCAGCAGACTCACCATCAGATGCCACGACGTCCACACGGAGACGCAGGCACTCCTCGCCATGGTGATGGAGTGGTTTGGCTAGAGAGAGACAGAACGACAGAGAGAGGGAGAGAGAGAGAGGGAGAGGGAGAGTGTTAATTACAGGCATGGACTGGTTCAACCACTAATCCAGCCTTCACAGCTGCAGTGTGTGTGGGGGGGAAGTTATTTTTTCAGTATGAAAGTGTGTGTGTGTGTGTGTGTGTCTGTGTGGAACTGTGCTAGACACAGTAGTCACACAGTCTGTTGCCCACCTATACTCACTATTTGTCCTCCTATTTTTTTTTTTTTTTTTTTGCCCCAGTGACAAACACCCCTCCACACTCTATCTACCCCTGACAGGGTTGGAC
>CM050201.1:26442500-26452500 GCA_027475355.1 Coilia nasus
GGCAGAAGTGTTTTCAGACACACTCGTCCTTCCTCTTTCAGGGTCACTCGGGAAGAACAGAGTGGGCAACGGCAGAGCGGGGGATAGGGAGCGAGGGATAGAAAGATGAAAAAAGAAAGAGAATGACACACTGTAACACCGCAGTGAGTGGGAAAGAGAGCATGGGGGGGGGGGGGGGGGGGGGCGAGGGGAGAGAGCCGAACGAGGAACAGACAGAGGAGGAGAACGAAGCGAAGCGATAGAGGGAAGAACTGAAGAAAAAAAAAAACGAGTGCGTACGAGTGCGCACTGACTAATGGTTGCGGCTGGCAAAACCGATAAAAAGATTGTGCTGAGGGGGGATTGCGCTGAGGGGGACAGAAAGCATTTCTCTTTCTTTCTCTCTCTCTCTTTCTCTTGCTCTCACCCTCTCTCTCTCTCTCTTTCACCCATCTTCTTTCAGGGGGCACAGAGCAGGCTGTGGAAATAAGTAGGGGGTGAGGGCTCTGAAAAGAGGTGGCATGTAAGGTTGAGATGAAAGGTAGAGAGCGAACCGTAAAGGAAAGAGGTCTGGAGGGGTGGGGGGATAAAGAGAGGGTGACAGAGAGAGAGAGAGAGGGAGAGAGGCAGAGAGAGAAAGAGAGTGAAAATGTGAGAGGTGGTGGAGGGCCGCAGCTGGGAGAATTCTGGGCTCTGTGAGAATGGGACTGTGTGAAGCGGTGTGTGTGTGTGAGTGTGTGTGTGTGTGTGTATGAGTGTGTGTGTGTAGGAGAGACCCTGAGTACTGGCCTCCCATTCAGGAGCCCAGAGCAAAGTGCCGGCGTGAGTGACAGACAGGCCGAGTGAAAGGCACTTCATCAACGCTGAACTCCGACCCCTCTGATCGGTCACACCAGCCCCAGACCTTTGTGCGCCGCCGGACCGGGGAAAGCAGCGCGCTAATTTTCGGAGGAGCGCATAACAAAACAAGCATTTAGCCGGCCGGATGGAACAACAAGCCGGCCAGAGAAAGGGAGCCATTCGGGGGAAATATGCCATTGAAAATCGCCCATTTTCTCACAGAGGGGCGAAGAGCAGAGGGGTGAGAACCCCTAACCATGAATGCCCCTTGCTCCGCTCTTTTGAGAGACATCGAGACTAAACAAGGTGGCAGACGGGTGAGAAAGTGTGACGAGAGAGCGAGAGAGAGAAAAAGAGAGGAGAGAGAGAGGTTGATAGAAAGAGCAAAAGAGAGAGGGTGAGAGGGTGAGAGAGAAAGAGAGAGGAGAGAGAGAGGTTGATAGAAAGAGCAAAAGAGAGAGAGTGAGAAAGAGAGAGAAGAGAGAGATTGGTAGAAAGAGCAAAAGAGAGAGAGTGAGAGAGAAAAGAGAGAGAGATTAATAGAGCAAAAGAGAGAGTGAGAGAGAGAAAGAGAGAGAGAAGAGAGATTGATAGAAAGAGCAAAAAAGAGAGAGAGAAATCGAGAGACAGAGTGAGAGACTGAGAGAGAGAGAAAGAGAAAGGAAGAAAGAGGTGAACTTTGTTCCACAAAAGTGAACTGGCTGGCATGTGGCGTTCTGCCAAAACCTGAAGGAAAAAAACAAGAACTGGGGAAAGGGGAGACAGGTACCTTGGAAAAAAAGACGAGAGAAAAAGGGGGGAGTCAGGTACGAATGAGGGGAGAGAGAGAAAAAAGAAGCAAGAGAGAGAGAGGGAGAGGGAGAGAGGGAATGCGGGAAGCTTACTCATTCTCTAACAGGGGGAAGAGCGTGAGTAAGACAAATGGGGGTATGCGCAGTCAGAGAGTGCGGAGCAGACAGTGAACGAGTACATCCGCTGAGGGTGTACGAGCTGAAGAGCTGGACCTAAAATATGTGAGTGTGTGTGTGTGTGTGTGTGTGTGAGTGTGTGTGTGTGTACGTGTGTGTGAGGGATGGCTAGTGAGTCAGGCTTTTGGAACTAAATCTGCGCCATGGTCTGAACTCCTGCCTCAACCGGCTCTCCCTGAGTTACGCTCACACACACACTCTTACGCACACACATACACACACACACACACCTGTGCCCATTGAGTTTAACACCTTCCTGGTTGAGTTAACATATTAAATCATCCCTAACCTGGGGGGTAGTCTTACACGCTGATACACACGTCATTCTACATGCTGAGACAAGCGAGACTCACATAAACAAATGTATGTGTGTGTGTGTGTGTGTGTGTGTGTATTTGTGTGTGTGTGTGTGTGTGTGTGTGTGTGTGTGTGTGTGTGTAGCCCCTCTGGACAGACAAGCAGGGGGAACGCGCTCAGGCAAGCACACACTCACTCACTCACATATACACACACACACATACTAACTCAAGCACCCACACACTCTTACACGCCTAAACAGAGCTGTCAGAAACAGAGTGCTACTTAAGGCAGGAACACAGTGGCAGTGTGTTAGAGGAGGCCCTGACCCTGAAGTCAACCAGCCTCAAGGTTTTTTTCTCTCTCCCTGCCGTCTCTCTTCTTCCTTTTATCACTCTCTCTCCCTCCCTCTCTCTCTTTCTTTCTCCCTGTCTCTCCTACACACACACACACACACACACACACACATACACACACATACTTCCTCTCATCCTTTACTGACTCCCACTTGTACCATGCAGCGCAAAGCCCCTTGGCCACACACACACACACACACACACACACACACACAGACACACACACATGCCTATCTACAGGTCTGTTCCTTCTAGTCTGATATGTGTGCATAGCAGCAACTCCTGAAACCTCCCACTCATACTCCATGAACATACACACACACGCATACACAGACACGTGCGTATACATAACAAATCATGTCATTTGAAACGGGGCCACCAGACAAGGTAATTAGTCTTTGCTGCTTTATCAACAGCCTAGGACAGTCTGTCAGCAATTACTTACAGGCCTCCAATTAAGGGCATTGATTGATAGACGGCAATCACGAGGCGCGCAGGGAGGCAGAGCGCACAGCGGAAAGAGACCGGGGGGAATTGATTTAATGTCGCGCAATTTTTAACGACACTGCTGTGGACCCATATTCCTGGTCCGGGTTGGACCGGAACCAGAATCAAAGAATCTGTGTGGTGACTTAAGTGAGCTCAGGATTTTGATGAGGGGAGGGGGGGGGGGTTGAAACAGATGGCTAAACGACAGGAGAGGAGGAGAATTTAATGGGGTAAAATTTCTTCCCTGTCTGTAGATGTGGAATAATGGTTCTGACTGCCAGGATAAGAGTCTCGACCACAAACAACAGTAAACACCGCAAACAACAGGCGGCAGGTCACTGTGATTTATGCAGTATCACCTGCATCACCTGTCTGGTTAATGAGGCAGGATGGGCTCAGCATTTATATGCAGGGAGGGGTGTGGGAATGAAAAAGAGGCAAAATTAAGGACAATTAGTTCACGGCCTAAAGGCTAACTGGTCAGTTGTGTTTGCGGTGTAGTTTGCAGTGTGTGTGTGTGTGTGTGTGTGTGTGATAGAGAGAGAGAAACAGAGACAGAGCAGCCAGTGCATGTAACAGTAAACACGGTGATTGATTAGTATGCCTTAATGTCAGTGGAAGTGATGGAATAGTTTGTATGATTAAGTGAGTCTTTCTGTCAGTGACTGATTGCGGACACCCATACACCCCAGTGTGCGCGTCTATCCCTTTTCTCATATCACCCTTCACAACCGTCATGGTGTCCGACTTTAACTCTGAACTGCAATTCATCTAAAATGGCCTTCTGACCCGCAGGCTCGGCTCGCATTTCTGTCCACGAAATCCAGGCGATCCATCTCGCCGCCTTCAGCTTGTGCGTCCTGACCTCCTGGCCGGAGTTAGGGTGGCGGATCCTGTCCCTCAACTTATCGCCTGAAATACGGCTCCCTTTTCTGCGTTGCACAATTTTTCAACTCGAGCTAATATTAAGAGAAATAGTCAAGATGTCCCAGCGAACACAACGCACGCAAGAAGCTTGCTCAACCTGACAGATTGTTTCAACACACTTCTTGACTCACGCCTTTATCCAAACACTGAAATATTCCACTGCTTTCCCAAAAAGTCCACGACTGTTCCGAATACAGTAGCTCAAGACTACACATAACACTGCAAATAATGTAAAACATGGATTAATCGACCACTGTTTATTGAAAAACAGTTTAATAACCTTCGCCAGTCTACACCACACAGAAGCAAGTCTGCTTACAGATTGCTTGGAAACCTTTTATCTCTTTACTGAAGGCCACTGAATAATCAGAGGTAAAAGGATGACTTACTGAAATGCGAGTAAACAGTCTGTGACACGGATTTTTTTCTGATGGGATTATGTAACAAACGAGTTAGCCACTACAGGTAACCCGAAAAAAGACAGAGGTGGGCTACATTAACGATTTTATCTGTGTCTGTGATCGGGGGACATTAACATGAGAAGGCAGCGCAGCGGTGCCCCTCGGCAGCTCTGATTTCCAATCCGGGCCGTTTCACTCTGCAAGTTAACATGCAAAGCAACGCATTCGCTTGTTGATTTGCAAATGTGATCGTTTTGTGCCAGTTAAATGCGCACATTTCCACCAGGAACATACTATACATATTTACAATGCATATGGGCAATGGACACAATAAGTCATGTTTTAATCTGAGCTCTACTTTAAACACGTTGTTTTAAAGTATAATGTAAAATAGTTGTTTAATGAAATTGTGAAATTGATTGTGAAAAAAACAGAAATAAATCCTACACCGTTAAAATAACAAAATAAACAAACACGGCGTGTACAAGTGCAGGGACTTACCTTGAGTTGGTGCTGTTCCAAAATACGCTGTGTCTCTCGGCAGAGGAGACCCACGCGCAGAAACTCATCCCGACGCACAGAAGCAAAAGCAAATCCATTCTGCAAAATCCAAGCGAGTTGCAGCAGAGAAAAAAAATCAAAATAAAAACCTACAGGTCTCTGTTTGGGGTCCTTAGTGCTGCAAACAGCTCTAGATTGACATTCAGATAGTGAAGAAGTTACTACAACTAGGCTTTGTCAAATACAGAAACGGTAGGGTAATGCGTGGCTTTCCCGTGATGGGCTCGCTGCTGCTGAATGAAAAAGACTTGAAGCGTATTTTGGTTTTGTGGGAAGACCAGTTCTCTAAACCACGCCCCTCGTATGCTTAGAAACCCAATGGTTGACCAGTGTCTTGCATCATTTATGTGAGCTATATGAAACATACGCCCTCTAGAGTGCGAGTTCAAGCTATTGATGAATTGAAAAGACTAAAATTGATACAATTTCTTTGGTAGTCTATTGATGATGCAAGTGTCCTGTTCGCCACTGGCTTCTTCCTGGAAACGACTTTTATCCATTACATGTGATATAACACAGACACTGCGTCCTCTTGGAAAGTGCAAACGTTATAAAGGTCAGGACGAATAAACGTATTAACCAGGTTGTTACACCCCTGTCACACTTTACACATTTCAATCAGCAAAACTTTAATATGATAAGGCGTGAAAAATCACAGTTACCAGCAGTGGGACATCAAACACTGATGTGAAAAGGCCAAATTAGGCTAGACGTAGTTGAGTTTGCTGCGGCTTAATTAATTAAAACGCTCAACAGGAGCAAGAGTATCTTTGTACACAACCCACCAACACCCATCAAATAACAAGATCAAAACGGGTAGTCGGTTGCGTTTCATATGTAAAGTACACGTGTGAAAGAGTATTGATGTTGGAAAAAACTGTTAAAATAGTCAGAGATGTAAAGTAAGCTTAATTTGATTTCGTGTTTTTAAACGATTTTTCAAAAGCGTGTACACTCCCTGGCAAACACACACACACACACACACACATACGCTCTCAGTACCCCTATCTCTGCAAAGGCTAATTGGATCTAGAAAAAGTTGTAAGAGGAAAGTTTTTTCGAATACAGCGAAAAGCTTACTTGTGATCATAGCAGGGGGAGCGCATCTCGTCCATAATTCAGCCCCTCCGGACCTCTCCCCTGAGGTAAAACAAGCAGGGCTCTGTTGGCGCTTGACCTGAGGTGATCCCCCTTCTTTCCTGTTCAATTTTCTCTGCGGTTTCTATACGTTCCTGTCTCTGAGCATACTTTTTTCCCTGTTCTACTTGCATTCTTCCTCAAGCATGTTAATCAAGGTCCAAATTAATTACATGTTTTTCTTGCCTTTTTTACTCCTCTATACTTCTTCCCTTTTCTTTCCATTCCATTCTACATGTTGTCATGTGACATCTTCCCTAATTCCCATTTTTAATTTTCACAGCTCATCTACCCTGACAAATTCTATCACTTTACACTTTACATCACAGACCATTATATGACCCTCGTTGTTGCAGACAATGCACATTTTGGGAGTCTCAACCTGCGAACTTCAGTACATCTGATTCCAGACGCCTCCCTCCCCTCCCCCCACCCATCCTTGTGGACCCACCTCTACAAACTCCAGCTCCTGACTCACTTATATAGAGTAGAGTGGAGTAGAGTAGAGTAGAGTTACTTTATTGATCCCGAAAAAAATTAAGGTGTCCAGCAGCATACACATAATACACATTGCAAAAACAGATCAAACATATTGCACACATCTGCATACATACAACATTCACTGGACTGAGGGGAGACAAAAAGGTAATGATAATAAGAAATCCACAAGGTAGAGAAGTGTCGTGATAAGGTGCTTTGCGGTAGGTCAAGTAGATAGATTACATCGTCCCAGTAAAATTGTCCAGTGTTATAAAAGTCCTTTAGTGCAGTAGTTATCAGGGTGGTGCAGTATATTGTTGTCCATAGTAGTATAGCAGTCACCACCAGGGACAGCATGTGCATGTGTGTGTGTGTGTGTGTGTGTGTGTAGGCTCAAGCACTCCAGTCCATGATGCTCAGCTCCTTCTGTGTGCTGTTATACAGCTGTAGATTAGATTAGATTCAACGTTATTGTCATTACACATGTATAAATACATGTAACAAAATGTGGTTTAGCATCTAATCAGAAGTGCAAGGGGCAACAAGTGTAATCTATACAGTATATACAATATAGACAGTATGGTTTGTAGTGAACTATGTACAAATAAATAGGACCATATGAACAGATACACCCTACTGTGTATCTGTTCAACAGATACAGTCTGTTGTCTGTCTAAAGGGATCACAGATTCAGAGCAGAACTTTACACTTTAGCATTATATAACTGTCATTGGGGCACGAGGCATTGCGCAGAGCCCGCATCAACGGGGCATTGCATCACTACGTCACTACGTCATTTCGTTACTGTGTTCGTCCGCTCCGGCGGCACTGGACTGCAGGAAATGTTGTCTTGTGGTGACCTTGCCAAACTGTAAAGCACTTTGAGCTGCGTCTTGTATGTATGAATTGTGCTATACAAGTAAAGAGTATTATTATTATTGATTTGTTGCAGGTCTCAACCTGGACCTGTCTCAACCTCAATCTCAACCTCTGTGCATCCAATTACCCCTTGGATCGGTTGGCCTGCATAAGTACTATGCCTGTGTGACATCATTAATCGCACCATCGGTGGTGCAGAATACCAAAAAAAGTGTGTATCGCATATACGTTTGTGCTGCAGGTTGCAACAGTGATGCATTATGCATCACAGATGTTTTCAAAAGCTGGATGTGGTGCATGGTGTGCCATGCAGAACACAAAGTATCCAACGCCTTCTGTTTCTTGTTTGCCTTCCCAAGACTGCTCTGAAAAGTGTGAACACTGGCATCACATGAAAGCTGTTAGAAAGAGTGCTGCATTCTTAAGGGCTTGTTTATGCAGCTCTTGTTTTGATTGTGCTTAACTTTAACTGTGTAACTCAGTTGTACGGTGTAGCACAGTATTACATTATATTTAGCTGACACTTATCCAGAGGGACTTACAGTGAATTAGGTAAAGGCACAGTCCCCCTGCAGCAATGTGGGGTTAGATGCCATGCTTAAGGGCATTTCAGCCTAGATGAGGGTGCAGGAGAGTGCTAGTTATTTACTCCCCACCCACATTTTTTCTACTGGTACAAGAGTGAAGCCTGTGACCCACCGATCCCAAGACCAACTCCCTAACCATTAGGCCACAGGTGCCCATTGAGTGCTGTCTTTGTTAAAACAAACTCCATGTCACATTTGATTACACAGATCTGTCAGTGTTACTTTTGCCAGACCACACAGAATTATATCATCTTAAAATGTCTGAATGAAATAATGCCCCAAGGTCATGTTCAGGTTGAGCTGTGCACTAAAGACGCATGAGTTATTATAACAGGACAAATGGACATTTTATCACCAGTCCAGACTGTTAGTGTTTACAGTGACTTCTTAGAACGGCTGAGCTATTTTAGGTCACACTGGTATTTTATACACAGTTCCTCTGTAAAAAGAAAAACTAGCTGTCCAATTAATCACACTCGTTACAGATTTCCTTTTTTTAAGGTGTTTTTCTTCCTTGGTTGGGAACAAGTTGCAAGCTTTAAGCAGAAAACCCCAGGGGTGCTCTTTTTAAGTCTCGCGTCATCACTTTACAGCGAAGTGGAGCAGACCAACATTACCCAACATTATGTCATACGACTCTGTTACCGTCTCTTGCACAAGCGCAGGATCCAATTGCCCCTCCCAGCCTTAGACCTGTCACGATTACAGGACGCACAAGAAACAGGTCGCCCTGCGCCGGTTCACCTTCGTGGCACGAGTGACACCCTGAGCAGGAGACCCAGATTAGACAGAACCGATAGGCGCTGAAGAGCCAAGATGTACTCTGTACTGTCTGGGGGTCAGAAGGGCTATACTTAACCCCATCTCACAGGCGTTTGCCTGGGGTGAGACGAGTGCAGCTTCCTTATCGCAGCTAAATCCGGTCCTCCTGCATCCTGGCCGTGATGGTCACATGGATGACATGCGCCTCTGAGCACTGGTGGCTGATGGCTAAGCATCACCTAATGACGGCCCTATAGACCCATAGCCCGGCATAGGGTTGCACAATGCACAGAAGGTGAGGTGTCAACGAGCTGGCAATGTTCACACATCATCTCATTACTGGCCTTCCTGGAACACTTCTGCAATGGGACACAACGTGTGACACTTTTACATTATGTTATATTACACTTAGCAGATAGATAGATAGATAGATAGATAGATAGATAGATAGATAGATAGATAGATAGATAGATAGATAGATAGATAGATAGATAGATAGATAGATAGATAGATAGATAGATAGATAGATAGATAGATAGATAGGTAAAAAGACAGACAGATAGATAGATAGAAAAAGAACACAACATTGACATAATATATACAATATACAATATAATATGCAATAAAAAAATTGTAAAAAAAAGTATAAATAAGCAATATTGACCTACAGTAGGGCTGAAAAATTCAAGCTCAGGTAACATAAAAGATTACAAGATAAATTCAGGGACAAAACGCAGTACGTACAGATATTAGTTAGGTGACTGGAGATTTAATATGCCCTCCTGTAATACACCGAAAAGACACTGCTCATCTGTTAAGAGGTGCTGCATTCAAAGAAAGTTTCTAGAGAAAGACAAGATGCAGCTCTGCACCAGATCTCCTATTGACCTTTTCCAGCACCCGGAGTCATCTGCAGTAATTGAAAAGCTTGTTTGGACCTGCACACTGCTACAGGAGAGGGAGGGACCGAGGGGGGAGGGGAAGGCGTGTGTTGCGTGTAAGTTCTGTTCCGGTATCTGGCTCCGGGTCCAACTCCTTTGTGAAGACTCGTTTCTGTTGTGTGTGTTTTGGCAACGGACAAACACTTGGGAGAATGTACACAAGTCCTTCTCACGCAGAGAGAGAGAGAGAGAGAGAGAGAGGCAGCTGCTTGCAGATGATTGAAGGTCAGGTGGAAGCAGGCTGGCTTATGGGATGCGTGCTACGGGGAAAAGACGGCAGAGGAAGTGAATGGAAAGTGCCGGAAGAAGAGAGAGAAAGCGGGGAAGGAAAGACACCTGACCTTTGAACAAAGGCAGAACTTAATAAAAGTGCAGAAAGAAGATTGTGAAAAGATA
>CM050201.1:26470000-26472487 GCA_027475355.1 Coilia nasus
AACATAAGAGCTTCACTACTGGCGATGGGATGAGAGAGCCAGCGTGTTATTATCTGTCCAGAGGACAGAGAGAGCACTGTCTGTGTGTTTGTGTGAGAGAGCACTGTCCTGTGTGTTTGTGTGAGAGAGCACTGGCTGTGTGTTTGTGTGAGAGAGCACTGGCTGTGTGTTTGTGTGAGAGAGCACTGTCTGTGTGTTTGTGTGAGAGAGCACTGGCTGTGTGTTTGTGTGAGAGAGCACTGGCTGTGTGTTTGTGTGAGAGAGCACTGCCTGTGTGTTTGTGTGAGAGAGCACTGGCTGTGTGTTTGTGTGAGAGAGAGCACTGTCTGTGTGTTTGTGTGAGAGAGCACTGTCTGTGTGTTTGTGTGAGAGAGCACTGCCTGTGTGTTTGTGTGAGAGAGCACTGTCTGTGTGTTTGTGTGAGACAGCACTGGCTGTGTGTTTGTGTGAGAGAGCACTGTCTGTGTGTTTGTGTGAGAGAGCACTGCCTGTGTGTTTGTGTGAGTGTTCCCGTCTGAAAGCATGGTGATGGGTAACATTTGAGATGGGTTTTTTTTTTCCAACTTCAAGGTTTTTGCTCTAATGAAGGTCTGACCTGACCAAAATCTAAGCGTTTCCATAGCCCTCAGACCACCCCAAAAACACTGACCCTCACACCTTCCAGGACCTTTGATTGAACCACAAGTCTGTTTGTTCATTTGTATACTGTATATAATATAATATAATATAATATAATATAATATAATATAATATAATATAATATAATATAATATAATATAATATAATGCATAGCATTGAATATCACTGTGAGTTTTTTTGGCTTTGGGTTAAAAGCATGAAATGAACTAGGAGAGGATGGATAGGATGGTTTAGAATTGGGTTTAGAGTAGAAAGTGTTGACACTTGCACACATATGTAAGGAGTTTGACTGTATAACATGCACGTATCAATTTGCAAGATTCGCTCCAAATTTTAAATGAATTTGTGGCTGGTGGAGTTATATGTGGATGGACTTACAAAACAATACTAAAGTGCTAAACAGTGCTAACAGTGCTAAAATGTTATGTTATGTCTCCAATAGGTCTTTGAACAGTTGCACGATACATCAAGCCTAGGGACCACAGTGATTTATTTGAAGCCAAGACTCAACAAAATGCAGAGAATATGCTAACTTAGCATGAGGGCTATGGAAATAATGACTAGGCACGGGACTGTGCTAACCATCTATTTAGCAGTGGCTGGTAGTTAAGAAAGGATGACTCAATGAAATGTCTAAATGAGCAACAGAGTGAAAGTTTTTCTACAAACACAGACGTTTGTGTCTGAAAGTTTTCCTACAAACACAAGTTCATGTCTGAAATCAAAATGTGAAATTTATATCCACAAGGGAACCTAACGCAAGTGTGGCAAGCATGGCGTCAGCAGGACAACAGACCTCATGGTCTTTAGGAAGCAGAAATGAAGTTAGTTTAAGGTGTAGTCCTAACAACCTCACTGGCCCATGCTTAGCTGCATCATCTGCTTTAAACATGCATCAATTTCTGCTGCCTGAACCTGTGTCATTTCTTAATTGTTGCAGATTAACCAAGGTGAACATTGTTCAGTGGAAGGAAACACAATACAAGCACACTTTAGAATATGGGCTGGAGCTGAATATAAATATTAAAATAATAGAAAATACGTAAGCAGGAATATGTCTGGTTACCATCAAAAAACATATAATTTTATACACATTATAATTCATGTATAAATAACACCATCATCAACAGCAGCAGCAATACTACTACTACTACTGCTTACTGCTGTTACTATTACTACTACTACTACTACTACTACTACTACTACTAATAATAATAATAATAATAAACGGTAAATATAAAGACATCAGATGTCATCTAAGTCCAGGGCAGATTCCCAGAGGCAGCATCTGTGGTTGAAACTGGGATACAGCATAATAAATAATTTGACCAAAAGAACAGCTGTCCTACTTTCTATTTTAAGCAAAACACATAATCACGGCGTGTGTGTGGCTGCTGTAAGTACAGTATGTGAATCTCTCAGTCAGCACTGAATTCTGTGAAAAGACGAGCAGGAGGATTTCCATTGTGTTAAATCTGAACATGAATAAGAGTGTCCTGATGTAATCTCATTGATGCTGCTGGATAGATTGATTACTTTTCAGAGAAGTGATATGACTGCTTCCTGCAAAATGGAACCACAGAAGCATATGGACATTTTTGAAGGGATGACTAGCATACACACACAAAATACACACACACACACACACCCACATAGAAGCGCGCGCACACAACACACGCACACACACAAAGATACAAATTACACGTACACACCCAGGCACACAAATAAACAGACACTTAGACCCTGTACACTGGTGTTTTTATTTCTTTTTATGGGTTAAAAAAATTGTATCCTCACACATATGAGCTCAATAAATATTCACGTACAGTTTGTAAACCGATTAGATCT
>CM050201.1:26495092-26500092 GCA_027475355.1 Coilia nasus
GAATCCATCACAGTTTTGGCCCAGTCCCACTCTCCTCAGGCTTCAGTGAGTCTACCCCCCCCACCCCCCCCCACTCCCCCCCCCCTGCACCCCCCCATCCCCCCCCCCCTCTATCCTGCCAAAAAGGCTTCAGTGAGTCTACCCCCCCCCCCCCCTGCACCCCCCCATCCCCACCCCCCCTCTATCCTGCCAAAAAAGTGCTGGCAGACATCACTGTGTTTTGTTTTCCTCCTTGTTCTCTTGGGCGCGACACGAGGAGCGTTGTGCGAGTGTCTGATCGTTTCAGACATCCTCTCACTGTAAACCGTGAACACTCAACACACTCAACAACGCTGGCAGCTGACACACTCTTCCAAAGACAGAAGCACAGAGGCCGCCTCTCCTCGAACG
The DNA here is from genome assembly GCA_027475355.1 of Coilia nasus. Taxonomy (NCBI): domain Eukaryota; kingdom Metazoa; phylum Chordata; class Actinopteri; order Clupeiformes; family Engraulidae; genus Coilia; species Coilia nasus. The sequence continues at coordinate 26,495,483 of CM050201.1, forward strand.
GCTCTAGTAGTAATACCTACTGACCTGCTTTCAGCAGTGTTTGCCTCCATTAACCCTGGGATAACATCTGCATGTGCCTACAGCTGCACTAATACCATAGGCACTAATCCCACTCTTCCTCATCCCATCAGTTCCATATACAGTATGTTTACTGTGTTCGTTTCCTCTTTTCTTGCACTGAGTGACCTCGTTGTTAGCCCTCATGCTAAGCTCAGTGTGACGGATGGCAAATAGATAATAACAAGTGCTTTGAAGGTACAGCCCATAGTTACATTTACAGTTTGTTGATATTTGACATTAACAGCCAATCAGATGATAACTATCACTTCTGAGCTTCTGAAGCAACATGCTGATTAGTTTAGCACACACATACACACACACACACACACACAAACACACATGCATATACACACACATACACACTCACCAGACATCCCAAGTGATACTTGAACGCCTGCAAGTAATGCAACATCTCCCACAACTTGTGTTGTTGACCTCCCTGAAATGAGGTTCTGCAGGTTGGGATGTCTGCACGCAAACACAGACACAGACATACACACACACACACACACACGCACACACACACACACGAAGAAAACTGACAACTACAGAATAAGTGGAGCTAACTTTGTTGAAGTTTACAAATGGTGTGCTGGATTGGTAGTGCCAACTGCATTATTTATTGTAAGAAACTAAAAAAAAAAGACACTTAGATGTGTCCCGGTCCTGATCAGTTGGAGGAGTAACACAGACAGCATCTGGACTGTGAAAACAAACAAACAAAACAGCACCCAGTGTCATTGTGATTACACGACACATCAGAACACAGCACACAACAAAACTGACTCTGCATGGCAGCCATGGCAACAGTATCCAGGCAGCAGTGTGTGGGGACAGTACCATGCTCAGGGTACCTCAGTGGCACTACTGGCAGTTGGTGCATTCAAACCTGCAATCATAAGTCCACCACAGGCCACCACTGCCATCCACCAGGCCACCACTGCTCACTGGAAGAAATATGGCACAGATACTGCATGGTCCTATGGTCCTGTTGCTGGTATGACCAGTCTTTTTTCACTGTCATGCCTTGCCCCTCTAGTTACAGGAACGTTTAGTAAATGTTAGACTGATTATTGATATGATAAATAGAGTTAACTGGAGAGAAGAAAAACATGTTCAAAATGTTAATTTCAGAACTGTTAACAAGCTTGACCGACTCTCTAAGGCTCATTACACCAAATGTGTGTAAACCTTAATTGGTTGACTTCGATCTACTCTCTCTGTCATACGTTTATTTGTGGGCTACTAGGCTGCAGCAAGAGGCTGTGAACCATGGCCGTGTGCCTGTTTGGTACACAGACACGAGTGAAGCAGCCTTATCAAATTTATATCACACGGTAGCCTACTTTCAGACAGCATGTGGGAGAAGCAGCCGCTCTGTTTATCTGACGCTGGTGTGCTGTTGACCTGCCGAAGCTGCCAGGTAGCTCTGGCTCTGGCACACAGCAGACGTGGAGAACAAAGCTTCCTTGTCAATACTGCAACACACCCTGCAGGCACAGCCAGGCTTACTCGTGTTTGTCTGAGCCCATCGTGGCAGATCAGATCTTTAGTGTGTGGGCCTGGCGAGGAGGGCTCTTTGCACTGACATGTTCCTGCGTTTGGAGATGCTGCAAGAAAAAAGAAAAGGATATATTTTCTTAAGCCATTTTTTGCCGTTATTGACAGCAAAGGATAGTCAGAAGAAGAGAAGAGACAGGAAGCAGGTAGGAGAGATGAGCTGGGATTGGGAAATGGCCGCAGGCCACGTTCGAACCTGGATCCCCATAGGATCCAGCCTACTTACAGTATGGCCACTGGGATGCTGTAGAAATTTTGATTATACAGTTCGGCCAGAAAGACTCAGAGAATAAGAATTCCAATTAAAGCATTTTAATATGGTCAAAATAAACAACTGAACATTAATTAGAAAGTAGATATTCTTTGGCGTAGGTCCGGTCATCAGCCTGGGTCTTGCATCGTTGGGATCCAGCAGAACCCGCCGTTGCCGTTTAGCAGAACCCAGAATTTTCCCCCAGGCGGATGGACAAGGACCAAACTGGTGGTGGTGGGGAGGGAGGAGGATGCGTCGAAACGTCGGCACCTGAAGCAGCGGAAAAGGTAAGTTAGTCAAGTCATTATAAAGTAGGTGGCGGCCGCTGATTGGTCAGAGACTGCGCCCGTCCCTGCCGTTGGCTTTCATTTCCAGAGATGTAAACCTGCTTGTGGACTTTTTTTTTTGCTTGCAATACTATAACACATCCTATGGGCACAGGTAAACTACGGTGGCTATCCATGCCCATCATGGAAGATCAAATGTATAGCATGTATTCCCAATGAGTAGTGCTCTTTGTCTTCACTCTGGCATGGCCCTGCTTTTGGAGGTACTGTAAAAAAATGGAGTCAGTTCCAGTGATGTAAAACCTGCCAGCAGGCTTTTTTTTAGCTTGTTGTGAGGATACTATAAATCTGTTTGTTGTGAAAGGAGGCCATGCGCCCTACCTTCATTCAGAAAAGTCTGCTTGGCAAATTGGGACTTGTTGGATTATGCTGCAATGTTTGTTTGACGTGAAAGTCAAGCTTCATAAAAAAAAAAAAACAAGGAATGGAAAACAAAGCTGGCTTGAGTTTTTTGCATGCACCACCTGCACTGTGTAACCTTTAGCTGGAGACTATAATAGGATGTGATGGGCTGTGAGTTAAAGTCATGCCCACGCACTTTTCCAGAGGGCTGCCTAAAAAAAAATGTTTGGGGCTTGCCACTGGTTGTGCCTGAACAGTCCCAGTTCGGTTTCAGATGGTGAGTCTGTGTTACAGCCTCAGCTGATTGTGCTATCACAAGTCATCTAATCTTTTTTGTTTTAAGATTTGATTTATTAGGACATATTTTCACAATACATATCATCTCAGCGCATGTATAAACATGCCTAGTTTTACTTTATAGGAAAAATGAGTCAACAAAAAAAAAAAAAAACTAACACCAGGAAATAAAAAAGAAAATAAAAACTTCTCGCAAGGAAGCGACCTGTTCTGAGATGACATCTCGCTGGTTGCGTGCCCTTTTGCTGTGATTGGATTACTGGAGCGTATGCCATTTCAGGTGATGAGCATCCCATTCCACATAATGTAAAATCGATCTGCAAAAAATAAGATTACTTCTTCCAGTACCCCCAGTCCAGTCCTTTTCTTCCTGTGCAATATTATGCAGTGACTCACTTGGCTCCTCTGTACTGTGACAGCGCAATGAGAGACTGAAGGAGATTTGTGAGCTGTTCAACATTCAGACTTACTCTGGGTCACACACACTGACTCAGCGATTATTATATCCCACTGCCTAAACACGTCTCTGTGTTACGTGACAAGAAGACACGTATAATAGTTAACATGCTTATTATGTCCTCTTTTTTGTAAGTCGCTTTGGATAAAATCGTCTGCTAAGTGTAATGTAATGTAACGTATAATACACAACCTCTTAACCCAGCCTCGTTAAACCCACTCCACCATAACCTCCCCGTCACCTGCCGATGAACCTCATCTGTGTCACAGTAATCCACACCTGGGATAGCCGTTGGCGGCCACGCTGTACTAAACGCGTCGTGCCCTGGCCACTAAAGCCTTGGTCACATAGGCTACACACGACTGCAAAACACACACACACACACACACACACACACACACACACACACACACACACAAACACTGCACTTAGCTGATGCTCTTATCCACAGCAACTTAAGGTGATGATACACAGGGCAACTTTTTGAGCAATGTTGTTGGGCAACAACGTGATTGACTCCTAATTGCTTGACGGGATGATCGCAAAGTGTTGGCTGCTACTGATCTAAGTTCTCCTGATAACACTGTGTTGCCCACTATCAGTGATGAAGTGCCTGAACAACAACTGTTAGTTACATTGCCCAGCAACATTGTTTAAAAACATCTCTGGTGTACCATCATCTTCACAGTTATTTAACTGTACAGGGTCCAGTCCCTGGAGCAATGTGGGGTTAGATGCCCTACAGTTATTTAGGTACAGGGTCCAGTCCCTGGAGCAATGTGGGGTTAGATGCCCTACAGTTATTTAGGTACAGGGTACAGTCCCTGGAGCAATGTGGGGTTAGATGCCCTACAGTTATTTAACTGTACAGGGTACAGTCCCTGGAGCAATGTGGGGTTAGATGCCCTACAGTTATTTAACTGTACAGGGTCCAGTCCCTGGAGCAATGTGGGGTTAGATGCCCTACAGTTATTTAGGTACAGGGTCCAGTCCCTGGAGCAATGTGGGGTTAGATGCCCTACAGTTATTTAGGTACAGGGTCCAGTCCCTGGAGCAATGTGGGGTTAGATGCCTTGCTCAAGGGCACTTCAGTCATGGATGAGGGTGCAAGAGAGCTTTGGCTATTTAGTCCCCCACCCACATTCTTCCTACTGGCACGGGATTCGAACCTGCAACCCTCCGATCCCGTGCCCAACTCCCTAACCATTAGCCCACAGCTGCCCCCTACCTACCTACCTGCTGACGTATGACCCACTGCTTCCACCAGGGCCAGCCCAGCCCACTGTCGTTATAA
>CM050201.1:26512592-26517592 GCA_027475355.1 Coilia nasus
CAGTGAGTGAGTGAGTGAGTGAGTGAATGAATCAGTGAGAGAGTGAGTGAGTGAGTGAATCAGTGAGAAAGTGAGTGAGTGAGTGAGTGAGTGAGTGAGTGAGTGAGTGAGTGAGTGAGTGAGTAAGTGAGTAAGAATAAATCAGTGTGAGAGTGAGTGACAGATTTGTGTGATGAACTGACTGCATGAAATTGCTTAAACATTTACATTACCTTACATTACACTGCACTTGTATCTAAAGTGACTTACAAAAGGAGGATACAACAAGCTAACAGAGGTGTAGAGGAACACAGAGTAAACAAATGCATGGCAAAGTTAGTGCAGCCCAGGGTAGACACAAGGAGAAAACACTTATGGAGATGTGTCTTAAGTAAGCCCCCCCCACACACACACACACAAAAGGGCAAGAAAACACTTCAGACACACCCTCCTACACACACACACACACACACAAACAACACACACACAAACAACATGCAACATGTTTAACACATACACCAGTAAATCAAACACAATTCTACATTAGTTTCGCTTCACAGAGTTTCCAAAACCAGCTCAACGTCAGACCTCCCCTGCACCAGACCTACTTCATAAAACATAACACCATAATGCCTTAGCACACAGCCCCACAGTCCCATAATGCCTTAGCACACAGCCCCACAGTCCCACAATGCCTCAGCACACACAGCCCATAATGCCTCAGCCGTCGCCCCAAGACATCCACTCAGCATGTGGGCCCAAAACAGCAACAAGTCCCCCCCCATGCAAACTGCCACTCTGGAAGACCAGGATGCTGAGCACTTGCATTTTGGTCTATACATAGTGATGTTGTTCCTGACATCACCGGCACTATTTATGTGTTTTCCTGGCACTTCCTGGTTTGGCGTTCGGCTTTGCGTCGAAGCATAGGCCGCCATTGCGGCGTTAGGAATGCTGGTGGCTCAGCCAAGGGGAGGGGCTAATTGCAGGCTGATTACACGGAGGGTTTCGCGTCGTTCGGAGAGCCCCGGGCTCCCAAAAGGGACGTGATGCCTTGGAATGCCACAGATGACATCATAAAGTATAAATATGACATCATAAAGTATATGTGTCTATTAGGGGTGCTCACTCGCTCGATTTTGGGCGGTACAGCTGTAGCGCCCATCATTCCCTAACATTACTGTTGGTGTTGGCACACACTTACCAGATGCACACACACACTCACACACACACTCACACACACAAACATACATGCACCCATGCACATATATGCAGACTCACACACACACACACAGACCTCTCTCACACACACATACATGCACCTATATACACTCTCTTTCTCTCACATACACACATAAACACGCACACACACCACACACACACGCACACATTAACATACATGCACCCATGCACACACATACAGACTCACACAGACACACTCACATCTGCACACCCACTTACACACACACACACACACAAAGTGTGCAAGAGAGATCTTCTTTAAAGCACAATAATGGACACACAGACCCACATAAAACACACCTGCAGAAACTTATTTTTCACTCAGCCAGACACATACACATATATTATATTGACACACGTACAAAGAGTTTGTGTCTAAATATTCAGGAACAGACAGACTCAGACCTACACACAGATGCTGCCAGAGAGCCCCGCTGAGCCTGCACAGAGCTGGGTGGATTGTGGTGGTCATGGGCATGCTGTGAGGTCATACACCGGGATGTTCCACTTCGCTCACACAGAAGGACACACAATCACAGACATATGGTTCCGGTCACATAGACATAAACACACACATACACAGATTCACAAAAACATGCACACACACACACACACACACACACACACACACACACACGCTCGCGCAAACATGCACACACACATGCAAACACACCCACACTCACACACACACACAAACATGCACAAACACAGACACACACACATATACACACACACGTGCGCGCACACACACACATGCATGCACACACCCTGTGGATTTCACACGCTTGGGTGTAGCGGGGTGGGGTTGCACAGGCCACTGAGGTCATGGACAGGGACCCTGGGATGGGAGGATGGGTGGAGGGAGACTGCAGACGAGTGTGAAGAAGGGAGGGAGGGAGAGAGGGAGGGAGAGAGAGAGGGAGGGAGGGAGAGAGGGAAAAGTCAGACTCATGTGAGATTCCACCAGCGCTCGCCTTAGCTGACCCTGTGAAAAGATTTATACTTTTATTTTCGCACTCTTCGGTAATTTAGCATAAAGTCCTGCGGGGCCCGGCTGTTTATTGGTGATACGCCAAGCTAAAGCTGACTTAATGCTAAACTCCAGAAAAATCTTTGGTGGCAGATTGCCTGCTTTTGTCTGTGGGCTCAGGGAAATAACATAACAAAAAATCAAGAACAAAAAAACACATGGATAAATAAATAAATAAACTAATAAATAAATAAAAAATAAATAAATATGTATGATGGAATAAATAATTAAATATGTGTGATGGAAACTCTGTGCCCCTTTGGTGTTTAACGCCACATGGTTCTGTGTATCTAATGTTTGCTTTTCTGTTTGAAAAATGTTGTTTTCATGTTGTGGGTTTGTTAGTTTATGTCTCTGTGCATGTGTGTGTGTGTGCGTGTACGTATGAGTGTGGAGCGTGAGGGAGTTTTGTATGGGTATAAGTGCCTACTTTACTATAGCTACAAATCTTGGATTTCACAGAACATTTGCCAAAGACTCAGCTGGAGCCAGTGAACATTGATCATTCACAGAGACTTATATAACATTCAGTGATGATTAGTTTCAAAAAGAGCTTCTGGACAAACTATGGTCCCAAGCAAGAACCAAAGAAGCAGTTATAAGCAGGGAGAACAGGCCTATGCAAAATACACACACACACACACACACACACACACACACACACACACACACACACACACACACACACACACACACACACACACACACACACACACACACACACACACACAACCTGAGGTAATGCTGGCATGAGGTAAGTTCATCTGGATGTGTCCATGACATCATCTGCATGTCAGTGTATCGCCCTCCTCGTTAAAATCATTTAGGGTGACATCAGCAGGCTCCTGGGTGGACCACACCTCACTGTGTGATCCAGTGGATGGATGGCTACCCTCCTCAAGAGTGCCATGGTGATGACCTTTAATCTTTGAATCTACACCTGCAGCAAATAGGGGGACAGTGACAGTGACAATTTGACCACTACACATGGATTTCATTTGCTGCTGTCGCTGATGATTACAGATTTGATCCTATGTTGTTCTGCTTGTATGCTAACAGATTTGCTTACAGAAGGAACAGACCTATCCACTTGTCATGTCAGGATACATAGGATTACATGCATTCAAAGTCCCCAAATGCCACCACTGTATCTGACATACCCAACCATAAACCATAAACCTAATCCAAACCCTTGAGACATCTCACAATCATGTATTGTGTAATAAATACACCAGTAATATTTTATAACGTATTTATGAGGTCATTTCCTGATCCTTGGAGACCATAGATGACTGTGTTGGTTTTAATACACCTAAGTAATTACAGTAATTACTAAGTAGTTATTTATCTGTTTATTTATTTTTTGTTTATTTACAATTAGTTTATTTAGTTATTACTTATTAGTTAATTATTAGTAATTACAGAGCGGGTCCACAAGGAGGACTAGGTGTCAGCAGTGTGGCTTATAGTTCTGTTATATGAAACCTGATTGTTTTATAACGGTGACTGAAGGGGCACAATATTGTTGTTGTGAAGCTGCGTTGTGTAAACAAAGTGCATTATTTATCTGCGCCATTAAATAAATATGGCGCGCTCCGCTGAGGGAGCACTGGGCTGGGTGTTTACAGCTGAGCGGAAGCGGAAATTTGAGAGATGATTGCTAACTTTAGTTCTCTCTGGCTATATCTATCTTTAGCCCTCTCCCAATCTGTTTGTGAGTCAGTCCTGAGATTAAGCCATCATTAACAGCTGGCCACTCGTCACGGCTTCCGATGACCACCCTCCGTCCATCCTCTCAATCACCATTTTAAAATGGCCGTCCTGTAACCCATAATCACTGACCATGTCTACGATGACCCGTTAGCTCTGCAGTCCTACGACCTCATGTTTTGTAGCTAGGATTATCGCTTTGTTCCCTTCGTCGTAGCGCGTGTGTGTATGTGTGTGTGTGTGTGTGTTGGTGGGTGGTGGATTCGTGCAGACCTCCAGCAGTGACTAACGGTCTAAAGATAGCTCCTATGCCACTTCCTCCCGTAAGGAGGTCCTATACATAATCAGATTTGTCAGTGAGTGATAGATAGTTTCTATTCGCGGAGCATCCGGATAGATGAGCCTCGCGCGGCTGCTCTATTCTCACCAGGCCTGAGCTAAACAACTCGGCTACTGCACCGTCTGATCATTAGTGCTGGACTCAGCCCCTTACTAATCCTACAGAGACAACAAGCAAACCAGCAGAGGAGAGGAGAGGAGAGGAGAGGAGAGGAGAGGAGAGGAGAGGAGAGGAGAGGAGGGGAGAGAGGGAAGAGGAGAGGATAAGAGAGGAGAGGAGAGGAGAGGAGAGGAGAGGAGAGGAGAGGAGAGGAGGGGAGAGAGGGAAGAGGAGAGGATAAGAGAGGAGAGGAGAGGAGAGAGGGAAGGAGGGTGAGAGAGAGGAGAGGAGAGGAGAGGAGAAGAGAGGAGAGGAGAGAAGAGGAGAGAAGAGGAGAAGAGAAAGGGAGGGAGGGAGAGGAGAGACAGAGAGGGTGAGAGAGAGGAGAGGAGATGAGAGGAGAGAGGGGAAAAATTTGGAGAGCAGAGATGAGAGGAGAGGAGAGGAGAGGAGAGGAAAGGAGAGGAGAGGAGAGGAGAGAAAAGGAAAGGAGAGGAGAGAGGGAGAAAGGGAGAGAGTCAGGAGAGGAGAGAAAAATACAGCATATTTGGACTCAGGAGGGTTAGATGCTTGCAAAACCATGCAAAACTCCCAGTAGAC
>CM050201.1:26525092-26532592 GCA_027475355.1 Coilia nasus
TAGCGCTCGCAGTAATCACATGATTTCATTAAGGTTTATGGGTAACTTGTAGGCCTATGTTATTTCATAAACACATAGACAGTGGTTGCTTTAACATTCCACTTTTTGTAGTGGGCTTATAGTCATTCCCCTTTATGTTTATTAATTAAAAAAACAATGCTTCACGTGAAATAATTTGGCAGACCCCCTGCAGTACCTCAGAGGACCCTCTGGGGGTCACAGACCCCTGGTTGAAGACCCATGGTCTAAAGCAGCTAACTGTACTCGTTAGTCTAGCTCTTTCCCAACCCATTTTCTGGACGTCTTAAATGTCTACTGTTTTTTTGTTTTTTTTGTTGATGTGGTAATCCTACACTGCCTGTCGCAATAATAGTAGCAATAGTAATAGTAACGCAGTAAATAAATAGTAATAGTAAATAGTAATAGTAATAGTAATAATAAGAAGAAAAAATGTGCAAGGACACTGTGAAGACAAATGTCTGTAAGGGGACAATAAACAATTTAATTAAATAACTAGCTACCTGCTTTCTGCACTGTAATAATAGGAGCAGAGGTTATGGAAGGAGGCGATGGCTAAATGAGTTTAACTGCTGTTTCTGCATATTAATCCGTTCTGCCTCGCTTCACACAATTTGAAACCACAACATGGCACTGGCTTTGCACAAACGGAAGTCATTCATTAACAGATTTAGCTTATGTTTCTTTCATGATTTTCTCATTTACCTGTTAGTCCACAATATATCATGTGGTGCTTAAGGAAAAAAGGAAGCAGGCTAATATCGGTGTTGACAGTGCATATTACATGCATATTAAGGCGAGTCGTGACTGAGTTTTATGTAGACTCACCACAAATCATTATTCACTTTTGTCAGATGTGCAACACTGGCACATTAGCGCGTAAGCAGCTAATCTAAAACAGCCCTTTCCTGTGCCTGCCTGGGTGAAAACAGATAAGGAAAACAATAGCTGTTTTCAATCTGTTCTTAATTTGAAAAAGACTATGTAATGTGGTTGGACAATAATACTTAGGTCATCAACTGGCTGCATAGTGTTAGTAACTGCCCCTTATACCTGTGTGTGTGTGTGCGTGTGTGTGTGTGTGTGTGTATGTGTGTGTATTTGTTTAAGGGATTTCATTTATAAAGCTGCTAAAGGCACCTGCCATTGTTTATGTGTATGCGTATGAGCGGCAAGTTTTTATTTGCCTTTATTTGCCTACCCGAGAGTGCTGTTTAACCTCTATTTTCCTCTATTGTGTCCGACCAACACGGACTGACCGACCTGTGTGTGTGTGGTCACAAAGAGCCCTAATCTAGAGGCTGCATTAACCTCAGGTGAACCGGACGCTCTCCTGCTGTCCTCCTGTCCACCTCATCCCATCGCATGCCACCCTCTGACCGACCGTCTGTCCCCATCTGACCAGTTATGACAACCCAGCAGCATGTCCCTTTACAAATAACCTGACGAGTTTCCAACCGTTATGGAGCGTCACGCACGGCATGGGTTCTGAAAAAAAATCAATTGCTGACTTCCACTCATTCATATTACGTATGATGTAAACACACAACCCCTGGTTTCCTGGGGACCAGATGACTGTTCTACAACCCGGCTGTAATCTGTAACGATTTGTCTGGCAGGTGACCTCCACTGGATTACCTCTGAAACGGTCATCTGACCCCATGCCATTAGGGTGGTCTTGTGGCTGCAGACATGGCATGTCAATAATCCTAATCTATAGGACGCTGGGCACTAAAGGTGAACAAGCTTAGTGCTTTCTGCTGGATTACGCTGGAAATTATTGGGTTTTCCTTCATGTGAACGTGTGTAATGTATTTCTGGGGTCATTTTGGTTGCGTGCAAGCTGTTGTCGTTTGTTGTTTCTGTTTTGTTTGTATTTTTATTTCAGCAGTGGTGGGTTGCCAAACCAGAGAGGCCGCATAAGGCCAAGAGTGACTCACATTACCCCATTTGACAGGTGGCTGCAGTAATGCTGAGACTGCCGTTTGGTTTTTGGCTATAGCCAAGGCAAGACAATATATATATATATAATATAATACAAATAATAGCACCTATTGTTCTCCCCTTTTGACTTTTGATTCCCCATTTTTGCCTCAGTTAATCCCTCATCCGTTTTGTCTTACTTTTCCTTATATTTTTTTTTGGAAATAAAATACCCCTGGACTATACAAGCTCAATGACTGGTGACTAAACATCCAGTGTGTAACAAGCACATTTTATACACAAAGGCAATTCATTGTGCTTAACAATAAAAAATAAAAGCAAAGAACAATATGTAAAAGCACAAAAGATAAAATAAGTGTGAAAGGATAAAAGTAAAATAAGCATGAGGTAAATAAAAGACATAAAAGCACAAGAAAACATAAAATAATTATGAATGAGTAAATCATTTGAAAACATAAAATAAGTATAAATGCTAAAAGGATATATGTACCATTAATATAAATCATTAACAGAAAGCATCTGAAAACAGCCAGTCCTGTCATTTACGTCGCTTTCCGTTGCTTTAGCGAAGGCGGTCATCTGATGTGACTTATGGCCTGGTTCAGGCATGAGACTCTGAGACCTCCAGGCAGTATTTAATCATCTGACCTTACCATCAAACCCGGGCAAATGCTTCAGAAAGCATAAGTTATTGCTACATCCGTGGCTCCGTGCAGACGCTTCAAACTGAAGAACTGAAAAACGGAGAACGGTTTAAATAGGGAAGCATACCATTACATATTACAGGAATAATTCAATAGAAAAATAAGATAGCATTTCAGTCATATTAATGTCAAATGTGCATTCTTCAGAATTAAAAGTCAACATGACTGCTCTACAGGAATCAATCCTCTGAATCATACTGCAAGGCAACAACATGTGACACATGTCTGCTGAAATTACGAGCAAGTCATCTTGATATCAAAGATGCCCTCTGTGTACAGTGCTGCTGCTGGGTGATCATACACCAACCCACACACACACACACACACACACACACACACATCTGAACCTTCAAAACAGATCAAGGATAAGACACTTAAGGTGCCCTTGGCCTCTCGTGCCACATGCACAAAAAGTAAAACAGTTTTTTTTCTCCGCTAATCCCGCAAAGATGAAGTCTGTCTGGCAGCTTTGCGTGGCTTATGGGCAACCATCATTACTTTCTCAACGCCCCCTGGAGGAAAAACCAAGCACAGACTGCATCTGCAAGTTGGCTGAAATAGTGTTGACGTGCAATTTCTTCCTTTTTCAAAACAACTTCTACCTCCAGGTCAATGGCACAGCCATGGGGAGCAAAATGGCATGTAATTATGCCAACCTGTTTGTAGGGTACCTGGAACACAAAATAATTTTCAATGAAAACAAAAACCCCTTTCTCTCCCATATTAAACTATATAAAAGGTTTGTGGATGACATCCTTGTCCTTTACAACGGTACACATGAAGAATTACAAGCATTTCACAACTTTCTAAATGAATCATGCAGCTGCCTCAAGTTCACCATGGAAGCAAATGAGACATGTATTAACTTTCTGGACATTCAAATACAAAAAACCAACAGTGGCCTGGAGACGAACATTTACAGAAAACCAACGGACCGAAACACGCTACTACAAGCTGACAGCTTCCACCCAACATCTCTAAAAAGAAGCTTACCAATAAGCCAAATGAAAAGAGTGCGGAGGATTTGCAGCACAGGTAATACTTTTCAAGAACAAAGTGAAGCCATGATGGCACGTTTCCGGGACAGGGGTTATCCTGAGGACTGCCTCCAAGTAGCAGCTCACAGAGTACAGAACACAACCCAACTGGAGAGTTTGGAACCAACCACAAGACTAAAAACTGAAAGACAAGTACAGTGCAGTCAGTTAATCACCACTGGCAAATGAAATCAAACAGGTAATTCACAAACACTGGCACATAATACAGTCGGACCCTACCTGTCCAAAAGCATTACAAGCCCTCCCTAGGCTAGTCTACAAAAGACCACGCAACATCAGGGATTCAATTGTAAAAGCAGACCACCCTCCCCCACCCACAGCATCACACTTCTTAAGGCCGATCCCTAATGGCTTTTATCCATGTGGACGTTGCGCACAGGACAATTTCACACACAAGTGTCAGACATTCACTCATCCGTCAACTGGTCAAAAAATAGACATCAAAAGTAGAATAACATGCAATTCCATAAATGTAATATACATGATAAAATGCCCATGTGGACAAGCTTATGTGGGCAAGACATGCTGAACTCTGAAAACCAGGATAAGTGAACACAGGAGTAATATAAGAAACAACAATGAAAAAAGTCCCCTAGCTGTCCATTTTAAAAAACTTGGACACACACTATCTTCACTGAGGTTCATTGGTATAGACCAAGTAAAAACTCATAGAAGAGGAGGAGACACAGAGAACCAACTATTAAAAAGAGAATGTTTCTGGATACACTTCCTACAAACGTTGGCCCCAAAAGGGCTCAACGAGGAATTGGATATCCGGCCCTTCTTATAATCAGACGTGACCTGTCTCAACATGAACATTGAATCATGATTTTAAAATATTGTTTTTTTCCCAGTTCTCTTATAAGAATGAATCTATAGGCCATACTACTCAATTTAAACTTGTTTATTGATGGTGTGATTAACCTATATGTATTTATATGTTTGTGCTAATGTTTTTTACACATGTTTTTTTGTTCCACAACACAGGACTTATATATCTGACTCCCTATCAGAGCGTAAAGGGTTTAAAAAACAAACAAACAAAAAAAAACAAAAAAACGGCCACACCCCTGTAGGCCAGGTGTTATTTCCAATCAGTTAGCCTGTGTTTGTAGAGAATCTGAAGAAGACCAACACGGTCGAAACGTCATCCTGACCATGGAATAAAACCATCAAAAAAGAAGGATTTTAAGTGTGCGGACTCCTTACTTTTAAATTTTTCAACCATCATTATGCCTATCCTTTAAGAGTTGGATGCCAGGATTACCTCTGACAGATATATCTGCGATAGGCCAAGCACAAATGCAAAGGGTCAAAGGTAGCACTCAGTGTCTGACCCTTCATGTGGCCCAGTGCTAGAGCTTGTTACAATGTTACAATGTTTAATATTGTGTTTGGCGATGTTCAGAAACATTAAATGAAGAAGCTTGGAACAGTATTCTAATTGCATAGCTTACTTAAATACTAGATATATGTGCCGATGTTTTAGATCGTTAGATTTCAAGTAACATCAGTTGAGTTGCATGAGGGGAGATAGACCCGCACCGGGGATAAAAATAACTTCCTCATCGCTGGATGGCGGACAACAGATTATAAATCGGCCCAACAACATTATGCCCTGTCCCCGTGGACAGTAACAGGGTTGTTCCAAGTACAGCCATGTTTTTTATGTAGTTAATATGGTAGCCCCAAACAATTCAAACTCGACATCTTTGTACTACTGTGCCAATGTTATCGACTGCAATAGACAGAGTTGTTCAACCAGAAATACTGAACCAACCGGAAGAATGTTTTGACGCCCGTGGTCTCCTCCAGAATAAGGTGAATATCAGCACCATCTCCATAGTTCATTACTACAGCACTTCAACGCTGGTGATACATGCAAGCAAATTGAGTGAAGCGATGCAAAACAAAGTTCAGTGTTTCATTCAGTCCTATGGGAGGCGAGCGATGGTAGAGGACACAAGCGAAGACGCGCAAATGGGGGCAGAAAAATTAAGAGAAGTTTAACTTTATGCAAATTAGGAGTCAATTTCGCCTGGCAGCGGCCAGACACTCTGTTTCAGTTGATTTGATTCACCACCATCATTTGTAGACTTCGCTTCGCTCAAGTCGCTTGCATGTATCACCACCATAAAGTGTCAACATGGGGGGGGTCTATTGCGAGGCCCCAGGTGTTTCTTTACTGACATTTCTGTCGAATGGCCTTTGTCTTCATTCCCGGACAAAGTAAGATTATCCAGTCCAGTCTCTTTCCCTGGCCAAAATCTGTGGCATTTGTATTTCATCCTGACATTGCTTTTACACTTCTATCATCATGTGAGTGGTTCGCAGCATAGATTAGTGACTGCCCTGCTTCCTCTGATTCTCTTAAATCATCTCCATGCAGATTTATGGGGTGGGTAGGGAATTTACCATAAATAGGTTTAAGGGGGTTTAACTGTGAATCCAAAGCATGTTCAGACAGTGGACTATTGAGGGCGCTAGTTTGTTACAGATGACCTTTGACCTTGAGCTCTGTCAAGGACAGCTGGGCATAGCCTTTGTTACAATTTTCAGAGGACAAATGGCTGGCTCTTTTAAAAAGCATGGATTTTAGGGAAAAAAGGCAAAGGTTTCATTCCTGAAGAGATATTTCTCTAACTGCATGAAGGACTTGTTAAATAAGGGTTTTTGTAACCCTGAAATGAAAAGCTCTTTTGTAAAACACTTCAGGAAATCTTCTGACTCGAAGGAATGCAGCCACTGGAATGTCAACAGCCATTTGTGGAGAAAAAAAATAAAAAATGAACGTCTGACATCTCTCACTGAAAGAAGTCATTACTAAGAGAGAGGCAGGGGAGGGTGTGTTCCTCATGAGTGTGTGTTGACGCACATAATAGTAGACTGACTGAGTGCATGTAGAAGGCGATGATGAAACGCTGTAGGACAGCGCAATACAAAAATATCAGCATGAAAAATACCAGCACAGAGCCCAAAGTTGACCCTTGGGACGCTTCCACGGGTAGGCATCTGCTCTCTGCCTCTTTCTCTACATCACTGTTCACCTCTACAAAAAAGTGTGTATGTGTGTGTGTACATGCGCACATGTATGTGTGTGTGTGTGTGTGTGTGTGTATGTGTGTATGTATGTGTGTGAGTGTGCATGTGTGTGTGTGTGTGTGTGTGTGTGCATGCACACATATGTACATGTGTGTGTGTGTGTGTGTGTGTGTGTGTGTGTGTGTATGCGATTGTGTGTGTGTGTGTGTGTGTGTGTGTGTGTGTGTGTGTGTGTCCCTGTGTGTGTGTGATGGGGGGCTGGGCTGATGAATCCCTCCCCATCTGGGCCAAGTTCTCCTCCATATGCTCTCCAGCTTCAGGGGACCCTGGCTCTGCTCTGCCTGTGTTCAGTTCAAGAAGCAGGTCAGAGATGAAGCCCCATCAAGCTGAATTAAAACAGACCGGAGCTCCGGAGACTCTTTAAGGACGCGGAGTAAGAGGGGATGAGGGGATGAGGGGATGAGGGAATGAGGGCTTTTTCTCCGGAGGGTTCTTGTCCCTTCCCCCACCTCTCGCCTCCTGAGCTGTCTCTCCGAGGGCTTCTTGTCTAGTGAGCAGGGGTAGGTCAGGATGATTCAGGCGGCCCAGAGCTTCATAGGGGTCCACAGAGGACTATGATATGGTTGGGGTGGGGACCCAGAGCTTCATAGGGGTCCACAGAGGACTATGATGTTGGGGTGGGGGCCCAGAGCTTCATAGGAGTCCACAGAGGACTATGATGTTGGGGTGGGGGC
>CM050201.1:26535092-26547592 GCA_027475355.1 Coilia nasus
CGAGGGAAAGAGAGAGAGAAAGAGAGACTGAGCGAGAGAAAGAGAGAGAGAAAGAGAGAGACAGAGAGCGAGAAAGTGATAGAGAATGAGACAGAAAGAGAGACAGAGCGAGAGAAAGAGAGAGAGAGTGAGAAAGTGAGAGAGAATGAGACAGAAAGAGAGAGAGAGAGAGAGAATGAAAGAGAGAAAGGGGAGAAGGGGAGGAAAAAGTGGGTACAACTCTCCCTGGCTCCAGATCTGTGCCCCAGTCCTCTAAGGAGCGTGTGTCCTTCCCTTGGGCTTCACGCTCAGTACATTAAGCCCTGCCGGGCCGCAGTGTGTCCCAAACCAGCGCCTGTAAGGAGCTTGGTGCCAAAGACACTGCCAACGCAGAGATTAAAGTCTAAAAAGAGCAATATTCTTATCCGTGTTATTACCGCTAGTATTTCTGCTATTATAATCCCTCACTACTTTTATGCGCCCGAGGGTGATTTGGGGCGGTGTTATAACAGCGTGTCAGTGGCAGCAGCTGTGCATGCACCAGAACGAGTGAGGACTTTAGAGTGGGGAATGTGTTGAAAATCTGGATTGGGTTGTGTCGAGGCGATGAAAATGTCAATCCATGTCATTATGCCGAACAAGCACAGGGTTTCAGCGCTTCTGTGTACTAATGTGAATGAGGAGACTTCAGATGAATAGTCCTGACCCACAATATTTTTGTGTGGTGCAGCGGAATGTGGTCGCTCTGGATTAGTGTGATTATGCCTTTCCTTTTGTATCCAGTATTAGAGCTGTTTTGCGAGGGCGCGGCTTGAAATTTTAGGCCCTATAAAAGAGTACAGTTTTGGGCTCTTGTATTATTATTAGTAATATCGAAAGTTTACTCGAAGGGCCCTCTTTCAATGCTGGGCCCATAGAATGGTCCTAACAACTCTCCCCCCGACTGTGCCCCTAATGGGTTTATTTTAATGCTTAAACGTCTAGCTTTAATGTGTGTTAGCATATTAGTGTCTGCACAGCAAAGAACAGAGTGTTACACTGTTGGACTTAACCCCCAGAGACCCAAACATACAAAAAAACTTCAAAAATGTTTTTAAACCTTTTAGATGTTGTTGTAGGAGGCACATGATGCAGAAATCAGTGTTTATTTTCAATTTTGACCTCCAAATCCCAAATGCTGTCCAAATCAAATCCATTGCAATCCAATGGACAAGGTGCAACAAGGTGCTGTACTTCAAGGCAGGTTCACAGGTCGTATACTTGTGGCCAAGTAACTGAGCCTATTTACGCAATCTGCCATCCAGTAGTGTTGCAGAACTGGACAATAGGACCTATTAGTAATCTAAATGTGATTTTAAAAAGAAAAAAACATGTGTTGGTTTATTTTTGTGGAATTATATTTGATGTTGTAATATTACAACAGTGGGCCTCACAGGGTTAAACACTCGGGAGTTGATTTTAACTCCCATGGTGTAATTAGAAGATTTGACGTCCAGAGTTGGGGTTATTTCATCTTCTGAAAGTGTTTATTTGACTCTAGAGACTGTGGAGCTATATAAACACTCAAATGTGTTAAAATCAAGTCTGTGGGAGTGAATTCAATGCTGGTCTTTTTGCTGTGTGTGTAATCCCCATGTAAAAGACTCCTGAAGCTCCTGATACTCTCCCTTGCACTGTGTGTGTTCTCTATACTCACGGGGTCATGTGTGGTGTGTGTGTGTGTTGGCCATGGAGTCATGGTAACGACTGGTATCTCCCTGGGGTATGAGCTGTAGGAGAGCTATACGAGACATGTAATTTAAAACTCTTTAAACCTGAGATCTCTGTGTCCGCTTCTATTCCTCTGGGCTAGCTGATAAAATCTGATACAGAAGGCTGAATTTGTAGGCTATTTCATGAGAAACTAATTATGGAATTCTTTCCTCAACAACGTTTGGTCCAGTAGGCCTGCTCTTATTTTTTCCTGAACCCCATCATCTGTTTCCTTTGAGCCGTGTGTTGTGCTGTGTTTTCTCTTGTGGCGCCTCTTGTGATTCGGAATGATGTATAGCATTAGGCTAAGGCTCCGTCCCGCGGCTGTTAGCTAGTGCATTTAACACCAAAAACCCTCCAGAAAGAAAACCCAGTGTTTTTTCGCCTGTCAGTTCGCCGGGCCAAGTGATCCTCAAACTGAACAGCGAACTGCGTTTCCAAATGAACTCGCTCGCGGGGCCTCCAGCAAGTCGAAGCTTCACGCCTCTTGGGTTCAGATAAGCACTGACATTCTCGGAGCTCGGTTTGTTTCTTTTCACCAAGCAGCCCGTCTAATAACAGTTCTGTTCGACGAGTCAGTGCACGCACCGAGGCAAACCCCAATTAGTCACCGCGGGCTATTTGTCGTTTTAATTTATAAGCAGCAAAAGAAGCTATATGCAAAAACCTGCCATGTTTTTGTCCTCATTCGGTTGATTTATTTCCATTATTGTGTGTCACCTATTTTCATCATCAGGTTTGCCGAAGTGCGGCAGTCCCTGTTCATTTTCGATAACAATGGTTGACCTTGCACCTGCACCGTGGAGATAACTGAATAAAAGGCTTCATTTTAATTAGCATCCTACAAACTGTCATCCGGCCCCGGAGGATTTGCCCTGCTGACCTAGCGCATTTCCCGTAGCGAGAGGCTTGTTTTTCATGGAGGTAAGGTCGCTCACGGATGTGTTCACCGCCACAGTGGGGCAGTGGTGGCCTAGCGGTTAAGGTATCGGACCTGTGACCGCAGGATTGCAGGTTCAGGTCGCCAGTAGTGCCACTAAAGGTACCCTGAACATGGTACCGTACCCACGCACTGCTCCCCGGGCGCCGTTGTCATGGCCGCCACCCTGCTCACGTGTGTGTGTGTGATGGGTTAAATGCGGAGGTGAATTGTGTTGCGTGCACTGTGTGCTGTGCCATGTGATCACAATGACAAAAATGGGACTTTCACCACCTCCACCACCAGCCAAGGGAGAGCTGACCTCTGGGTAACTCCATCCCTTCTCACCTGCTCTGCACTGGGCGTGCTCTCTCCTTCCTCTGAACCACTGCCATCTCTGATCTCTAACAGCTGTTAAAGATAATCTACAGCCTCTCATAAAAAGTAGTGTACTGTAGGTGTGTTTGTGTGCGTGCACGTGTGTGTGTTTGTGTGCGTGTGTGTGTGTGTGTGTGTATGTGTGTGTGTGTGTGTGTACTCGGGAGGGAGCGAGGGAGGAGAAAAAGAAGAAAGGACCTTTGTGTGAACACTTTTGTGTAAAATCATCTGTTTTGTTAGAAGGCTATTATTATTCTCAAAAAGTCCCCACTGGTTAAAGAGGTCTCTGCTTTCCAGTTTCCACCACAGTGGGTTCATCTGGGCTACGTGTTTCTTTTACTCTCATCATGCATAAACGCTACTCATAAGGACAAGTGATTTGGCCCATTGGTTTGAATCTGGATACCCAGTAGACCTATCAGATGGAGTGGGTGCCAGGTTATGTGAGTTTGGTAAGTAGCATGTGATTAGAACGTGCAGTGTGATTAACAAAATCATATCATGTTATTTACATTATGTTTAACCACACATAAAAAAATACAGAAAAAACAGCGAAGTATGTGCAATGTTTGTTTGTTATGTTGGTTACAGTTGCTACAGTCACAGTCTACACCAGACATTAATAAAGCTTTCACCCAACATTCATTTCAATGACAGTCATTTAAAAACACACATAGCCGCATAAGAATAAATGGTAATTAGGGTAACTAGATCTTGTGTTTATAGGGCTATTTCTGGGAAGATAGGCCATGTCTGTTGGAAGATACACTGCAGGGATTCGTCATCCTTCTGTCTGCACATGCAGGAAGGTCAAGTTCATGCTGGCCCTGCGGGCAGTTTGATGGGGTTGGCAGAGGTAAGAGGTAAGAGCCAGACATTTTCATTAGTGGTAATTAGCAAGCACCCAAGCACCAGAGGTTGCATGAAATAACAGTGATATGCACAGCCTGCCTTCATTATTTTATCTTCATTAAGGGCTGTCAGGCTAAACGCCTGCGCAATCTGTTTTGACTCCGCCGCGATTAGGCTCCAGTGTTTTTGAAATACTTTTACGAGCTGTTGGCTTACCTTGAAAGTGTATAGCAATAGCCAATATTTCTTTATTTGGCCTAATTTGTTGTCACATTTTTAATGCGTTTGGAATGGGTGAGCTAAAAACTAGTCTTATTTACATAATGTACTCTCATTCAGAAGCACTAAATAACATGCAATTTATCCTGCTCTCCCTTTGCTCCTGTGTCTTTGGCGACCCCTACAGGGCTTTGGCAGAATAGCACTTTCACCGAGCATACAGTTGCTTCGACGGCGCAATGGATACTCTTGTCCTCGATTAATATCACCCTGCCTGTCCCCAGGGATCTCATATGTGGTTTTGGCCAGGCCAATTAAGACTGGACTGTCTCAAGTGTTTGTTAGTCCCCATTTGAATAAATCTGGTTAAAATAGGTTACAGCAGAAAAAACGGCATGCATCTGCGCATGTTTTGGACACTTCCCTGGACAGAAAGCGGAGAGAAAACAAAACGGATGAGGTTGCGCAGTTGCTCAGTCAGACTCCTCTGACAGGCGTCACTGATGGTCTCCATTCTGGAAACAGATAGTCTAAGACGACACAATGCTGGATTCAGTGTGCTCCTTTCATGTGCGTGGGGAATGTGTAAGAGGGGCGAGGTTTGGTTGTGATAGTGCAAGGTCAAACAGGCTTTTGGCAGCCACTGTGTGTCTCAATGGCTCACTGAAGTCATTGAAGGTCTGGGGAAGCACTAAGCACTCCTCAACCACATGCTGCAGCAGGCAGGAGCACAGGCTATGGTTTGTCTATGGTTTGTCCCCGTTAATGATACGGAAAATTGTCTGCCGTACTGGTGTAATAGACTGCATGTTGGGTTCCTTTGAAAACCTCCAGGAAAAACCATTGTAACCGCCATCATCCCCCCCCCCCCCCACCCCACACACACACACACACACACACACACACACACACACACACACACACACACAAGCACACACACACACACAAGCACACACACAAGCACACACACACACACACACGCACACACACACCCCTGTTTACACACACACCCCTGCATACACACATACCCCTGTGTACACACACACACTCACACACACATACACTCACACACACACTTTCCCTCTCTCAGGGAGACTATCTAATCTCACCCCTGAAGCTCTCTGAGCACTGACTGTATCATTTGCTCACGCAGGCAGTCTGAGTTACCCCTCTATAACGGGGGGGGGGGGGGGGTACTACCTTTTATGTTTCATGTTAATTGCATTAACATGTCGGTACCCCCAAACCTGCGATAGTTGTCTGTTTGGGGGGTACTGGGTATTGATCAGAGTGTACCGTACCTCCAGTACCCCCAGTACCCACTGTACCCCCTGTAATTCAAACTATACACCCAGACTCTCTCTCACGGTGCTGCCCACCTAACACGTTCAGACAGGCTGTCTCTCTCTCACGATGGTGCCCACCTCACTCATAGTAATGGGGAGCTTGGAGGAATCATCTATGCTGCCTTCAAGACTGCCTGTCACGCGGACAATTTGAAGGCAACTGCTGCGACAGGAAATAAGAACTTCATTTGTTTCGAACAGCACTTGATGACTCGCTGCCGCGTTCGGCAACTGCTAAGGCAGCGAATTTAAACTTGAATTTGAACAGAGCCAGGCTCTCTCTCTGTCATGGTGGTGCCCACCTCTGGTCCTCACAGCACCGTTCTCAGCGCCACGCAGGCGGGCAGGCGGGCGGGCAGGCAGGCAGGCAGGCAACACTTGACATGTCTGAGGATCACATAAAGCTGACTGAACCCCTGCTCTGCCCTTTGCAGCCTTCACGTCTGCAGAGAGGCGCAGTTCCTCCCCCCTGAAGCCCTGATGTGGGCTCAGCCTCATGCTGCGGCCTGCAGACTCCGAGGGGAGGGGGGAGTGGGAGCAGGGGAAAGGAGGGAGCAATTTGATCATAGATTAGTGGGTTTAAACGAGGAGGGGTGCTGTGCCTGAAGCCGTGTGTTGCTGTGCTTACATGTCGACAGTGTGAGTGCGGACAACTGGGGGTTGAGGGGTGCATGGGGGGGAAGGGGAGGGTGAGGGGTGTGGGGAGGAGGAGGGCTTATCCTGGCCAGCGAGGCCTCTCGAAGCCCGGAGCACAGACCTGTACAGACACACACCTGATAACTCAGCCAGCTGTCATGCGGGCACCATAAACAGCTCGGCGGCTGCCAAGCGGGACAACTAATCCGGATGCCCGGACGCACACACGGGCAGCAGTCCACATCGGTTCTGTAAATTCTGCTGAGGCACATAGAAAGGGCAGTGCACAAAAACAAAAAAATAAAAAATAAAAAAGAAGCCTTGAGTTTCACAGAGAGCAGGTTGGGCCAAGGGATGTGAAACCCCCAGACTGACTGATCCTCGTGGTGCTTTCAGAGGGCCGATGCATCCTTATACTCCAAACAACAAAACCATTATGCCATTATACAGAACAATGGCACGCACGAAAATGAAACCGTCCAATCCGATCTTGTTATGGAAGCATCCAGCGAAGAATTTTGACCCAAGAAGCCAACTCTAGGAGGATGGCTTTGGTTAAACGTGTGCCAGGCGCGTACCAGACATTCGACAGACTGACAGAAGGCTGTGGAGCACTGAGTAATGATGGGTGCTGTGAATGAAGCCAGAGTTGGCTCTGAACTCGTGTCAGTTTGTGTTTTCATTCGTCTGGGCAGAGGTGAGGTATGTGAGGACGATTGCCTCATTTCACACAAGACGTACAGATAGCCATTGTGAAGGATGAAGCAAGTCTTGCTTTCCTTCTCTCTCTCTCTCTTCCTCTCTCTCTCTTTTTCTCTCTCCCTCTCTCTCTCTGTCTCTCTTCCTGTCTATCTGTTCCTCTGTGGTGTCTGGTTAGAAATCATTAGTGCTCTGCTGTATCTAATCGCTGTCTTTGTCTTCTCAGACGAGAGGTCAGGAAGGAAGAGGACACAGGACACAGGCCAACTGAACACCCAAAAGATGAAGAAGGAGAAGAGAGAGGAGGAAGGGGAGGAGGAGGAGGAAGAAGGTGATGACAGAGGAGAGCACTAAATTAGAGAACGAGAGAAGAAAGGGAAAGAGAGTGAGAGAAGTGGGAGTAAATGAGATAGTGATCTGGTTTGAGTCATAAGAGGCTGAGGACGGAGAGATGTGCAGTGACTTGAATTGCTCACAGGTATTTTTGAAAGAGAGAAGCAGCCACGGCTCTTCCCACGCTGTCTCCACCATGTTCATGTATATAATATATATATGGGCCTGTACCCAAAGGGGCTGATGAAGGGAAACCTAAGCCGACCCACCAAACTCATAACTCTGTACAGGACGGTGATTATATATCCCACGTGTGTCTGCTGGTTGGTAAGGTGAGATAATTGGCTCTGAGGACTCAGACAGTTGTTATTTCACAGCTTCTGTTCTCAGCACTATGCCACCTCTCAGTTACACCAAGCCCTGATTCTATCTGGCCCTGCAAAGATATTTGGGCTCTGGGGCTGTGAAATGCTGAATGTTACGTATGTGCTCGAAAGATATACAGAGGATTATGTACGCATACATATATGTTCACATGCAGTAGTTCTGTTACGATACTGTCCTTTTCAAATGTTATAACATCCAGACAAACGTCCATAACTTTATCACATGAATTGCAATTATAGAAACACTGTCTCTAAATCAGACAGAACAAGGGATAAATAAGAGGGGTGTGTGTGTGTGTGTGTTTGTGTGTGTGTTACGTATTTACGTAAATAATGGCATGTTTTCTCTATGTAAGTAGTGAGGTAATGATGAAAACTATAGTTGCGTGAATGTGTGTATGTGTGTGTGTGTGTGTGTGTGTCTGTGTGTGTTACATCTTTACGTAAATAAAGGCATGTTTCCTCTATGTAAGTAGCGAGATAATGATGAAAACCATAGGCAAGGAAAAAGTAGAACTGATTTTATTGGCGATATCATTCTGATCATTATCATTCATGGTTCCATTATACATGTATGGAATCATAGGAAAAACAAAGGTAAACACGATTGTAACTGTTGTTGCCAACGTATATAAATGCTTTTCATGAATCCCGTTTCCCCACCACACACACACACATGCAAACACACATACACACACGTGTGCACACACACACCTATTCTTAAGCACACACATACACACAACTGACACACACACACACTTGCATATTCAAACCCCCAAAATGTGTAGCTAGACGATTACCAAAAGAAAGAAAAACAGCTTAAATACACAAAAAACATTCAGAAGCATAACCTCAAAGGGCATACTCTCTCACACACAAACACCTGTTCAGACCCCCCCACCCCCTCCTTGCTCACACACACACACACACACACACACACACACTCGCAGACTCATCTAAAATCCCCCTCTTCACATGCAAACACATTCACGCTCCTTCCCCCTCCATCCCTTGCCTTTGTCTCACCTCAAGCGTGACCTCTGACCTTTGTCTGTTACTTCCTGTAGTTTTATACGCACCCTGCCTGAACTCTTTCTTTGCCCACAAAGACTACAATCATCCCAGCTGCAGTCCTTCCTTCCATGACACTTTTGCGATACTGTGTCGTTTAGGCAATGCAATGGCACAACCCACTGAAGCACAATGATGATGTATTGGCTTTCAGTTGTGTTTTCGTATGCATTTGTAAAGGGAGATTCTTGAGTACAATCCATGTTGGTCAGGATTTTTAGGTCTTATAAACATGCAGAGCCCACATAAAAGGGTGGCATTATCCACTCTTAACTGTGCCGGGATTTCACACATTAACAGGCCAAAACCAAATAAAAAGAATACAAGCAATGATTGTTTTCATGATACAAAACCTCAGCTCTCCTCAGAATTTGTCATTGAAGTGGGAAACCAGTTAAAGTGTTACTTAAAATCTATGGCAAAATGTATCTGAAAGTGGTAAAAAATATTGTTTCGTATAGGAGTCTGACAACTTTTGAACCTGCACATGAAACTATAATCTAAGTTGTAAAAAACGTAATATCCACTTTCCTAATGGCAGCTACATACATCAAAGATCCAGTGCTATGGAAACGCAACCAGAACCATAAACCCAACATGTGGCCTTAGATGGGTTTGAAAGGCAGCTCCGCCAGGCTTTTGTGATCTTCCAATTTTGCACATTCATGCAAATTAAAATTTTCCTAGAACTGCAACTGTCATTTGCCATTTACTACCTCAATATCCTCTCAAAGTCACAGATATCTAGTGTCGTTTGCAACTGGCTTCCCAAAGTCACAGATATCTAGTGTCATTTGCAACTGGATTCCCAAAGTCACAGATATCTAGTGTCGTTTGCAACTGGTTTCACAATGAAAATGCAATCATAAAAATCTTTCCGACGTTTAACCGCAATGTTTTTTGCATGAATTCCCGCGGCACCCTTTGGCCATGGAGGCCTCAGTACACCCTTGTGAGGTTCCTGGGCTGTGGACGGCGATTTGGAGGGTAAAGGTGCCATTAGTCACAGCAAGGCCCCGTGTATGGGCTTCAGGCCACAGTTGCTCTTTGACTCAGTGACTCCTCTCCCTCCCTCTCTCTCTCCCTCACTCTCTCTCTCCCTCTCTCTCTCCCTCCCTCTCTCTCTCCCTCTCTCCCAATCTCTCTCCCAATCTCTCTCGCTCTCTCTCCCTCCCTCTCTCTCTCACTCTCTCTCTCTCCCTCTCTCTCCCTGCCTCTCTCTCTCTCTCCCTGCCTCTCTCTCTCCTTCTCTCTCTCCCTCCCTCTCTCTCCCTCTCTCTCTCCTTCCCTCTCTTTCTCACTCTCTCTCCCTCTCTCCCAATCTCTCTCCCAATCTCTCCCTCTCTCTCTCGCTCTCTCTCCCTCCCTCTCTCTCTCACTCTCTCTCTCTCCCTCTGTCTTGCGCTCTCTCTCCCTCCCTCTCTCTCTCTCCCTCCCTCTCTTTCTCTCTCCCTCTCTCACTCTCTCCCAATCTGTCCCTCTCTCTCTCTCTCACTCTCTCTCTCTCTCTCCCTCCCTCTCTCTCTCTCTCTCTCTCTCTCTCTCTATCAGGCTTTCTTGGCCGGTCTTTATCTTCGCCTTTCTTTCGGCTGCATCGGTTCTCTTTCAGTGGGCCGCAGTGGCTCCTCATACCTGTCTCGGTATGTCATTATCTGCTATTTCTATCTTGCTCTCCTCGCTTTGTCTGCCATTCTTCTCCTTTTACAGTCAGGCATCTTCTTCCCACCCCACGCCACCTCCTCCTCCTCCTCCTCCTCCTCACACACACACACCTCGCAGCTCCCGATTGGTCAGCGTCTCTTTCATGGTCTGGTCTGTCCGTGTCTTGTTAAAGTTGGTCCGAGGTCTTTCTCTTAGTCTGTCTCTGCTATCTCTGATATC
Source organism: Coilia nasus (assembly GCA_027475355.1). NCBI lineage: Eukaryota > Metazoa > Chordata > Actinopteri > Clupeiformes > Engraulidae > Coilia > Coilia nasus. The sequence continues at coordinate 26,545,544 of CM050201.1, forward strand.
AGAGTCTGTCTGCCACACTTAGCCATACCACCCCCCCCTGCCCCCCGACCCCTCCACCCCCCACCATCTATGTAGTCTCTAAAGGTCTTGTAGAGGTTGTCCTTTTTTCCAAAAGTCTGTGTAAGTTTATTTTTCACTTTTTCTCCAGCCTCTCTAAGTTTTTCAAATGTTTCCAGTCTCAAGGCGACACAATGCTGGGCCCTCACTCCCAGACACCTCCTCAAGTTTGACAATCACAGTGGACTCCACTGAAGCTCTCGAACATCTAAATGACCATCTATCAAACGAATGTCTGTCCAAAAAAAAACAAAAAGGAAGAATGTACGAAGTACACTAAAAAATCAATCATAAACTAGAGCACATACAAAAAATGTAACATTTCAAATAAAACGAGGATAAGCACACATTAACTGAAACCAATATATAAACTAGTGACATGATACAAAGAAATCCTAGTATGCAGTTCGGTTGTGGTAAAAAAGAAAAGAAAAGACGAACTGCTGCTTACTTTTGCGCATTTGTACAGGCATCATTCAAAAAACTGGCGTTTTAGCACAACCACCCACTACAAGGAAATAGGGTGGTTTCCAAGGAGACCTAGAGCCACTGCACTATGACCTCACATCCTGGTCAGACTCCGCCCACGGATGCACAGATTATGAAAGTCTATCGATTGGTGCTAAAAGTACTACGCGCGGCTCACTGACACTCACACTGATCTGGAAACAGCAGACACGAGACACGCTGATGGCAGATCTCCATCCTTACTGTTCCAGGGTCAGCCTACTCACTTAAATCAGAAATGTTGTCACTACCAATACACACAACTTTGCCCCATTAAAAACAGCACACTCCCACCTCTGCACTTGCAATGTTCAGCGCTAGAGTCTATTCTCCAAAAGCCCTACTTTAGTATGCTGTTGGAGGGGACATTATGTACAAAGACTCCGTCATGTCTGAACGTTGCCACCGGTTGCTCCAGAGGGAGTTGTTTGTGCTTGAGTGTTTCTCGGGACGCTGCAGGTTATGGTGAAACATGTTGTTGGACGTCAATCAGTCACCACGCCCTGGTAATTTGCCCCACCTCATCCAAAGGAAAAACACACCTGAGGACACGAAGACATGAGGGCCCGGTCTAAGTGTGTGCAGGTCGATATGGGGGCTGTCGCTCCACCGGAGGTGTAGTGAGTAAACAAGTCTCGCGTCTTCGTCAGCACGGAATGCCGCTGTTTCGCACGAGTGTGTGTGTCTGTCTTCAGCTGCAGTCGCAGCCTTGGCAGCTTGGAGCTGAAGGGCATAGGTCTTTTTTTTTGTTCGCTAAAGCACAAATGTGTGTGTGTGTGTGTGTGTGCTTTATGCTTGTGTGTGTGTGTGTTTGCGTGTGTGAGCTTGTGTGTGTGTGTGTGTGTGTGTGTGCTTCGTGCTTGTGTGTGTGTGTTTGCGTGTGTGTGCTTGTGTGAACATGTGTGTTTGAAAGAAGGTTTAAAAGACACACAGCACCACTTCCTTTTGAGACTACGCTCTGCTCTGCTTTAAAAAACAGCATCTGATCTACAGCTAGAATTTTAATGTCTCTTGCCAAAATGGCAACATTGAAAAAGAGTTGTTTGAGTATCAGTACAGTGGGTCAAATATTGATTGTGTGTATGTGTGTGTGTGTGTGTGTGTGTGTGTGTGTGTTTGTGTACAAATGTGTGTTTGTCAATGTTTTTTAATGAATGTGTTAAAATGGGTTTGTGTGTGTGTCTATGTGTGTGTGTGTGTATGTATGTGTGTGGGGGTGTGTGTGTGTGTGTATCTATGTGTGTGTGTGTGTGTGTGTGTGTGCTGGATGGGTTCTTCGGGTGATACAAAACAAGCAGCCCGATGGCACTTGTGAGCTTGCTCCTGATTGGCCGAGCTGATGATCCGAACACGCCCCCTGGGATGGGTGGCGGGGCCGGTGGGTGTTGTGGGGGAGGGGGGCCCCCAGGGGCCGGCAGGGCATGTGGGGCGTTGGCGTGGCGGGTTGCTAAGAGACCAGGAGGGTGGCCAGGAGCAGGGCCGCCA
>CM050201.1:26560092-26580092 GCA_027475355.1 Coilia nasus
CAGAAAACAGGCACGCGCTGTATACGGAGAGTGTTTGGTGTGAATGAGCCCTTACTGGGGCACATGCATATCTTTACTAAGTGCTAGACATACACATGTTCTAGTGTAATAGTGATATTCTATGATGCAGTGATGAGGAGTGTGAGATTGGAGTTAATAGTGCATTTTATACTTACAGGGAAGTGTTTCATATACACAGATGTAGTTCAGCTAAACAGACTCTCCCATTTTCCTTTGTAATAATAATAATAGTAATAATAATAGTCTTTACTTGTATAGCACAATTCTGCCGCGCGCATGTTTTATTCATGACGCATACAAGAAAATGTTAAAAGTATTAACAAATGCGAATGTTTGATGTAATGTAACTGTGTACTGTACTGTACATTGTAAGTGCCATTTAAAGTTGCATTAAATTAACCACCCACTGCCTTTATGAAAGCAGCACTGTTTAGTTGCATACTCTGTCAGCAGTTTTGGGGGGTAAAATTATGTCCAAACCCTCTAAGCACCTTTTCAAGTATGCAAACACTTCTGTCTCTCAAATGTTAAACCGAAGAGACTGCTCAAATGGAGAGAGATTTAGAGTCTGGGCAAGCCAAAACATGAAAACATTTTGCTTTTCTCTGAACTGGATGTGATTTTCACACAATTTTGAATAATGCTTCAGATCATTATCATATCGAGGGATCAAAATTGTGTCCAGTGATGCCCAAACCAGAAAGGAATCATGTGACGCTGAAAAATACAGGGATAACTTCTCTTTTTTAACAACCCCTTTAATTGAAACTGACGTTTCCAAATCTTCAACCCAAAACTGACAAGATCAACTGAGGTCAAGAGAGGCAAAACAAACAAAAGTATATTTAAATATATCTAAAGTGTTCTTTTATCCAATTTTTGAAAAAAAAAAAAAAGAAGCTAAACATGATCATTTATTAGGGGTAGACCATCAGTGCCTGCTCACCCTTCTCTTCACATCTTTACGCAGTAAAAAAGTAAAAATAATTCTTTGTAAAATCATTTTAATTATTTTAGTGTCTGTTCATTGTGTCATTTGTATCTGTCGTATGTATATGCCAGTTTATGTTGACTCCTGTTGGTAATGTGTAGTCTAGGCCACAGTAATAAGCATTGATAGATAACCTTTACACTAAGGTTCAGAAGCTACAGTACAATATCACATATTTCAAACTGTGTGGTTCTGTGTGCTTCATACAGGTGATTTATTTATGTGTAATACTCTTGTAAACTGCATTAGTATGTCAGTATATACCTACAGCTGTGGTACTGTTTGTAAAAACCGTGTATGTATGCTAGTTTGTACTTACAGATGTAGTAATGTTTGTAAAAAATGCGTAAGTATGCTGGTTTGTACTTAAAGATGTAGTAGTACGCGTGTAAACCGCAGTAGTGTGCTAGTATGTACTTACAGATGTGGCAGTACTCATCTAAACTGCAGCGGTGTGCTAGTTTGTACTTACAGATGTAGTAGCCTAATGCTAGTAAAAAATGCATAACTATGCTGTTTGTACTTACAGATGTAGTAGTACTCCTGTAAACCGCAGCAGTATGCTAGTATGTACTTAGAGATGTGGTAGTACTCATTTCCCATGTTACAGCTGTAGTAATGCTAGTAAATGCTGCATAAATATGGTAGTATGTACTTACAGATATAGTAGTACTCGTGTAAGCCGCAGTAGTGTGCTAGTATGTACTTACAGATGTAGTAGTACTCATGTAAGCCACAGTAGTATGCTAGTATGTACTTATAGATGTAGTAGTACTCATGTAAGCCGCAGTAGTGTGCTAGTATGTACTTACAGATGTAGTAGTACTCATGTAAGCCGCAGTAGTGTGCTAGTATGTACTTACAGATGTAGTAGTACTCATGTAAGCCACAGTAGTATGCTAGTATGTACTTATAGATGTAGCAGCGTGTAAGCCACAGTAGTGTGCTAGTATGTACTTACAGATGTAGTAGTACTCATGTCCCACGTTGAACTCGTAGCCCAGCGAGAAGGCGCTGTAGCGCTGGAACTTCTCGGAGAACTTGATGGGGGCGTGGGGTGCGTGCGGCCGGTTGCACTCCCAGCGCTTGAAGCCCATCTGTGGGTCGCAGGTGCGGTAACCGCGGTAGCTGACCATGTACAGCACGTACTGCTCCACCACGCCCCTCTCCAGCGCCCCCCTCTGGCTCAGGTTGTAGTGCGGGCAGTAGATGTCCAGGTAGTCGTTCACACTGACCTGCACTGTGTACCCCTCTCTCCTCAGACTGCAGAGGAAAAGGGGGGAGAGAAAGAAGCAGAGAGAGAGAGAAAGAGAGAGAGAGAGAGAGAGAGAGAGAGAGAGAGGAGAGAGAGAGAGAGAGAGAGAGAGAGATTAATGTCTGGAGTAAGTCTAGATTAATGTTCATGCACAGTAACCAAGACATAAAATGCTAGTGCTAACTGTTTACTTAGGCTGATTGGTTTTATATGAGGCAAAAACCACAAACCACTGCAGAAATTCTTAGGCAGAGCTGCTATGACAAGACAAGCAGAAATATATACTTAAGTGCACAAATCTTCCTGCTTGGACAAACAAATGGGGGATTAGTTTTATTTTTGGTATGACGTCCATTAATATTATGCCTGCTGAGAGCCCACATCAACCGCCTTTTACTCAATCGTGTAATTCCACACTTTCACCAGAAGGTGGCAGTGTTGCATCAGACTGATTTTAAATTTGCTTGTCCCTGTTTTACACATACACACACTCTCTCTCTCTCTCTCTCTCTCTCTCTCTCTCTCACACACACACACACAATACACACACACGGATAGATAGAAGGAAAGGGAGGGAAGCAGTGAGAGAGAAAGACAAAGAGAAAGGGAGCGAGAAAGAGAGATTCTCTCTGTCTCACACACACACACACACACACACACACACACACACACACACACACACACACCACACACACACACACACACACACCACACACACACACACACACATAGTCTTGTGATTCTGGGTCAGGCCTCTGGAGAGATTATTATTCAATTACAAAATGAGGATCATGGGTGTCACCCACCTCGATCCACTCGCCCCCCTAAATATATACCACATATTCCACATCGCCTCTTTCTTTCTCTTTCCCTCTATCCCTCTATCCACCCCTTCCTCTCTCGCTCACTCTATCTCTCTATCCATCCCTCCCTCTCTCTCTCTCTCTCGCTCTTTCTCACATGCCAACTTCCCAGCATGCCTTCTCTCTCCCAGTATGTCTAAATATTAAAGATCTTCATCATCTGTTCTCTCTTCTCTCCTCCAACCTGACAGATGCCTACTATACTTTACCCAATTTAGCTTCACTTTGTCTTTTTACACGCCTAACACTTCAACACCCACACACACACACACACACCCACACACACACACACACACACACACACACACACACACACACACACACACACACACACACAAACATGCACACGTGCCCACGCACACACACTCAGACAGACAAACAATGTACTGCTTTTGTCTTTAAGTATATGTTTAAGCATATTGCTATAGTAACCTCATTAGTGCACTGTCATGGGCTGTGATTTAAATACATTGGGCATAGTCTCTCTCTCTCTCTCTCTCTCTCTCTCTCTCTCTCTCTCTCTCTCTCTCCACTCCTCTCCCCTCTCCATTCCTGTCTCTGTGTGCCCTATTTCTCTCTCATCAATGTGCACCACACACACACACGTACACACAGACGCACACACACCCAGGCACGCACACACTTGCACAAACACACACACACAACACACACACACACAAACGCACAGACGCACGCACACCCAGGCACGCACACACTTGCACAAACACAAACACACACACACGTACAGACACACACACATACACACCTATACACACCCACTCAGGCACGCACACACTTGCACAAACACACACACGTTACACACACACACACACACACACCAAGACAGTCCCTTAACTACCCATCTCCCTGTGGCTATCAATTCTTTCTTTCACTTTCTACTCTCCTTCTCCTACTTGCTTCTTTTTTCTCTCTCTCTCCCTCTCTCTCTATCTCCCTCTCTCTCTCTCCCTCTCTCTCTATCTCCCTCTCTCCCTCTCTCTCTCTCCCTCTCTCTCTTTCTCTCTCCCTCTCTCTCTATCTCTTTCTCTCTCTCTCTCTCTATCTCTTTCTCTCTCTCTTCCATCTCTCTCTCTCTATCACTCTCCCTCTCGCTCTATCTCTTCTCTCTCTCTTCCATCTCTCTCTCTATCACTTTCCCTCTATCTCTCTCTTGCTCTGTCTCTCTCCATCTCTCTCTTTTTCTCTCTCCTCCATCTCTCTCTATCTCTCTCTCTATCTCTCTTTCTCCATCTCTCTCTCTTCTCCACCTTTCTCTCTCCCTTGCTCTCTCTCTCTCTTTATTTTCTCTCTGTCCCACTCTCTTCCCCCCCTTCTCACAGACATTAGATGACAGATTTTTGTCTCGGAGTGTTTTGGGCAGAAGCAAAACAGCAGGGCTTCAAAGGGACGCTATTTCAGGAGCGGGAGAGAGAGGGAGGGAGAGAGGGAATATTGAGCTGCAGTCTGAGTGAAAGAGAGAGACAGCAGGAGAAAGAGAGAAGAGAAACAGAGAGAAAGAGAGAGAGAGAGAATAATAGAGAGAGAGAGAGTGTACCATACCAAGATTCTTGAGAAAAAGCTTTACTGTTACTATAAGGAATGGAATAGTTTTGGAAGATACTAAATGTTGGGAGATAAATCTTAGTAATAACGCTTTACTGTAATGTGAAGGCATATGGATGTCTGTCATGCTATGTGATTATTTTATTACATAGTAATTGTAATGAAAGTGTGTGGGTAAATTTGTGTACGAGTGTGTATGTCTGTGTCTATGTTTGTAACATCACTATGTATAGACACACACACAAATGCACACAAAGGCATATACGAACCATATACACATAGGGAGATAACTACACACACACACAATAACAATCCACACTGTAAAAACACACACATAAACACAGATCCACTCCAGGCTTGGGCCGTATCTATCACACACACACACACACACACACACACACACACACACACACACACACACACACACACACACACACACACACACACATAAACACAGATCCACTCCAGGCTTGGGCGGTATCTAATTTTTCATACCCCAATAACTTTACTGACATAACACCCCGGTATGTTGGTACTGTATTTCAGAAGTGTTTGAAAAAATGTACATTCATTTTATGTCAGGTATGGCAAATTTTAATCGCCATATATCAGAGAGGTAGTGTCGGTGAAGCAGCCTTGCAGGGTTTAATATTTTTGGAGTGTCGTTTCCTTATTAAAAATGTACGCAAGAATGCAGGAAACTGCTTCTTTTATATCAATCAGAACATTTCTCTACCATTCTGATATTAGCAACGGTATCACGATATTAAAAATCACACAGCCGGTATTTCACAAAACCCCGGTATACGGTATTTTCATTTTCAGTGCCCAAGCCTAATACACACATACACATGTGACCACAATGTCACTGCACACATGCACATTCACATGACACAAACGGTGTGTGTCATGCACATATAAATGCGCACATATTCCCACTCTTAGTTTAGATGGAAAGCCACACACACATACTGTATTATGCATGCTCATGCACCCACACACAGTCACACACACACGCACGCACACACACCCAAACAAACACACACACACACACTGTGGCCCACCTACTTATGCACACACAGCTTATAAAACACAAAACAAAAATCAATCAGGCTGTGTGGGTGTGTTTGTGAGTCTGTGTGTGTGTGTGTGTGTGTGTGTGTGTGTGTGTGTGTGTGTGTGTGTATGTATAGCTGAGAGATAGAAAGAGAGCGCGTGAGAGAAAGAGGGTGTGAGAGACAGTCTCCGCCTTGTCAGTGTCCCAGTGTAAGTTTATTACAGTAAGATTAACGGCGGTTCAGAAGGCTAATGCCCACTAATACATCAGGCCTGTTTTACGGCAACCCCCCGCCACACACACACACACACACACACACACACACACACACACACACACACATACACACACTCACACCTCTGCCAATACAGAAAACAGAGGAGAGATGAGCAGACACACACACACACACCCTTCTGCCAACACCGAAAGCAGAGGAGAGATGAGCAGCCAACAACTGATGGACAGAGGAGAGGGGAGGAAAGGAGGAGAGGGAGGAGGAGAGGAGGAGAAGGAAGAGGAGAGGAAAGAAGGGAATGGAGGGAAATATAGAGTGAAAGAAAGACTGAGAGAGACAGAAAGTAGAGTGAGGGGGAGAAGTGAGGCAAAAAGCACAGAGAGCGAGAGAGAGAGAGAGAGAGAGAGAGAGAGAGAGAGAGAGCGAGAGAGAGCGAGAGAGAGAGAGAAAGAGATGGAGGTGGAGGACAGATGCAGAGAGGAAGATGGAGACTTAAAATGGAGAAGAGGAGAGGGGGAGATATGTGCAGAGAAAAGGAGAGGATTGAGAATGGGGAGAAACGCTGGAAAAATTGAAAAATATGCAGTACTAACAGAGAAAAAAAAGAGACAGATAGCAGACTGTGGAGAATAGATGAAGAGGAAAAGGGAATAAGACAGAGCGAAAAAAGTGAAAAAGAGAAAGATAGAGAGCGAGAGAAAGGAAGGTAGGAAGAGAGAGAGAGAGAGAGAGAGAGAGAGAGAGAGAGAGAGAGAGAGAGAGAGAGAGAGAGAGGAGAGAGATGTGGAGACTCGTGTGTCGGGCAGTACTGCATGTACTGTGTTTCTGTATTTCTCCTGATCTGTCTGCTAGCTCAGGAGGCCCATTCATCATCCCCTGTGTGTGCGCCTATTTGCACTGGCTGCAGCCGGACCAGCCGTCTGAAATGAGTGGGCTCTTTCCTGCTAACATTACGCTACTCACAGTCTGCACTGGTTACACACACACACACACACACACACACACACACACGCACACAGACACACACACACACACAGTGACATAACATGCAGCCGTCTGAAATGAGTGGGCACTTTCCTGCTAAACACCGCACATTATGCTACTCACAGTCTGCACTGGTTACACACACACACACACACACACACACATGCACATGTGCAGACACACACACACACGCACACACAGAGACATAAGACTAACACGCACACGTATGAAATGTGGGCACTTTCCTGCTAAACACCGCACATTACACTACTCACAGTCTGCAGTGCTGCATTGGTTACACACACACACACAAACATACATGCACGCACACACACACATTCTCTCTCTCTCTCTCTTTCACACACACACAAGTGTACGCACGCACACACACACACACACACACACACACACACACACACACATAGTCACATAACACGGACATGCACGCCTGCAAATGCATTCACACCTCTACTCCACTGTATTGTAGGATATCTATGATGCTTCTTCAAACCCTATGCACAACCCTACACAGGCATAAATACATACACACATACAGTTCCATACACATACTGCAGTTCCTTTCTATATAGCGCTCTGCTAGTGGGCCATAAATACACCCACAATAAAACTGCTGTATGCTATATGGCATCCTGTCCCACAAGGCCACATTAAAACCCCCATACGTGTTATAGGGGTGGGCATTGGCAAGGACTTCACAATACGATACATATCACAATTCATTTGTCACGAAACGATTCTATCACGATACATTGCGATACTGGGTATATTGCAATATATTGCGATATTCTACATATTTCAGTGAAAATGTAAAAATAAAACTGAATTATCAGTTGCTATTTACAATCTGGATAGTCTTACATCTGATCAAAACTAAATTAAACCAACATAACTCAGAGTTACTGAACTCAACATAACTCAAAAACGTGCATAGGATTTAGAAAATAAACTATGTTTCTAATTTTTTGGAGTCAGAAATTGATATAGTACATTGTGAAAATTAGTGTCACGATACGTTTCAATATCAATGTTTAAATCAATATAGTATATTGTGAAAATCAGTATCATGATGTATTGCGATAATGATATTTTTGCACACCCCCCATATGTGTTATACAGCTCTTATTACACGCGGTGTCTGTTATAGGACAGTAATAAGCTGTGGCAGATGTCCTGTCTGGCCCGGGGGGTGCTGCTGGGTGCGAGGAGAGGAGTGTGGAGCTTAATGCTGAGTAAGAGCAGGAAACTGAACCGGTTCCAGGCGGTTGAGCTCGGCCAGAGCTGCATCGATCTCCCCCCGCCAGCCTCCATCCCCCCTGGACACCCCCCGAGTAATCCCCGGCTCAAACACTCGTCTGCATGCGCGCGCACACACACACACACACCACACACACACTCACACTCACACACACGCACACATACACACTCACACACACACACACTCACACACACACTCACACACACATACACACACTCACAAACCACATACATGCACACTCAACACATTCACTCACATAGACAGATGTGAACACACACTTACACACACATGCTGCTATTTACACGCACACACATGCTCAGCCACATTCACACACATGCAACGGAGTACACACATACACACACACACAGGCAACAGGCACACACACACTCACACACAAATACACACATATACACACTCACACACAAATACACACATATACACACTCACACACAGACACACACACACACACACACACACACACAGACAAGCTGACGACATTCACATAAAAAGGCGAATACACACACAACCACACACACCCAATGCTGTAACAGACGGCTGGGCAGGCGTTCAGCAATTTACGGGGGTTGGTGGAGATTCACAAGATTTCGTTACTATCCTCCCTGGAGACATGCCTATTTTTAATTGCCCGAGGCCCACTGGCCCTCAGCTCAAAGAGCCCCTTGGCAATCGCCTATTCTGCCTACAGGTAGCTACACAGAAAACCACACACACACACATGCACAGACACACACATAATACACACACACACACACATACACAAACACACATACTCACACACATTCTTGACTTCTCACCAACACTACAAGCTTATGCTCGAGTTGCTTTCTCACTCATTTTCTGTTGCCAAAGTTTGTCAATTACAGCAGATTCAGAACACCAAACACGCTTCGCTCACACTACATGTCACACACTACATGTCAACATGCGTCTTGCGTCTTTACCAATTACATGCACTCAGTCGCCCACCATTTTAGATCGAGCTTTGCTCTCGTTGTCCTCACAATTTGAAAAGCCGCACGATATGACGAGTTTTCCAGTGCTCTTTTAGAATCCTCAGGAGATGACATATTCACCGCACACTCTTTCATGAACCTTCATAAAGCCTTTTTATTTCTCCTTCTGAAGGATAAAATACTATTATTAGGATGGTCTTAGGACAGATATTTGCCTTAACAAATACTGAAATAATCGCATAATTTTGCTCTGATTAGCATCAGGGATGTAGTGGGGGATAAACACAAGTGAACAGAGTTTACCTAGCTCTCAAATTTCTGAAAAAGAGTTTATCTACCTATCAATACAGTTTATTCACCCTATAGTAGAATTTATGTACCCAACACAATTTCTAACATTCCAAAATAACACTACGTCATCTACTGCACATGTGCACTAGAGACCAATAACATGCACTAGGACTGTTCAAACATGTTTTGCATGTCTTTTTAAAACATCTTGTGTCGCACCGTGCATCCACCTCACCATGATCACCACCTCTGATTTTACCACTACATCCCTGGATACCATATGACTAATTGTAAGGTGTGCTGAGAAGGTCTCAAGACAAAAACAGTCAAAATGGGGAAGTGAACTCTGTGCATAATTGCCTCTCTATATAACTCCATCTGTGGAGTCCCCCCCCCACCCCCCACCCCACCTTCTCCCCCACCCCCATCTATTAGCTCCTACTAGTTCCCATCTCTCTGCTCTTTAATGTAAACGCAGCACTCGCTAAACTTGGTGCACTTGCGAAGGCAATTTAACTCCACTGTGTTTAATTGAATTATGTTCAAGACAAATAGCCTCAAATTGCACGACAAAAAAGAACGCTCGTGTTTCCAAAGCGTGCACAAAAACAAACAAACCGAGCACGGAAACAATAAGCGAAGAGAGAGAGAGAAAAAAACAATACGCCGTAATTATGAGGAATAATTGCACCGGTAATCCGTGGAATGCCAGCTGAGCAATTAAGGGTGGGTGGGTGGGGAATAAATTGGAGTGTGGGTTGTTTTGCGGCGAACCTGCTGTTCATGGGTCTTGACAGGTGGCATGATGCACACGACTGTTGTGCATACCCTGTTTTCTCTTTCCTCTCCATTACTCCCTGTGTCTCTCTCTTTCTTTCTCTCTCTCTCTCTCTCTCTTTCCGTCTGTCGCTGACTGTTGTTCTCTGTTCTCTATCTCTCTCCATCACTCGCCTTGTCTGTCTTTCTAACTCTCTTTCTCTCACTCTCTCTCAGTCTGTCAATGACTTTTCTCTCACTCTCTCTCCTCTCTCTCTTTCCTTCTCTCACCCCCCAACTCTCCATAGCTCTCCAGGGTGTGGGATTATGGGTAAACAGCCACACATTTGTTCACAGTTTGAAAACCGCCGGTGGTGTATTGGGTTCAGGCTCCCATTAGACGGTGTGTTTGTGTGAGAGGGTGTGTACAAAAGGGTGTGTGTGTGTGTGTGTGTGTGTGTGTGTGTGTGTGCACGCCTATCAAATCAACAGATCTTGAAGACACACACAAACACACACACACACTTAAAGACAGACACAAACACACACAGGCCCACACACACAGGGACACACACACACAAGCCCACACAAACACACACCTCATTTTTAAATAACTCCCCATAACCCAGTGTGCTTGAGGAGAGACTGCTAAATAGTCTTCAAAAAGATGGAGGGCGTGCCCATAAAGGGCCCCTCTGTTAGCTGTTAGCATAGTGCTGAGATAAGCATCCCAAGCACAAAGCTGGCAGCAGATGGGCATTTAGAGGTAGATGCAGCGTGGCAGGATGTTTCACAGCACACAGAAAAAAAAAGAAAGAAACGCGACGCAATTTCCCAACAAATAACGCTGAACTGTGAAGGAGCAGTTGAGAAAAAAACTAGCCAAAAAAAAATAAATAAAAAACTAGCTGACTGCATGGCTGCAGACATACTATATATACCCAATTATGTCAGGATGAGCGCGAGGGTGTAAATGCCACCTTTCAGCTCACAGCCTTTTGGGTTATCTGGAATCGGAGCAGGAGGGCTTTTACCAAAAAAGATGTAAATGTCACCCGGCAAGGTCATTTCTGTTACCCAGATAATGGCTAATTTATCTGATATGAAAGGTTAATGCGTAATTACGTTATCTGTCTTTGTTGGCTGCTATGATCTGGTTATCAGGGAGGATGGAGGGTTATCTGCTGTGATATGGTTATCGCACATCATCTGGCTATTAGGACCAACTGATGCTAACCTGGTATTGATCACATCTCTGTCCCTTTGGGGGGCACTTTCTCTGTGAAAAGGATTTAGCCACGCTGTGGACTTCCTTCCTTCCTTCCCCCTTTGATTGAAGATGCTATCCTGGTTTGTCTTTGTCTGACAAATTTTGCCTTTGGTGCTGTTCGCTGTGTCCCCTGAGCGGAGGAGATAACTGTCCTCCGCGATGTTCCATCACCGTGGTGATGATGATGTGTTTTGTTCCCTTCATCATTCAGACAGGAGTCCTGCTAAAAGCTAACACGCTAGCTGGATAGCTAGCTAGCTAGCTAGTTTGTCAGTGTGGGTTTGCAGTTATTTTTAGAGGGCACTTTCTCTCCGAGCATCTTAAAGCACAGTGAGGCAATACATTTCATCAGCGCTGCTGTCCTCTGGGCTTTGAACCCATGACCTTGCTGAGCTAGCTGAGGTAATCGCGATCCGAGAAGAGCTTTTATAGAGGAAGAGTTTAATGTTTTTTAGGCAGAGGGAGGGGGATTTGATTAGAGAGAGTGTTTTATGAGGAGGAGGGGGAGGGCTCTTGTTGTTTGGGAGAGGGGGGGATTGTTTGATTAGGCAGACATTTTTATAAGGTGTGGGTTGTTTGTGTGTGACAGAGATTTGGTGTGTGTGTGTTCGCTGCGTGACGGTGAGTTGCTCTGTGTGTGACTATTGTTTAGCTTGTGTGTGTATGTGTGTGTGTGTGTGTGTGTGTGTGTGTGTGTTCACGGTAGAGTGTTTGATTAGACAGAGTGCTTTGCTCCATTGATTTTCCTGGGGGACACACACGGAGCATCTCTGCGTGACGCTGGCTTAGCTACTCCTGGATTAACCGCATCTCTCGCTCATCCACTCCTTCATCTCCTCATCCTCCCCTCCATCCCTCGCTCATCCACTCCTCCATCTCCTCATCCTCTGTCTATCTCTCCCTCATCCACTCCTCCATCTCCTCATCCACTCCTTCATCTCCTCATGTGTCTGTCTATCCCTCGCTCATCCACTCCTCTATCTCTCCTGTCTGTCTGTCTCTCCTCCATCCACTCCTCCTTCTCTTTTGTGTCTGTCTATCCCTCGCTCATCCACTCCTCCATCTCTCCTGTCTGTCTATCCCTCGCTCATCCACTCCTCCATCTCTCCTCCACCGCATCTCTCTCTCACCCACTCCTCCATCCACTCCTCCATCTCTCCTGTCTGTCTATCCCTCGCTCATCCACTCCTCTATCTCTCCTGTCTGTCTGTCTCTCCTCCATCCACTCCTCCTTCTCTTCTGTATCTGTCTATCCCTCGCTCATCCACTCCTCCATCTCTCCTGTCTGTCTATCCCTCGCTCATCCACTCCTCCATCTCTCCTCCACCGCATCTCTCTCTCACCCACTCCTCCATCCACTCCTCCATCTCTCCTGTCTGTCTATCCCTCGCTTATCCACTCATCCATCTCTCCTGTCTGTCTATCCCTCTCTTATCCTCTCCTCCTGTCTTTCTGTCTATCTCTTGCTCCTGTCATCTCTCCATCATCTCCCCTGTGTCTGTCTATTCTTCGCTCATACACTCCTTCATCTATCCTGTCTCTCTATCCCTCGCTTCTGCCGTTTCTCCGTCATCTCTTCTGTCTCTGTCTATGCCTCATCCACTATTCCATCTCTCCTCCACCACCACTCTCTCTCTCTTACACTCCTCCATCTCTCCTGTCTGTGTCTATCCTTCGCTCACCCACTCCTCCATCTCTCCTCCACCGTATCTCTCTCTCTCACACACCCCTCCATCTCTCCTGTCTGTCTATCCCTCGCTCATCCACTCCTTTATCTCTCCTCCACCGTATCTCTCTCTCACACACACCCCTCCATCTCTCCTGTCTGTGTCTATCCCTCGCTCATCCACTCCTCCATCTCATCTCTCTCTCACATACCCCTCCATCTCTCCTGTCTGTCTATCCCTCTCTCATCCACTACTCCATCTCTCCTCCACCGTGTCTCTCTCTCTCACACCCCTCCATCTCTCCTCCACCGTATCTCTCTCTTTCACACACCCCTCCGTCTCTCCTGTCTGTCTATCCCTCGCTCCTGCCGTCTCTTTGATCGGATGAGTGCGGTGTTTTCAAATTCTTCCTGTCTGCCTCACTCTTTTCTTGTTCTCCTTCTTTGACACTTTCCACGGTCTCTCTCTCTCTCTACCAGGGGGCTGGGCCTAGAGTTCCTCTAATATGAATATCAATTACAAATCTGAGCCTTAATCCATATTCAAGCTTAGAACGGATTACGCTGTTCTTATTTGGATTTAAATAGACTCTTCACGATTCAGGGGCGAGCACCCAACAGTGGCTCGATAAATCATATCAGCGGAAATGTCTTTGGCGAAGAGTGCCGTATAAATGCAATTCAGTCGAATTACCGGTGATCAACCAGGGTGGCTAGTCTTACTGACGATCGATAAAGTCCACTTTTTAAATAAGATGTGGCCTCGGCTTTAAATGTCAGACTATTTCTTTCGAGTTGTTCCAAAATAGGGCATCCATTACAAACCTTATCAGTGATTTAATTAAGCTCGTGTTAGCCTTTATCTGTAACGTTTAAAGTGGTCAGGACTAATAATGGAGTAATTCTAGCTTCCTGTTCCACTGGTGCAGAGATTGTGGTCCTGGGCTTGGATGAGATAGCCTTTTGTGATAGAGAGATCAGGCACCAATCTCTCATGCCACACATAGCAGTGCTAGCCAGAGGCGCTAACAAAGGTAATGAATTTTGTTAGTGGCTGACAGATGGCTACTTAGCGTCTGATGATCCAAGATACAGATGCAAAGTTGCAACGTTTTTTGCTTAATTGTTTTCCAGGTTTTGCAACAAAAGTTTTCCGGCTGTCATGGTAACACACTCACTGCAAACATCGTCTCAGGTTAGTTAAGAGGCAAGGAGAAGGACTGAAAATAAACTTGCAAACTTGCCTTAAAAATAGATTGCTGCAAAATGAAACGGAGTTTCTTCATCACACATTCACTCCCCAAATATTCATGAATATGAATTTGGCTTCCTCTAGTTTATGCAGAGTGACTTCCCTTGGGCATACGCTTAACCCACTCTCTCTCTCTCTCTCTCTCTCTCTCTCTCTCTCTCTCTCTCTCTCTCTCTCTCTCTCTCTCTCTCTCTGTCTCTCTCTCTCTCTCTCTCTCTCTCTCTCTCTGTCTTCCCTGCGAAGGTGTGAGCTGATAAGACAAAGATTCGTCTTAATTCGAATAATAAGATTCATCCTGATGTGATCAAATGCAAACTGTATCTGCTCTAAGTACTGACTGAAGACAATAATCTTGATCTGGATTTGACTGAATGCCTATCCGTGCTGTCTCTAATGACTACACGAGGGCCTCGGCTTCTGCTGCCTACCCGTTTCTGGCTTACTTTTCTTTTCCCTCGCCTCCTATTTCTGTCACTCTCTTTCCCCCTTTCTTCTCCCCCTCCCCCTCTCCCTCCTCTACCCTACCGTATCTCCAGCTATTATGATTTCTCCCTTTCTGTCCCTCTCTCTGACTCTTCTCTCTCTATCTCTCTCTCCTTCTTTCTCTCTCTTTCTCTCACTCTTTCTCTATCTCTCCCTCTCTCTCTCCCTCTCTGTTTGTCTGTCTCTCTCTGTCTCTCTCTCTCTCTCTCTCTCTCTCTCTCTTGCAGTCCCTTCATTTCTGGCTTGTCTCTCTCTTAATCTATCTCTATCTCCATCTCTATCTATGTCCATCTGTCTCTCTCTCTCTCTCTCTGCCCCCCACTCTCTCTTTTTCTCACTATCTCTCAGTCCCTCCATCTCTGGCTTGCTGTCTCTCTCTCTCTCCCTCTTTCTCTGTCTCTCTGTCTCTCTCTCTCTCCCTCTCTCTTTCTCTCCCACTGTCTCCCAGTCCCTCCATCTCTGGCTTGATGTCTCTGTCTTTCTCTATCTCTCTCTCTCTCTTTATCTCTCTCCCTCTTTCTCTCTCTCTTTCCCCCTTTTTCTCCATCCCTCTATCTCCCAGTCCCTCCATCTCTGGCTCGCTGTCTCTGCGGCACTGTTGGTGTCAGGCTTCAGTCTGTATGTGTCTGCGCTGTGTCTGCGCGGTGCTGCGCCGGGCCTGTGAGAGGGGCTGAGTTCAGCAGCCAGCCGCTAAATGAGGACAAAATGAGACGGGCGCAAGCAAAAAAGCGCTCGGCTCCGACTATACATAGTGATGTTCGGGAACTTCTGCTCCGCCTGCTCCCATTCCTCTTCCTCTCGCTCTCTCGTTCTCTCGCTTCTCTTTCTGTCACTTCTGTCTCCTCCTCTCTTCCATCCTTCCTCTTTTAACTATTCTGCCTTTCGTTATCCTTGTCTTTCACTCTCTCTCTCTCCACTCCGTTACTCTCATTTCCTCCCTCGATCCCAACTCTTTCTCTCTCTCAGCAAACTATTTCTCGGCCCTTCTGTCATTGTCCTCACTGCTCCCTGCTTCAATTTCTTCAACAACTTTTCTTTCTCATTTCCTCGCTCTCTCCCTCTCTCCATCTCTCCCTCTCTCTGTCTCTCCCTCTATCCCCCTCTCCCTTCTCTCCCTCTCTCCGTCTGTCCGTCTGTCCCTCTATCCCTCTCTTCCCTCCTCTCTCCCTCTAACCCCCTCTAACCCCCTCTCTCCCCCTCTTTCTCTCTCCCCCTCTCCTCTCTCCCCCCTCTCCCCCTCTCTCCCTCTCTCCGTCTCTCCCCAGGTGCCTGGCCGACAGAGCGCTGGATGTGTGGGGATGTGTAAATCAGGTAGTCTGGCAAAGCTGTTCCGGCCGATTCCTCTGCTGCAGAGGTGTGATTTACTTATTTATTTATTTATTTACTTATTTATTTATTTCTGAGAGGAATAAAAAAAAAGATGCTGGGGCGCGCGGGAGGCCGAACGTAATTACCTCTGAACGGACTAGCCCTGCCAACCTCTGCTCCCCCACGTTTGCCTCCAGCTCTCTCCCACCACCCCCCCTCCACCCCGCCAGAAAAATCTCCCATGCTGCCTTGGGGCACAGTGGGCAGTGTGGCGTGAGTTATTGTGGCCACGTCACTCAAGCCTGTCAGCCAGCAAGGTGGCCGCTCAGCCCTCCGTCCACTCGCTCGAAATCTCACCGCCCCCCGCCCCCACGCTCTCCCACTTCACACCTCTCTCCACACCTTCCTACCCTCCACCCCCCCAAAACCAAATCTTCTACCCCCTCCTGCTGCCTCGCAGCACTGCCAGTGCCTGAAAAGTCTCCATTAACCCGGTGGAGGAGCCCCGGGGTTCGGGAGCTTTTAGAGGGGACAGCGGGTATGGTAGGGAAGGGCTAATTCTCTGCTACAGTAGCAACTGCCATCGCTCAGAGCTGAAGGGGAGGAAAAGAGAGAAAAGTAAAAAAAAGAGAGAGAAGAGGGAGAAGGGGGAGAGAGAGATGGGTTCAGAAAGAAAGGAAATGAAGAAAGAGTGGAAAACGAGGTAGAGAGAGAGGAGGAGTAAGGAGGAGAGAGAAACGAGGGATAGAGAGAGAGAGAGAGGGTGAGAGCGTGAGGTGATAATAACTTTGGCTTTCAAATGTGCCATGTTCTCTCACCTCTTACCCCTTCCAGCCCCCCCCCACCACACACACACACACACGCACACACCCCTCACCCCCCCAAACCCCACCCACTGCTACCGCTCACATTCTGAATCGCCACATTCAAACCTCACTGTCAACCACCGCTAAGGTTGCCACCTATGTGTGACAAAAAAAAAACGGACATTTCGGCAATCCAATCAACCTTTTTGCTTATTAGCAGCAACCCGGCTGTCAGTGTCCTGGGAGAATATATTTTTACCATTACAAACCGGGACAATAAGGCAAAACCGGGACAGGTGGCAACACAAACCACTGCCCGGTTTCAGACCGTGGATGCGTTTTGACCCACTCCATCTAAAACGCCCATAGTCGACTCAAGCTTCCGGCAAATTCTGCGGCGCTAAAAAGGCTCGCAATGCAGTACCCACGGAATGCAATACCCACACCTGCTACACCTCAGGGATCGCCGCCTGAGTGGTGCAGTACATTTAAAACAAAGCACAGAGTACAACTTTCACAACAAAATGGCTGTCGGAGGTCCCAGCGCTCCTTTGAAAGAGCGTGGTAGGCAAAGGCCAGAAATAGCAGGCTCACGTGGAGTCATTTTGCATTCTGGAAGTCCTGAAAAAGCCCCCGCGTCTCTAGCTTGCAGCAGAGCACTTATGAACAGGCACATTCAGGGGCACCTCCATTCTGCCGCCTTTCAAGTGGACGGTACGTATCTGAGGTAAGATACGTAGCTGGAACTTTAGCACAGCCAATCACGATCCAATATGATATCCACAGAATCATAGCCAAGCCTTCGCTGCTTTTCAAGGTCAAAACATCATAATGTTATCTCTTGATAACGGTTTTACAAGGTGGTAAAGTTGATGGTGCCGCGTCTCTAGTTTACAGTACTTGTTGTCGGCGTTGGGGTAATGTTTTGATAGCTTTTATTGCCTGTGTTCTAGTGGACCAGGTGGGTGGGACGAAGCTTTTAACTGCAACTTGACAAGCGAGCGCCCTTCACAAGGTGACGCTGTAGCAGGCTAGAGGGAGGCGGCGTGATGCTTTTCGAGTGGGCGCCATATTGTTCCTCTTCTCCTTGGTCACCCCTCTCTCTCTCTCTCTCCCTCTATCCCTCTTTCTCTCTCCCTTTCTATCTCTCTATCTCCCTCTCCCTTCCTCTCTCTCTTTAATTCCCTCTGCCTCTTTTTCTCTATATCTCCCTCTTCCTCTTTCTCTCTCACTCTCTTTCTCTCTCCCTCCCTCTCTTTCTCCACCTCTCTCTCTCTCTCTCTTCCCCTGTCTCCCAGTCCCTCCATCTCTGGCTTGCTGTCTCTCTGTCTACCCACTTCTACCCTTTCACTTATAACCCCTAACCCCCCCATCCTCCATCTCTTTCCTTCCCACTCTTCCGACCCCATCATCACTCTTCCTCCACTTGTCCTCTATCCTACCCTCTCTCTCTCCATCCAACTTCTGACTCACAATCTCTCTCCCTCTCTTTCTCCATCTCTCTCTCTCTCTCCCCTGTCTCCCAGTCCCTCCACTCTTCCTCCACTTGTCCTCTATCCTACCCTCTCTCTCTCCATCCAACTACTGACTCACAATCTCTCTCTCCTTCTCTTTCTCCATCTCTCTCTCTCTCTCTCTCTCTCTCTCTCTCTCTCTCTCTCCCTCTCTCTCTCTCTCTCTCTCCCTCCCTTGTCTCCCAGTCCCTCCACTCTTCCTCCACTTGCCCTCTATCCTACCCTCCCTCTCTCCATCCAACTACTGGCTCACAATTTTACCCTCGAAATAAAAAAAAGCAACAACTCCACACTTCTGGCATCCTGCTGTTTTTCTGCCCCCTGAAGGCCAGCACAGCACAGTGGACTGTGTGGTACGCGCTCTAAATGCACTGCTGGTCAGCAGCTCGCGGTGCTGCGGTGGGAAGTGAAATATTCCGGTGATTAGGGTCCTGTGGAGAGGGCGACTGCCGCGAGTCATAGATCTCGGCGTGGTCATCGCGATGGCCATTACGCCAGTGCGGGCCAAGGCTGCGGGCACTGCGGTGCCATGCTGAGGTGGCACCGGCCACTGCCCCTCCATCACTGCAGCCCTGTCAGCACCCAGTGTGCAGGATCGCCATGGGATCGGTGGTTTAATGGTTTCTGCATTTGTCTTTCCAAAACAAGGCTTTGCAGAGCGACCTGGGTCACTATATAGTATCTGTGCATGCAGTTTTGTACAAGGATACAAGTATACAAGGATATTTTATTGTTGCATGTGTAGAGATACTGGGTAAGGTAAGACATGCAGTGACACTGCTGTTTGTCAGCCTGTACTGTGCATGGGGAGGGGGAGTAAAGTGCATAGAATGCAGTTGGGGGATGTCTGTCTGATGGTTTTTGTGCTGCATCTGGCTTTGAATCGTGGAACATTTATGCATATACATTTTATCGTTTATAAAAAAATTGTAGCAATCCAACTTTCTTGTTTTTACACAGCTGCCAAGGATTCTTACTCGCTGTGTGCATTTCAGGGCTTTACTTCAAAGTATAACTTCAAAGTTATTGAACTTCAATAAAAGTTTAATATTATGAATCTGACCAAAGGTTTCTTCTGAGTCATTAAAAACGATTATTTTTACATACCACTTTTTAACAATACACTTTATGGAAATCATTTCCACTTTAATCATAAAACAATTTCCCGAGCAACAAAAGCTCTGGACGATAGATAGTAGAAAAATCTCCTGCAGCCCAGTGCAGCAGTTGTTCTCCGTATGCAAAAAGTGAAACTGAGTGAGAAAACCTCCCCTTTCATGAATATCCCAAACAATCAGCTGACTACAGGGACAGCAGGTTTAATCAACAGATAAGTGGAGGAACTCCGTGGAGGACCTCCTTCAGTCTCGTCTTCAGAGCACATTAAAATTCCCTATTTCCCCACGGAGGAGAAGACCCCCATCAAAGCAGACTC
>CM050201.1:26590092-26592592 GCA_027475355.1 Coilia nasus
ATTCACAAAATGGCCTTGATTTTTTTCTCTCTTTCTTTGTGTGTGTGTGTGTGTGTGTGTGTGTGTGTGTGCATGTGTGGATGTGTGTGGCTATTGCTGTCCAGGCTGAATAATAATGCCAGTTGTCACAGAGCATTAACCTTTGGAACGAGCCGCTTCGCGAGTGCTTCCATTACGATGCCAGGCTAATGTGGCTAATGGATGCTCGCGGGCGAGCGAGTAGGCGAGGGGGTGCGTGGGGGCGGGCAGGCGGCCATGATGACTCAGCGGCACCCCAAGGCATCGTGGGAGGGGAGACAGATAGCGCCCGACGCTCCCTTCAACACCTCACGGCTGCAGCTTTCAGAGGGCCTGTCAATCAAGCTGCCTGTGCTTGCTAGCGTTAGCTAAGTATCAAAAGGGCAAGAAGTATAAGTGTAGACTGAGCATAGAGTGCTACAACAGCACAAAATGTAAACAAGATCTAGTTGTTATTGAGGCCCTCAACTGAAACAACAGCACAAATTGTAAACAAGATCTAGGTGTTATTGAGGCCCTCAACAGAAACAACAGCACAAACTTGTAAACAAGATCTAGCTGTTATTGAGGCCTTCAACAGAAACAACAGCACAAACAAGTAAATAAGATCTAGGTGTTACTGAGGCCTTTAATAGAAACAACACCACAAAAATGTAAACAAGACCTAGCTGTTATTGAAGCCTTCAATAGAAACAACAGCACAAAATATACACAAGATCTAGGTGTTATCGAAGCCTTCAACAGAAACCTTATGGTGGCTCTGTAGGAAAGAGTGTACAACTTCTGTTTAAAGGTAATTACATTATTTACTACTTAGTATCAAAGGTAATTAGTTGTAGGTTGCGGTATTACTTTTGCCCTTGCCACTGAAAAAGTGCCAGCCCGTTTAGCCTGCTTTTCCTCTTTTTAGTCTATTTTTTCCCCAAACAATTCCATTTTATTGGGGCAATTAACCCCACAAAAGCAGGAGTCAACCATCAAAACGAATAACCTTAAACACTGCAGCCTCTATTAAAAAACGCCTCTCTCCCAGCTCTTGCTCCTAGACTGCAGTATTCTCTTCCAACAGAAGTGAAGCACATTTACAGTAATGGCTTTTTACAAAACATTAAACACATTGCATTCAGCCTGATACATTGTTTGCCAATGTTTAGAGGTGAAACAAGTAATGTATCTATCTCATTGCCAGGGGGCTTCTGAAAACCCTTATTAGACAGACTGAGCTGGCAAGCCTACTTAACGAAAAAAGCCACCACAGCATTATTCCTTTGAGCACAGGATTTTTTTTACCTCGTGTAATATAAAGGTTACTAATGTTTGGATTAAGATTCTATCTTTGGATTAGTAATTTAACTGTAATTTTTAGCATTAACAGTAATAGTAACAGTAAATGGATGTATGTTTGTTAGTTAGCAACATAAGTCAAAAAGTTAAGGATGGATTTTGATGAAATTTTCAGGGTAGATCTAAAATGGGCTAACTTCAAAGTGATTGGATTTTGGTGGTGATCTGAGCTGCCCTGGCAGAGGTCTGCGCTCTCTGAGTGCTTTTCTGGTTAATGTTTGGATTAGGATTCTATCTTTGGATTAGTAATTTAACTTTAGCTATTAACAGTAGCTATTACTTTAGCTTTTAACTTTAGCTATTAACAGTAAATGGACGTGTGGATAAGTGTAATGTGATTATTTTTTGAACATGTTATTACTGTCATCACTGACAATAGTCATAACTGATGACAGTAGTGGTATTACAGTGACTTGTTATGATGTAAAGTTTTACTGCCCAGTGTAACAAAGGTCTTTCTGTGCAGTCCAGACCCAGTCTTGAACCTGCGACTTCACCACAACTCTGGTACGGGAGGCAGTCTCGCTACCAAGTGAGCTAAATACCCACGCTATTAGCTTAGTCAGTAGCGTATCTTTTTGAGGTGAAGGATTACTTACGCCGAGCTAGCTGACATCGGACACCTTCAAATAAAGTGTTATCGAATATACTACTAAAATATCAAACTGTAGTTTCTACAAAGTATACTGGTACACCACACGTGTGCAGTGCTGAAATGCTGCTTTGTTCTGCGTTTGATAGGGAAAATAAAGCAAAGTCCTTCAGGCTGTAAGATGTATGGAGGCCATTTGGGCTCAGGGACTATCACTCCAGGCAAGGCCCTTAGGAGTTTGACAGTAGCCTATTTGCCACATGCCTGCATTGTCACTAACAAAAGTGGCATTTACACAACACATCAGTGTTTACCTGCTGTATAGACAGAAGAGAAAATAACTGCATTTATGTGAAACAAACATAACGCAGTCTGGCACTCTATCAGAACCACTTGACATGATGATGAAAAGCCCTTTGCACTTCTCCGATGGAGATGAACAATCTGCCTGGGCACTTGTGAAGGGAAATACATATAAACAAGATCATTGACCAGCACTTGACATGCACAGTACAGCACTGTCTATTTTGTATGGGCTCGAATAAG
>CM050201.1:26602592-26622592 GCA_027475355.1 Coilia nasus
ATCTCTGTCTCTGACAAACACACACACACACACACACACACACACAGACACATTCACACACACAGACACACACACACACATACAAGCAAAATCACATAAAAAGCACATAACGCAATGTACATACCACATAGTTAGGATAATACACACACAGGCACACGTGGTTGCAGATAGAGAGGTGCTTGCGGAATGAGAGTGAGTAAAAATCAATATGAATGAGATGGAGAATGTGAGGCACACGCACACACACACACACACACACACACGCAG
Organism: Coilia nasus; assembly: GCA_027475355.1. Taxonomy (NCBI): domain Eukaryota; kingdom Metazoa; phylum Chordata; class Actinopteri; order Clupeiformes; family Engraulidae; genus Coilia; species Coilia nasus. Next base: position 26,602,860 of record CM050201.1, read on the forward strand.
ACACACACACTCACACACACACACAAAGTGAATTACAGGCGAGCACACGTGTGGCCTAACATGCTCATGTTTAAACCATCGTCACATTTACACATCAAGGGCTCTCCGAGAAGCCCAGATGGGTTTGTCAGGGAGGCTAGAGCCAAATTGCAGTAACTCCACAAACAGCATCCACACGCACCATCTGAAACAAGCCTCCACTGCTTCACCACCTCCCAGAGCCCCGTGACTGTGACACAAGCTGCAGCAGGTTGCAGCAAAATTAAAAAAGAGCCATTAAAAAGATGTACGCCATTGAAAACACACCATCCGAAACAATACTCCGCACTTCACCACTTCCTGGATCCATGACACAAGCTAAGTCAGGGCGCAGCAAAATTAAAAGCTGTTAAAAAGATGTACTTCCCCAGACTGTGAATGCAGGATCGCAGTCTGACTGGTACACAAAGGCCATTAGAAACGATCGACTCTCATCAAAAAGTCATTCCATGCCGAGGCAATCAATGGAAGGTACTATAATGAAATTTGTCAATAGCTAAGCACCCATACACATTAAAATAGATCTTTTAACTTGAGCAATTACTGCAGACGCCAGCGCTGGAGGAAATCAAGCTAGGCTCTAATGCATGAGTATTCCTCAAATATTAACGCGACATTTATTGCAAATGGAATGAGAAGCTATTTTTAAAAACATGCAGCAATTCAATTCAATTCAATTTAAGTGAACTTAATTGGCACGACAAATAGTTCACTGCATTGCCAAAGCGTGACATCCAAACAATACAGTCTGAGCATACATGTATCAGGTATGTATCATCTATCATGGAGCAGCTGTAACTGTGAACCCACTAAGTGTATAGATATATACTGACACATATATATTTATTACAGATGTATATTTAATATATCTGTATCGTCTTTATTTCATTTCTCACATCCTGTATTCATTTTTTACTTGATTTCCATCCCATTCCTGGCTTCTGATTCGTTACCCTGTTGTTTGCTCAGTATGCTTCATGGATATAGCCTGGGGTGATGGATTTCTTGACATCGGGCCTAAATGAATAAAATATGTCCAGGCTCAGTATTCAGAGCGCGTCGCAGGTGATTTTTTATTCTGGGCCAGGCGAGGGAGGAGAAGGGGAAATCCTAGCCCTGCAATGTCTCATCCAGCCTTTTCTCTCTCCTAAGCCCTGTCCTGTTCTGCTAAGCCGGGTCCGAGGCCAGCTAGCTAGCCAGGGCTGAATGTGATCCTGAGCCCAGCACGGATCCGGCTCAGATCTGGCCCATATCCGGTTGGCAGGCTAGGACATCATCAGATTAGCGGGCCTGGACTTGGTTGTTTTATTTCCTCCCAGTCTGGTGCTGTGTGTGTGATGTGTTTAAAGATGGACGCCACAGCTTGCGACAGGCTGGTGCTATGATGTGTGTAAAGATGGACGCCACAGCCTGCGACAGGCTTTCCTTCCTCTTTTTTGTATCGTCCAATGACCAACTGCGCTGGCTGTGCTTGTTCCTGTCTGTGCCGAGGCCCTGGCACAACGGAGGTGTCATGAATCCACAATCTGTAGCACGGCAGACTGACAGACTGGCTGTGGGTGCGTGCTGCTAGCATCTAGCATCCAGCATCTAGCAGCTACCTTTAGCTCACGAAGGCTATTTTCCTGCTCTGACTACCGCGCAGGTATGGGCCACACACAGGAGGCTTCGCTTCTCAAGGATCCCTCGCTGGGCACCCTTGCTCTGTGGCTCCCCGCTGACGCCGCTTGATGTTGTCGAGTCGGAGCGGGGCTGAGAAAGGGGGTGACAGCAGGCTGCTGGTGGCAAACTGTGCTCCCCACCCCTACACCAATCTCCACCCCTCTCTCCACTCTCACTATCCAAAATGGAGCCCATCTTCACTGATGAATTAATCATAATGTAGCGAGGCAGCTCATTCCAAGATCCCACTCACAGCACAGCACTTTTTGTCAGAAGAGAGGCATAGAAGAAGTGTTACTGACAGGGGGGGGCTGGATTCAGGGGGGGGGCATAGAAGGGGTGTTACTGAGAGGGGGGGGCTGGATTCGGGGTGAGGTGATATGGGTAGGAGAGAGGCGTAGAAGGAGTGTTACCTACGCGGGGGGGGGTTGGTTTCCGAGGGGAGGTGGCGTTGGGTGGGGGGTGAGGAGGGAGGAGGGTTTTACTCCACCACCCCCTGGCTGTATATCTCTGGCAAGATCCCACTCACGGCACTTTTTTCGGGAGAGAGAGAGGCGTAGAAAAAGTGTTACTGATGGGGGTGGGGGGCTGGATTCGGCGGGGGGGGAGGGGGGGGGAGATGGGGGGATGAGGGAGGAGGAAGGATGATTTGATTGTCAGGGAGAGAGGCGTAGGAAGAGTGTTACTGACGGAGGGGGGGCTGGATTCGGCGGGGGGTGGGTGTGGTGTGGTGTGGGGGTGAGGAGGGAGGAGGGAGGATGATTTGATTGTCAGGATTTTACTCCACTCCACCCCCCCGGCTGTAAATCTCTGGCTTGTTAGCGAACATTACACGCATCGCTGGGCCGGCGCTAGATTTTTTCACGCTTAACCGCCTAAGTGGGACTTCTCAAGTTCGAGTCCGGCTCCAGATTTCTATTGTTATAATTGATCAATTAGTGTACTTCATGGACTCCCCAGAGTGATCCTACACCTGAGTCCCCAGCCAAAGGGCGTTCGGAGAGGGAAAAATAACATGACAATGACAGCCATCTGCTCTCGAGGACGCTGGGTCACTGACCCGATTAAAGTTGCGATGTGATGGATTTATTAGGCAGGAGACTTTGTCTGTGTTGAATGTACTGTTTGCTCATTTTTCTGCATAATTATCACAACTATGGTGATTTATCTTTAGCTGTCTCTCACACATCTTACCAATTAGCTATGAGTTGTGTTGTTTTTCTTTTCTTTTCTTTTTTTTGTTTTGTCCTGCTGTGCTGTAAGGTTGACGCACAAGCCGGTGTCGAAAGCAAGACCTCTATTCTCAAGGGTCATTAATTGGTCAATTAGCGTCATCAGGCTCCCTCTCGGGGGGGACGTTCACACACCTGTGTCCCCTGCGAGGACACGGGGACAGAAAAACACTAAGGCTCCTCCCTCAGGAGCGACACACACACCCTCTGGAGCAACCGACCCGCAGGCAGGCAGGCAGGCACCCGTGACCTCTTTGCGTTGCCATAGATACATTTTCACTTCCATCACCTGTCTGGCACGGTCGGGCGCTTACTGTGTGGGTTTGAGGGGTGGAAAGAGGGAGCTTTCAACGGCTCACTTCCTGCGGTGCCAGAGAGAGACACTGGTTCAATTTAGCGCCATGGCGACGTCCTGTCCACACCACTTACTGCTAACTTTCCTCACCCCGGCCGATATCGCTATGGACTCCATAATGGAGGGGATTCGCTTGAAGCCTCCCTGATTTAAATGTTCCCTGACATTATGAGAGGACACATTTAACTTCTGGGGTTTGCTAGAGAGGTGTGTGTGTGTGTGTGTGTGTGTCTCCGGGTGGGGGGTGCAGTGTGTGTGTGCTTTGCTGTGCTGTGCTGTGACTGCTGCTGCTGCTGCTGCTGAAAGAGGTCAAATTACATTTTTGCCCGACTGAATGTGCAGAGGACTGGAGAGAGATTTCAATTTTTCCTCTGATGTTCTCATTACGGAGATGCTGCCTGCCAAAGGGCCCAAGACCTCCCCATAATTACAGCTTCAATGGGCAAATTCTCAATTATGACAGAACACCTAATTATTACATCCATGCTCCGAGTTGCCGTCGCTATCCTGATGAATGGGCCTCGGTGTTGCGTTCCGTTCCGATCCGATCCGACAGAGCTCAGGGTAGACGCACTGGTGCTGCTCCCTCGTTCCGACACTTTATTAAAGCGAAACACTCGAGAATATCAGAGCACAGATAACCGATGCCCTCGGACCTCCCGCAGGTGCGCCGTGAATAACACACCTGGGAGGAGAAAGTCGAGGAAAAAAAGTCGCAAAAAAAATAAATAAGCGTCACCTTGAATCGGTTCTGACAGGGAGGGGAGCGGCCCACCGCAGGTCTATGAAGAAGGAGGGCGTGTGCCCTGTTTGGCAAATACAGATCTCCGTTTCTCATCGTCACACACACACACACACACACACACACTTACACACACACAGGTGCAGAAACAGTCAGAGTCTGGAGGGAGGTGTGCAAGGGTATCAGTCGGGAGATACGCTGCTTCGATGGCCATCACTCAGAAAAATAATTAAAAAATAAAATAAAAAACATGCATTCTCCTTAAAACGTTGCCAGGCTGCCACGTCAGGGCCCTCGATGATAAACAGTGAAGTGCAGCTGCTACTGTATGAAGGATGAGGAGAGATGGGAGGATGAGAGAGAGAGAAGGATGGGAACGGGAGAAGGAAGGATAGGGAAAGGGAAGGAGGGGGGGGGTGTGGGGGTAGGTGGGACGTTCTGCCTCTAACTCGTCTTACTCTCCTGGGATTTTGCATCCTAACAGCTGTGCCAGGTCCCCTGACATCCTAGCAGTGGGTGGGCGAGGAGAGTGAGAGATAGATAGAGAGATAGATAGAGAATGATAGATAGAGAAAGTGAGAGACGGAGAGAGAGGCATGCTTTGCCGCACTGACAAACAGTGGCATGGGACTAGAACGGCCCAGGCAACAGGGTCACAGCGTCTCACTCTTTCTCTTTATCATTCTCTCCATCATTCTCTCACTACCTCTCTCTCTTTCTCTCTATCATTCTCTCACTATCTCTCTCTCTCTTACTCTCTCTCTTAATACCTCTCTCCCTTTGTCTCTCTCCCGTCCTCTCTCTATCATTCTCCCCAGTACGTCCCTCTTTGTATCTCTCCTACTACCCCTCTCTCTCACTTCCTCTCTCTCGTCCTCTCTCTCTCTTTCGTCCTCTCTCTCTGGTGGCAGCATTTGCATTCTAATCGGCGGTGTGGTGCAGCTTGTGTGGAGATTGGCTTTACCTGTCTGGATGGGGGCCCTTCTGCGCTGGGTGCAGACAGAGACAGTGAGGCTAGGCCTGCGTAACCTTGGAGTGCGAGGCCCTTCTGTGCTGGGTGCCGGGAGACAGTGAGGCCAAGCCTGCGTAACCTTCTGCACTGGGTACCGGTATACAGTGAGGCTAGGCCTGAGTAACGTTGGAGTGGGCTAGGCTAGGCCTGCGCTGGGTGCCAGTAGACAGTGAGGCTAGGCCTTCTGACTAGGCTAGGCTCAGGCTATGCCTGCGTAACCTTGGAGTGCGAGACAGTGAAGCTAGGCTAGGCCTGCCTAACCTTGGAGTTTTAAGCAGTGAGGCTAGGCTAGGCTAGGCCTGCGTAACCTGGGAGTGGGAGGCAGTGAGGCTAGGCTAGGCCTGCGTAACCTTGGAGTGGTAAGCAGTGAGGCTAGGCTAGGCTAGGCTAGGCCTGCGTAACCTGGGAGTGGGAGGCAGTGAGGCTAGGCTAGGCCTGCGTAACCTTGGAGTGGTAGGCAGTGAGGCTAGGCTAGGCTAGGCCTGCGTAACCTTGGAGTGCGAGGAATGCTAATGGCCTCTGATAGGCCAGCCAGCAGAAGAGAAGCTGTGTCCTGGGAGTGTCAAGAACAGAGAGAGAGAGAGGGAGAGGGAGAGAGAGTGAGACACATAGGGAGAGAGAGTGAGAGTGAGAGAGGGGTGAAAGAAAAAAAAGAGAGAGACAGATAGTGAAAGGAGAGAAAGAGTGAGAGAGGGAGAGAGCAAGAGAGAGCGAGAGAGAAGAGGGAGAGAGAAAGAGGAAAGAGTGAGAAGAGAAAGAGTGAGAGAGTGGAGTGAAAGAGGAAGATAGAGAAGGAGCAAGGGAGAGAGAGAAAGAGAGAAAGAGAGAGAGAGTGAGAGAGGAGAGAAAGAGATAGCAAGAGAGAGAGAGAGCTGGACCTGTTCCCCTACTGTACCCATAGCCCTGGAGCAGTCCCCCCTGACACCACACTGAAGTGCCCTTGAAGAAGAGCCATAGTAGCCACAGTGCTCTGGCAGGTCGGCAAGGAGACAAGAGCAAGATGGGTGGGGGGTGGTGTGTGTGTGTGTGTGTGTGTGTGTGTGTGTGAGGCGGGGGATGGGAAGAGGTGGTGGGAGGCAGGGACTGTGCAACGCATGCGGGCAATTTCGGTCTCTTTCGCAAATGATTGCCGTTGTCCTGACAACCGCGCACAAAGCGCCCCTGATGAGTGTTGTCGATTAGGTCGCCGCAGTGACAACCGCCCCCCCGGGGGCCAATCAAACGCTCTTGAAGGCGGTGATGTCACCTGCGCAGGAGAGCAACCCCCCCCCAACGCCCCCCCACCACCCCCACCAACCCCCGTACACTCGTGAGGCCGCGGTGACAGGAGTAATTTAATCCTCTCCCCAATCAACACGGAGGGGGAGAGACGAGCCGCAAATTAAAGCTGCCGCAATTACTTATGGCCGGGATGGCAATATTCCCGAAGACGCCTCCAGTGGGGCCCGTAAAGAAGGTGCCGCGCGTGCTCACGCCGATCGGAACGCCGCTCCCACAGAGGTGCCGTGTAATCAGGATGAATGTTGTTGGCCTGCACACCACCACCACCCCCTCCCCCCCCAACACGCCACCCACTGTCCTACCACTACCACACACACACACACACACACACACACACACACTCACACCCACACACACACACACACACACACACACACACACTCACACACACCATTTTTCATATGCTCCTGACATCATACATGCAGATAGTATGAACCGTTGGACCCATAGGGAACCATGAACTGAACCATGACCTATCTATGTGGAACTAGACCAGGAGGGATGTGAATTGTGCAAAAGATTACTAGCCTGATGCATCAACTGCTTTTACATTGTTTCCCTTCGTGCAAACAACTGAAATGTCTGCATTGCCATTTGTTCGCTCCACGGTCGCAGTCGCTACTGCTTGTTACATTAAGCTTTTACCAAAACCCGTAGGAAGTAGACCAATAACATTGGGAACTACACCACAGACCAGGAGGTATGTGCATTGTAAAGAAGTGCAAAAGATTAGGTAGATATGCTTGGAAAAAATGCTGGGTCGGGTTTGAGCACTGAAATATTTGAAAGCGTTTAAAAAAAACTGCCTGAAAGATGTACTGATGTCCACCATTTTACCATCCATTTTATCCCCGGACCCTTTTGCCTCTCTCTCTCTGTGTCTCCCTCTCCCTCTCTCCCTCTCTCTCTCTCGCTCTCTCTCTCTTGCTCTCTCCTTCTCTCTTTCTCTGTCATTCTCTTGTCCGTCCATCGCACTCCACTTTCCCATCACACACTGCAGATCTGGGAGGGCAGACCTCTGATAAAAAGTGTTTCTGATGGACAAAAACTGCACTTTCTATCCGACCCTGTGAATCTTCTGGAGCATTTTTCCCTGCATTCTCCCCACCACCACCCTCCGTACGCCCCCACTCCCCCACTCCCCCACTACCACACTCCCGCGAGTGCCTCTGTGCACCTGAAAATGCTGATTGGCACTGCACCCACACTGTCAAATCCAATTAAAAATGCGTTTGTGTATTGATTATTATACGGCCCTCTATCGACCGCGCACCACGTTTACATCAGAGGCGTGTTTACGCGCGCCCAGCCGGGGAGGGAGGGATTATGGGGGGAATGAGGGGAGTATGGGAGGGGGATGGGGGGGGGGGGGGTCAGAGGCAGGATGAGGAGGATGAAGGGAGTATGGGGGGGATGGAGTATGGGGGGTGGTGGGAGTATGGGGGGATGGAGGCAGGATGGGGGAATGGAGGGAGTATGGGGTGGATGGAGGATAGGGGGGTGGAGGATGGGGGGATGGAGAGAGTATGGAGGGATGGAGAGAGGATGGGGGGATGGAGGAAGGATGGGGGGATGGAGGGAGGATGGTGTGGATGGAGGGAATATGGAGGGATGGAGAGAGTGTGTGGGGAGGGAGTATGGAGGGGTGGAGGGAGTATGGGGTGATGGAGAGAGTATGGGTGGGGATGGAGGGAGGATGGTGGAGTGAGGGGCTGAGTGGGGCTGAGTGGAGGGATAAAGAGCTGAGCTAGAAGGCTTCCCATCCCACACACACTGACACACACACACTCACACTCACACGCTTACTCCCTCACACACACACACGCACATATACACATACAGTACGTTCACACACTCTCTCACTCACACATGCACACACACACACTCTTACTCACTTACAAAGGCACACACACACACACTTGCACACACACGCACACATATACACAGGCTCACTCACACACACACACACACACACACACACACACTCTCATATACACACAGACTCACACACACACACACATACGCACACATATACACATACACACATACACACACACACACAGGCGCTACATCTCAGGGCTAATCCAATCGGCTTGAGCGGATCCAAGCGCACCCCAGCATGCTGATCAGCCAGTTAGATCTCCACCGCCGCCTTCCCAGAAGCCTCAGCGGGAGAGCCGCTCGCTCCTCCGAGCACCCAAACCGAGCGCCTGACATCTCCTCACCCGCCTGCACCGCACGCCGCGTCCTGCCGAGCATCCTCTCCCCCGCTCTGGAGGAGCCGCAGCAGAGCGGGAGCTCGCCCCGAGTCAGAAGAACATCATTTTCCAACGTTTGTATTTCGCCCAGGGTCGACAGGGAAAGCGATGGTGTCAATCATTTTGACTCAAGAAAACTAAAAAAAAAAACACTCCTAGTCCGCCTCTTAGCCCCCCCAAAAAAAGAAACTCACTCACACAGATCAGTGTCATGTCAATTACTGGTGTGTAAAGTACTCCACTCCACTCCACTCCCACTGTGCCTGGGTTCGTTAGATAAAGCCCAAAGGAAAAAGCTGAGGTACACTCACACACACCGAAAAACAGCAAATTAACAGCAGACTCCTCACCAGAGGCCAACTTTTAAGCAGCTTTTTATATCACCAAAGCTAAACTACTCAGCTATTTGTCTGTGCTCTGACTATACATGTTTTGTAAGCAGATGATTGATGTGGGTGATGTCCCAGAGGAAAGCTTTACTTCTTACAGCAGTCTTATCTTTGCATCTCAGAAATAAATAAGCTCTTATTGACTTTTGATCCGTTTCTCCTAAGAGAGCAAAATAACAGTATGAGACTATTTTAAGATCTTTAGATAATAACATAGGCCTTACTAAGACTGGGCGTATATCAGGGGAATAAATCCAGATCTTGCTGAATTTAGAACTATTTCTCCCAAACCCCCTCTAGGAGCAACCGAAAAAAAATTAGCTTAATATCTTATTTACTTTTAAAAGACAAAGTGTTCTATAAGACAAAGTCTTATAGATAATTCTAAAAAGCAATATTTTTATGTGGTTCATGGGGTTACATGTCTGTGTAAAATTGTGTACGGCTGTTGTTTCGTATTTCTTTAAATGACATAGTAAATTTAAGTGTAATGTTGAGTATTACATAAATGACATGCCTGCAAATCAGAAATCCAATAACCGATAAAGACTTGTGCAGGGTGGGTCAATAATCCACTGCTGAGTTAAGAACACCATTAAAAAATGATTTTAGAATTTTGTTTTATTTCAACCTGTGATTCGTAACTGCTGAGACTGCAGCAGTGATTATATGCTTCGACCAGCGCGTAACATCACATAAAATAATTATTAAATAAATATTTTATATGTAATCATTTTTCAGTTACAGTCCTCCATAGTCCATAGTCTGAGCAAATTACCTTTTCACAGTCTGAAACACTGGCTGAACACCTCTGGATCACAAACGAAAAAACAAAATAAATAAAAATAAACAAAAAAAAAAACTGTTCATGGGGAAAACAGCTGCATATTTTTTACGGAGTGTAATATTCTTCCGAGGCAGTCTGGCACTATGCTCGATGGCGGACGAGCAGGAGACGAACGAGTAGGAGGAAGAAGAAGAAGAGGAGGAAGAGGAGGAAGAAGAGGAGGTGGACGAAGAGGAAGAAGAGGAGGTGGAGGAGACAGAGAAAGAGGAGGAACAGAAAGAGGAGAAAGAAGAAAAGGAGGTGGAGGAGGACGAGGAGGAAGAAGAGCAGGAGGAGGAGAAAGAGGAAGAGAAAGAGGAGGAGGAGAAGGAGGAGGAGGAGGAAGAGGAGGAGAAAGAGGAAAAGAAAGAAGAGAAGGAGGAGGAGGACGACGAAGAGGAGGTGGAGGAGGAGGAGGAAGAAGAGCAGGAGGAGGAGAAAGAGGAAGAGAAAGAGGAGGAGGAGGAGGGTGTATGTGGAGCGCCAGTGAATGCGATCGCATTTGTATGCAAACTCGGCGGGACTGTCCTAGCTGCTCAGCCAGGCACAGTGCCTGTGCATGTAATCGGCCGTCCAAATCCTGCCTGGCCCTTTCTGCACTGCTGCCCCTGCTGCCTACTGCTCCTGGGGGGGCAGCAGTGAGGGGGGGGGGGGGGGGCTGTGGTGGTGGCTCAGTCCCACAGCTTGCCCTGGAATAGAGCACCCTAGCCAGGCAGACAGGAGCGAACACAGTGGGGTGGAGGTGTGGGGGTGGAAGTGGTGTAGTTAGGGAGGGGGTGGCTGTGGCTGTGGTGGATGTGGTGGTGGCTGAGTACCACGGCTTGCCCTGTGATAAAGCACACTAGCCAGGCAGACAGGAGTGGTCACAGTGGGGATGGAGATGTATGTGTGGGGGTGGAAGTGACAGGCATGGCATGGGTGGGATGGCAGGAGTGAGGGAGGTGGGGGTTGTGGTGGTGGTAGTAGTGGTGGCTGAGTCCCCCGCATTGCCCTGGGATAAAGCACACTAGCCAGGCAGGCAGGAGCAGACACAGTGGAGCTGGAGATGAAGGTGTGGCGGTGGAAGTGGTGGCGTAGTGAGGAAGGTGGTGGTGGCTGAGTCCCACAGCTTGGCCTAGGGTGGAGCACACTAGCCAGGGAGGCAGGAGCAGTGGAGGTGTAGGTGTGGGTGTGGAGGTGGAGGTGGCGTAGGCGTCAGTGGTGGTGGGGGCTGTGGTTAGTCTAGGGTGGAGCACACTAGCCAGGGAGGCAGGAGCAGTGGAGGTGTGGGGGTGGGGGGTGGAGGAGGTGGCGTAGTGAGGGAGGTGGTGGGGGCTGTGGTTAGTCTAGGGTGGAGCACACTAGCCAGGGAGGCAGGAGCAGTGGAGGTGTAGGTGTGGGTGTGGAGGTGGAGGTGGCGTAGGCGTCAGTGGTGGTGTTAGCTGTGTGTCCGTGTTAGCATGAGTCACCACCCCTAAGTATCGCCTCTTTCTCTCTCTTCCTCTCTCTCTATCTGCCTCTCTCTCTCTCTCTTCCTTTCTCTCTATCTGCCCCTCTCTCTCTTTCTCTCTCTATCTGCCCCTCTCTCTCTTTCTCCCTCTCTCTTTCTCTCATTCTCTCTATGTGCCCTCTGTCTCTATATGTATCTGCATCTCTCTATCTTCCCCTATGTCCCTCTTCTTCTATCTCTCCATCTTCCTCTCTCTTTCTTCCTCTATCTCTCCATCTTCCCATCTCTCTCTCTTACTCTCTCTCTCTCTATCTCTCTTTTTCTCTGTCTTCCTCTATCTTCCTCATTCTCTCTATCTGCCCCTCTCTCCCTCCCTGTCTTTCTCTCTCTTCCTCTCTCTCTCCCTCTCTCTCTCTCCCTCTCTCTCTTCCTCTCTCTCTCCATCTTCCTCTCTGTTTCCAGGAAGGCCGTAGTGTTGACTGGCTGCCTACCTGACTGACAGAGCTGCCAGAACCACTCTGCTGCCGCTGCCATCCTGTCCGAGTTTAACACACCTCTCCGTCTGACTGGGCGACAGGCGGGCAGACTCCGGAACAGGTGCGGGTCCAATCTGTCCCAGAATCCATTATGCACACGCACACACTCACACACACACACACACACACACACACACACACACACACACACACACACACACCGTGATACCGCCAGTCCTGCAGCCCTGCATCGCTCCCTTTTTCAGTGTCTCCTTGTCAGGCGCCTTTTGTGTCGGGTCATGGTCAGTCTGGAAATATGTCGGGCCAGACTGTCTGGTGCTGTTGCTAAGATGGCCACGCTGAGCTTTCGGGACCTTACGAGTTACCCTCTTGGTGCTCATCTACAAGGGTCATTCATAGGGGTTTCTGCCGTTAGCCTTCTGAAAAACAAACTGTCACAGACCTTTTTATCAGTGCGCTGAGAGGCTTTTGTGGCCTTGGCCAGTTACAGTTAGCCAAAAAATGATACCTCTGACAGTAAGGTGCATTCTGGGAACACTGAAGTCCCTGAGATGTTGCCCTGCTGTTCAGCGGGACCACTCTGCTCCATAGGTAACTCTGTGCCTCACAAATACAAGCACCGTACTGCCCTACAGAGGCAAAGTGCAGTACCCACACAAACACCGGATCTGAGAAAAATGCCTTTAAAGTTGTCATACCGCTCAGTCCAACCTGCTGTAGGTATAACAGTGGTGAGGCTTTTATGTACTTTCTTAATAGAAAGAAGCAAGAGATTTGGTGACAAGACAAAAGAGGTGTTGTACAATCAATTTCCAGTCGAAGCTCGGTTTTATATGTAGTTACTGTCTTTTGGCTTTGTAGGGCAGCTTAGGTTTCTCTGACTGTTTATTAAAGCCTTTGCAAGTTATGCTTATATGTTTTCTTGAAATGTTAAATTAAATTTTAACCAAGTATGTTTGTGTATAATGTGGCATTCTGGTATTGTATGTCACTTAGGGAAAAAAACATCTGCCAAGAACGATAAACATACACATGCAAATAATAAGTACACAATTCATATCACTGCTCCACAAAAAGAAACAATTGTATCAATATCTCTGTAAAGATTGTCAATCATCCAGGTCATGGTAGTCAAAGGAGCAAAGTTGTAAGCAAGAAGAAGCCTTTTGGATGAAAGGTGAAACGTCTTCAAGCTCCAAAAAGAAGTCCAGTTGCTTACAACTTAACTCCTTTGACTATTGTATCAATAGCCGAAAAAAAAAAAAGCCTGGACTTCATCAATCTGAATTTGACTGAACAAGTTTGAAATATGATCCCACACCGCTCTAGGCACTCAAAGGATTACCTCTCATATTCAGAGCTGAAGTGTGAAAGGAAACAGTGCATTTCTGCTGTGAACCTGGTGAGCCTACAGCGCATTCCTGCCCCCGCTGAAAGCCAATTTCGCAGGTCCATTTGTCATCGTGTGTCGTGGCCAGGGGCCGGTCGCACAGTCCTGCTGTTTCCCGCCAGCTTGCCACACTGTATTTCAACCAGCGCTGTGCAAGGCCAGCCTTACAGCAAGCACTATGTGTTTACTGTGTGTCTCAGGGCAGTGGTTTTATGTGGAGTTCATTTTTATCTTTTTTTTTTTGTAAAAAGTAGCTTTAAGATGCGGTGAGTCCACGGCTACCGCCCTTAAGTGTTTGGTGGATAAACAGGAGAGCCTATCTGCTTATCTATTTTTCATGTGCTCTCTAAGGGTAACACCGCCTAGCTTAAGTAGTTCACATATACACAAAAAACTTTGCTTTGAGTAGCTGCATGTTGTCTGCAGTCCCTGCTATGGTGTGCTAACGCATTTAGGAGACTAAGATTCTAAAAATGGATGAAGTGTGCTGTTTTTGCTGCTGTCCATTGCTTTACAGCTCTGAAGGGAATCGGTACACACCTAGCCACACACACACACCTAGCCACACACACACCTAGCCACACACACACACACACTCCTAGACACGCTTACACAGACAGACAGACACATGCGCACACACCTATACACACCTACACAGACACAAACTAACACAAACACATATATACACACTTACACAGATACAAACACACACACACCTATACACACTTACACAGATACAAACACACACACACACCTATACACACTTACACAGACACAAACACACACACACACACACACACTTACACAGACAGACAGACCGACAGACAGACACACACACACACCTATATATACACACACACAGACACAAACACACACACACACATACCCCTGCACACACTTACACAGACAGACAGACACACACACACCTATATACAGACACAAACATACACACTTACACAGACAGACACACATACGCACACACAAAATCACCCAAACACAGACTTGTAGCCGAGGGCTTTAACAAGGTAGCGGGATAGACTCGGGCAGTGCAGTAGCACTGTGCCTGAGCATTGATCAGCCCTTACCCAGCGTCTCTGTCTCTCAGGGAAGCTATTTGTCAAGGTGATCATTTGTTTTGTAGCACAAAAAGATTGTGCACCAGAAATAAGAGCTTTCCTCCTTTTATTTTATTTATTTTTTCTTCCGTTATTTCCTTTCCCTTGTTTTCCTGGCATTCATTTTAAGACCTGACAGTCCAGTCCATTACGTTACGTTCGCCTCGTTACAGCCAGTGGAATTAGAGTCTCAGTCTTTGGCCAGGGCTTTATCCTTTTTCCTCCCACTCTCTGTCCCTTTTTTAGTATTTTATTATTTCCTCGTCTTGGAGACTTGTTTTTATTCTTTTTTGGCTATTCCCTTCATTATTCTTTGTGTTGTTTTTGTTTCCCCATTCATCTTTCTCACTTTCTTAATTCCTTCTACCTTAATACAGTTACCGCAGTGCTGCCGTGCAGTTTGTGTTGATGGTCCTCCTGTAGACTGTCTGTACGGATGCTGAGACTATTACAGTAAAGCAACACTAAATAGCTTTTGTGTTAGGCTGCCCTACAGGTTGGAAGCAGAATTGTCTCTCATTCCAACTACAGAGAGGCGGCCCGCTCCTCCAAATATATATATATATATATAGCCCATGGTGGGCGGCAAAGCGAATTCAGAAGTGCCTATCACCCAGTTACAAGTGAATGAACCACTGAAACGATTTTGGAAACATTATTTTAAGGTTGAAAAAACTACTTAGTGTTGCTTTAACTCCTTACTTTAATGCAGTTACTGCAGTGCTGGCCACACTTACAGTAATGTGGATGGTCCTCCTGTAGACTGTCTACAGATGCTATTACCAGAGACTATTACAGTTTTTGCCCATTGCTTGAACGCAATAGACATATGCTTAAACCAAAGTAACATAACTTGAAGTTGTGTTACCATGCCTTAAACACAGTGTAACCATACCTTAAACACAAACGCTGCTTTACACTTTATTTGCAATTCTGCAACACACTTGCTCCTTTTTGCAACACACTTGCTCCTGCACACTACACGCTATTTCATACATAAGACACTTCGTTCAAAAATGAAATACCGATGTATCATTGGCAAAACACATCTATTCAAAATACAAAAAACAGTGTTTTATATAAAGTAGACTGTGTGTTGCTGCTGATGTGACAGTGTTTTCATAAGATGCAATATTGTCATTAGAGTGACATTTTGACAAAGGATTGTTAGGCTTTGATTGCAGAGTTTCAATTTGACATAGATGTGAATGGTTTATGTCCAAGTGTTGTGTCTTATGTGCTTGTGTGTTGAGTTTTGGCACAGCGAGCCAAGTTGAACAAAATGTGTTTAAGCAATGGGCAAAAACTGTAATAAATCATCTGTTAATAATAAAGCAGCACACTATCCTCATCTGAACTTATTTATTGTGCAACGTTTCGGTCGGTCAGATGACCATCATAACTGTTGCTGAAACATTGCACGATAAATACGTTAAATTGCAAATGAGGACAGTGTGTGGGAGTCTGGTTTGTTCCTGAGTTCGATGACCCTGTGGCACCTTCTCTGACGCACCCGTCTAAAGGAGTTGTGCCACAGTACACAAGCAAGTACTCAATGTGCTCAATAAGTCATCTGTTGAAAATATGTGTCTTGTTAAGGTTGGGATTAGGGGGTTTGGTTTTAATTCAGGTCATGAGTCAGCAAACAATACACAAAATAAAACTGAATTTTTAACAAACTATCTGTAAAGTCTCTGTGGGCAGTGTGTGTGTGTGTGTGTGTGTGTGTGTGTGTGTGGTGCGTTGCTGTTTTAAGCATTGCGGCAGTGCTAGCTGTAACTGTAGCTGTAACTGATTAAAGCAGTGAGGGCCCTGTGGTGTATGAGCGCATACTGCAACTGGAGAAAAAGGAAAGAGTTTTGCACACTGCTTTTAAAAGAGGAGGGAATATAAATAACATCCTTTTGACAAGAGAAGCATTTCACATCTTCTCTATTAACACCTTAACACTTAAAAAGCAAAGGCAACAGCAAATATTTTTTACAATAGTAATCACAAAAAAGGTTTAGGTGAAGGGCTTTAATCTGGATTTTGACCCTAAACCTTTTTTGTGATTATTGTAAAAAAACGTGTGTTGTTGCCTTTGACTTTGCTGTACGCGTGTAGTGTCCAGTTTTTACTAATGTCTAAGGAAGTGGGATTACATGAACTCCATCTTCACCTGTTCAGCGTTGCTCTGTCTCTAAATGGGCATGTTCATGTTACCATTCATGTTATTCATGTTACCATTCATGTTATTCATGTTACCATTCATGTTATTCATGTTACCAGTGATTACCAGTCACCCGTGTAGGTGTAGGTTTTGTGCATTTATAGTGGCAGTGCTGTTTTACTCTCAAAAGATGCTTAATGAAGATGGTAAGATTGAAACGTTGTCTATTTTTTCTAATAAAATATAAGGGTCTTTTAAAAGCAGTGTGCAAGTCTTTTTATTTTTTTATTTTTCTGCTTTTTCTTCAGGATGTTTCTCTGATGTGGCACCTGCTGAAATACTTTTAGATGTACGTGCCCTTCACCTACGCCACCTGCTGTGCCCATACTGTAGCTGCCCAGGAGACAAAGAGGGACTGGGTGACCCTTCACCCCTCCGGTGGCCCCTCGCACCCCGCCATGTGGGCGACGTCTGTCTGTCTGTCTGTCTGCCTGCCCCCAGTTTCTCTTGGGAACACTCCGGAAGAAGAGAGGAGCGGTGCGGTGTAGAGCAGTGCTCCCATTTGTCACGAGGACACCGCCGACAAGCTGTGACTAATTAGAGTGACCTGACAGCAGTGACAGGCACCTGGTGGCACCTGGTGGCTGAGGTCACACGTGTGTCACTGTCTGACCGTCACTGCAGGATATGATGCGATAGAGACTGTGAGGCACACACACACACACTCACACATGCGCGCACACATAAACACACACTCATACACACACAAGCACACACACACACAAACACACACCGCAAACACACACATGGACACACACACATGCACACATAAATACACACTTATACACACACAAACGCACACACACATACGCACACATACACACACACACACTCATATGCACACACACACGCACACATACACTCATACACATCCACACAATCATACACACACACATACACACACACACACACACACATGCATACAGACACACACAAGACGTGACAAATCTAATTCTCATATCTGGCTACCAGCCTGAGATGGGTAGCCAATTAATGGTTTGTGTGTTTACGCATGTTGATGGTTCTACTTAAGTGTGCGTGGGCATGTGAGTGATGCTGTGCATGTCTTTCACGCATTTAAGAGCAGTTAATTATTAACATTCATCCTTCACCTCAGGGAACTGCTAACCACCGGGAAAGCGTTACATCACAAAAACAGCTCACATATTTTCTGCTCTCCTTTTGTCATGCGCCATGATAAAAGTTTTGCGTGAACCACAATGAATGTCACCTGGAATGGAGTTTGGCTGTTAAAGAGGCCAACCAACGCGCTACTTATGCATCAGCCATGTGGAGATCGTGTGATTAAATTAAATTAACAGCATTTCAACAGCACGCTACAGTCTATCTCACCGTGCATTATAATTTGCTTTCCTGCACAACCACGCTACGCAATGAAGCGTGTCCACAGGGCAACGTACCCCGCGGTCCAGGATGATATAGCCTAACCCCGTATCACTGCAGAACCTCACTACCAGCCACTTACTGTATGTTCGAACTGTTCCAGTACACGGCGTGGCGATTGTTCCCGTCCGCTGGCGGGAAGTTCATCCAACTGAGCATTAGCAGACAGAGGGAAAGCCTTGCGAGAGCCATCATCCTCGGTTCCGTGCCTTCCCGTCGCTCTCTCAACCTTCTGAGCTTTCTGTCTGTCTTCCTGTTAAACGTTTCGGTTGGTCAGATGACCATCATAACCGTTGCTGAAGCGTTGCACGATAAATACGTTAAATTGCAAATGAGGACAGTGTGTGTAGGAGTCTGGTTTGTTCCTGAGTTCGATGACCCTGTGGACCTTCTCTGACGCACCCGTCTAAAGGAGTTGTGCCACAGTACGAAGTACTCAATGTGCTCAATAAATCATCTGTTGAAAATATGTGTCTTGTTAAGGTTGGGATTAGGGGGTTTGTTTTTGATTCAGGTCATGAGTCAGCAAACAATACACAAAATGAAGCTGAATTTTTAACAAACTATCTGTAAAGTCTCTGTGGGCAGTGTGTGTATGTGTGTGTGTGTGTGTGTCTGTGTGTGTGTGTGTGTCTGTGTGTATCTGGCTACCAGCCTGAGATGGGTAGCCAATTAATGGTTTGTGTGTTTACGCATGTTGATGGTTCTACTTAAGTGTGTGTGGGCATGTGAGTGATGCTGTGCATGTCTTTCACGCGTTTAAGAGCAGTTAATTATCTGGGTTTATGTTTGATTTGGTGTGTGTGTGTTTAGGCACATACAGTTGTGTCTGCAGTATATCTCTGTCTGAGTGGTTGCGTGTCTGTGTCAAGTAAGAGTCTGTGTTCGTGTGTGTGTGTGTGTGTGTGTGTGTGTGTGTATAAGAGTATAATACATGCATTCTGCTGACTCAGCCTTGCCTTTAGTCAGAGCATCTGTACCGCATGGTGATAGAGGACCTTCTCTGTAGCAGAGAGGTGGCTACAAATAAAACTAAGCTAAATCAGATGCACTCTGTGTGTCCACCAAGCCCCCCAATCTCTCTCTGCACAGTGTATCTAGGCTAAACAGATCTGCACCTCATTTTATACTATTTTCTGTTATCTTTTCAGAAAACACAAATCATGTCTCCACAGACTGCAGTGCTTTAAGGACAGGACACCTTGTGAATCAACTGTCTGGAATAAAATTCAGTTTCTGGACTAGAAGAGGTAAACTGGCCAGCAACACCTACACCCCCTCCAAACACACACACAGACACACACACACACACCACACACACACGCGCGCGCACACACACGGGCACACACACATACACACACACACACAAACACACAAATTACCACCACCACCATCGCCAGCCTCATGGTGCCATCATCTGTGGGCGCTTTCATCCTCCCACACCCGCACTCCCACATGCCATACATGGCAGCCCAGAGACAGAGCTGCGTCTGTGGGCTGTGGAGCTCTCGCCATCCCCCTCCTCCCCATCTCCATACCTCCATCCCTCCATCTCCATCTCCCATCCTCCCCCTCCCCATCCCTCCATCTCTCCATCCCTCCATCTCCATCTCCCCCTCCCATCCTCCCCCTCCCCATCCCTCCATCTCCTCCTTCCCCTTCACATCCCTCCATCTTCTCCATCCCCATTTCTCTCCCTCCCACCCCCCCTTCCCCAGCTCCATCTCCCATCCTCCCCCTCCCCATCCCTCCATCTCTCCATCCCTCCATCTCCATCTCCCCCTCCCATCCTCCCCCTCCCCATCCCTCCATCTCCTCCTTCCCCTTCACATCCCTCCATCTTCTCCATCCCCATTTCTCCCCCTCCCACCCCCCCTTCCCCAGCTCCAT
>CM050201.1:26627592-26635092 GCA_027475355.1 Coilia nasus
CACTCCATCGAATATATGTGTGGGGACCTGCGCTACAGTTCCACAGTGTGCCTCATCCGTTTGGCCATTGCGAGCATTCTAACAAAGAAGTGACTTGCCAGACTTTTGTTTTAGCTGAAAGGCTCGGTGGTTTAATGCAGCGAGATTTGTTGAAAATGAATTCAGAGTGGTGCTGGATAGCCCGCCGCACACTTTTGGTATTTCTATCTCCTCGAGTGACGGTGGCGCATCCTCGCGCTTTGCTTTCGCCTCCCCTGATAGACAGCCCGTGCTAGCGCTGTCAGCAGACCCGCCTCCACCACTTTCTTCTCCCAGCGTGTACGTGTGTGTGTGTCTCTCTCTCTGTGTTTGTGTGTGCGCGCGCGTGTATGTCTATGTGGTATAAAGATCTGGACTGAAATAAAGGCCCTGGGTGTTATTTAAACGAATCAGTATTTTTACATTCAATTTTTGTTAAATAAAAAAAAAAATGAAAAGACATAGTAAGGATCAACATTACATAGACTAATTACACATAATCATTAAATTGAATGGAAAACAGTGGCAATTGGCTAAATTGGCTTGCTGTTTGGATTGATATAATCTATCTTAAAAATAATTATCCATATTTATCAGTGATTTTTTTTTTCTTTTTTGGATGCTCATGAAATATCACTGTAATTGCTATACATTATGGTAAAGTGATTTCCATGTCAAAGGGATAGATGTGGCTTTAATTAGCTGAATGGCGTGCCGTACTAGCCTGAATATTAGCCTAATATTCACAGAACGAATGCACACTGAATGTTGCTCAGCTATCAAGCATGAAACTGATTGATCAGGAAAATGAAAGAAAAGTGCTGTCAGCCTCTCATCTTCCCCCACCCCATCCTCCCCCACTCTCTTCCTCTCTTCCCCCTTCTCTTTCATGCTTTCTCTCTCTGTCTTCCCACCTCTCTCTCTCTGTCACTCTGTCTCTCTCTTTGGCCCCATCTCTCTCTCTCTCTCTCCTCTCACTCTTTCTCCCCCACTTCTCTCTCTCTCGCTCTCTCTCCTGCTCTCCATCTCTCTCACTCTTTCCCTCTCTCTCCTGCTCTCCATCTCTCATGTTCGTTCTCAATATCTATCATATTTATCCCCCATGCCACCTCACCTGTCCCCTCTAGGCATGTTGCCGTGGCGATGGGGCAAAGGGGGGTAAGGTAAATGAGGGAGTGCTCACGGTGTTCACCCCCCACCCCCCCATCGCCCACCCCCCACCCCTACCCCCCTCTCTGTCAACTCGTACCCCCACCGCTCGCTGCCGTGCGTGCCGTGCCAGAGTCTAGAGTCTTCCTCCGTGCCGTGCCAGAGTCTAGAGTCTTCCTCCGTGCCGTGCCAGAGTCTAGAGTCTTCCTCCGTGCCGTGCCAGAGTCTAGAGTCTTCCTCCGTGCCGTGCCAGGCGTCTGTGGTGCCAATCAGCGTTTCCTTACGCATCCCCCTTCCCTCAGCCAGCTGCATGAAAGCATCCTCTCTTCACTCCACACGTCTCCTCTCATCCCCATCCTCTCTTCACTCCACACGTCTCCTCTCATCCCCATCTCCTTCATTTCCACTCACACCTTCCTGCACGCACACACACGCTCAACCACACACACACACACACACACACACACATACTTAAGCACACACATTCATGCACACACACACACTCAAGCACACACACATACACACTCATGTACACACACACACACACACACCCTGAAGCACACACACACATGCACACTCAAGCACACACACACACAAAAGCACACACACACATGCACACACACACTCTCCCTCTGTCTCTATCTCTGTCAATAAATATTTCACAGTAGTACAGCGGTGTATTTATGTTTCTGTTATTCTGGCAGTATGGTGTTGTATGTGTGTGTGTGTGTGTGTGTGCCTGTGGGGGGCTTCTGTAGTGTAAGCCAGTGTAAATGGGTGGGTGGTTAGTACATGTAAGCGCTTACAGTATGTATGTGCCTGTGAGTATACGCACATAAAGCTTGGAGAGACAATGGCTCCGGGTTGGCCTCTATGTGTGTGCACAGGTTGGTATGTGCATGATGATGTGTGAGAGGGAGAAATAGATGTGTGTGTGTTTTTAAATACTGTATATATGCAGGTGTTTTTGTAAAATAAGTATAGTATTATGGTAATAGTATAGTAGCATATTATGTGTTTGTATCACATAAGTATAGTAGTATGGTGATAGTATAGTTGTATATTATGTGTTTGTATCACATAAGTATAGTAGTATGGTAGTAGTATAGTAGCATATTATGTAAGTAAAGTAGCAGTAAAGACTTTGAACCTCCTAGAAGATGTGTGTATGTGCGTGTGTGTGTGTGTGTGTGTGTGTGTGTGTGTGTGTGTGTGTGTGTGTGTGTGTGTGTGTGTCAGTATGTTGGAGTATGTGCTGTACTGTACTGGAGTCCTTTTATGGGCTGAAGGAAATATTACCCCCCCCCCCAAAGTCACTGTTATGATTCACAGACTGCTATCAGATGTGGGGCTGTGTGTGTGTGTGTGGTGTGTGTGTGTGTGTGTGTATGTGTGTGTGTGTGTATGTACGTGGGTGAGTTGGTGCATGTGCTGTGCTGTACTGTACTGGGCTCTTTTTATGAGCTGAAGGAAATATTGACCCCCCCCCCCAAAAAAAAACAAAGTCACTGTTATGCTTCACACAGCACTATCACATGTAGGGCTGTGTGTGTGTGTGTGTGTGTGTGTGTGTGTGTGTGTATGTGTGTGTGTGTGTGTGTGTGTGTATCTGTGTGTGTGGGTTGATGCTGTACTGTACTGGGCTCCTTTTATGAGCTGAAGGAAATATTGACCCCCAACCCCCACCCCGCCCCCCCTACCGAAAGTCACTGTTATGCTTCACACAGCGCTATCAGATGTGGGGCTGCCTGACTACAGATGCTGGTCAGGGTGTTGCTAGGCACCCACAGACCCCAGTGAGCGCGGGCCGTCTCCATTCGCCGAGCTCTGGGCCCGTGATTAATTCATGAGCTGTTCTCATATGGGCATGCTGATTATCCAAATAATCCATTATCATCAATCAAGCCACCTCTGCTTGTCACGACATCCTATTTGTTATTTAATTGCCTTCCCATTGGCTCTCATTTACAGGAAATATGAGATTATGAAATTGCACTCTCTACAATCTGTTTTGCGCTCTTTCGCTTTGTTCCAATCTGTCCTTTTTTTCTCCTTGGACTTCACTCTACTCCGTTGGCTTTCAGCTGTACTTTTATTTGTCTCTATACATAGTGATGTTTCTGGGGTTCTTCTTCTATGCAGACATTTCCTCACGAAGTAATATAACAAAACTAGGCATTCAGGTATGAAAGAACTCTTTCTCCTTCATATCCTCTCACTGTCTCTTTCTGTCTTTCTTTCTCTCTCTCTCTCTCTCTCTCTCGCTCTCTCTCGCTCTCTCTGTTTCTCTCTCTCTCTCTCTCTCTCTCTCGCTCTCTCTCTGTCTCTCTGTTTCTCTCTCTCTCTCTCTCTCTCTCTCTCTCTCTCTCTCTCGCTCGCTCTCTCTCTCTCTCTCTGTCTCTCTACCTCTCACTTCAGTTCAATTCAAGAAACTGAATTGGCATAACAAAAATACTTATTTTATTATAGTTACAGTGTACAATAAACACATTATAACATATAAACATATGCATGTGATAAACATCTCTCTCTCTCTCACACACACACACACACACACACACACACACACACACACACACACACACACACACTTCAATTCAATTCAAGAAACTGAATTGGCATAACAAAAATACTTATTTTATTATAGTTACAGTGTACAATAAACACATTATAACATATAAACATATACATGTGATAAACATCTCTTTTTCTCTCTTTCTCTCTCTCTTACTTCAATTCAAGAAATTGAATTGGCATAGTAAATCTCTCTCTCTCTCTCTCTCTCTCTCTCTTGTCCTTATCTCGACCCCCTCTCTCTTTCTGTTTCTTCCTTCTGTATCCCTGTTCCATGTTGTTATCTCCACTAATTCTTTGACCCTCCTCTCCTTTCCTCGACCCCACCTCCCTCATATACATATAACATATACATGATAAATATCTCTCTCTCTCTTTCTCTCTTTCTCTCTCTCTTTCTCTCTTTCTCTCTCCTTTCCTTCACCCCCCTCTCTCCTTCCCACATCTGCTTTCACCACCACAAGCATGTCCAATCTCACATATTTGGTGCCATTTCCAATCCCCATATTTTTATACTTTAACCCAGCCGATGCGAAACAAAATGAGAAGAAGGGAGATGAGATGAGCAGAAAAGCAGAACGAAAGATACGCCAACAACAAAAGATAAGGTAAAAAACAGGAATGGCGCGTATGTGTGCGACATACGACAGTGAGCGAGCGAGTGAGAGATAGACAGAGACAGAGACAGAGACAGAGAGGGGGCCGAACCCCCCCCCCCTTCCACACATAAGACAGCGGGTGAGTGAGACAGAGACAGAGACAGAGAGGGGGCCGAACCCCCCCCCCCCCTCCACACATAAGACAGCGGGTGAGTGAGACAGAGACAGAGAGGGGGCCGAACCCCACCCCCCTTCCACACAAAAGACAGCGGGTGAGTGAGACAGAGAGAGAGACAGAGACAGAGAGGGGGCCGAACCCCCCCCCCCCCCCCCCAAGGGGTCGGCTGTGCTCTGTTTGTCCCCCTTGAGCGCCTCCTTAACCTGATTCGCTCCGGCGGCTCCCGGGCTGCACTAATGGATAATGTGATTGCTGTGAAATGGAGAGGCCAGGATACGGGCATCTGCCAGGCAATCAGGACCAATGTTCAGCAAAGTCACGACAATGCCGAGGTGATTGAGAAAAAGGTGAGGCGAGAGAGATAGGTGAGAAGAGATTGAAAGAGAGAGAGAGAGAAGCATATAGGGAGAGGGAGATAGAGGGAGAGAGGGAGAAAGGGAGAGGAGGAAAGAGAGCTAATAATGTTGGAGATTAAGAGAACCAGCGCTAAAGAAAATATCGTATTAGCTTCGCAGGTAAGGAAAACAGCGAGGAGAAAGAGATGGGCGTGGGAGGAGAGGAGAGGAGAGCAGAGGAGAAGAAAGGAGAGAAGAAGAGAGGATGGGAGAGGAGAGGAGAGTCTGGGTCACGCCGCTTTCATGGAGAGACAGGAGAGGAATGGAGTGATGGTGATGGTGATGGTGGCGGCGAGGAGACCCGAGAGAAAGAGAAAGAGAAAGAAAGAGAGACAGGGTGAAAGTCTCGGAGGAGAAAAAGAATGAGGAAGAGAGGGGGAGAAGGGTAGAGAATTATGTTTTGACAGTCTGGAGGCGGCAGGGCAGCAGGAAAGCCAGGAATAGATGCACTCTCAGCAGCATGAAATATTGAGGAGAGAAGAAGACGGAGAACAAGAGATGGGAGGATCAGCATGGGTCTGACGAGAGAAAGAGAGAGAGAGAGAGATGGATAGATAGGTGGATAGACAGACCGCAAAGAAAGGAAAGAATATTGCAGAAAAGAGGGAGAGACAGCATGTTCATAGGTGTGTTAGCGACTAGGGCAATCAATGTCATGACGTTCATGCATGCATCAGGTGCGTGTGTGCATGTATACATGCATGTATCAGGTGTGTGTGTGTGTGTGTGTGTGTGTGTGTTTGTGTGTGTGTGTGTGTGTGTGTGTGTGTGTGTGTGTGTGTGTGTGTGTGTGCTCATGCATCCATACAGATAGAGTGTGTATGTGTGCATGGGGGCATGAAGTGTGTGTCTGAGTGTGTGTGTGTGTGTGTGTGTGTGTGTGTGTGTGTGTGTGTGCTTATACAGAAGGAGTGTGTGTGTGTGCGTGGGGGGCATAAAGTGTGTGTGTGAATGCTTGTGAAGCCATGGTGTTTGTGGGCGTTTGTAGATTTTAGAGACGAGGTGATCAGTCAATGTAAACAGCGGAGAATGGTTCAGATATTGTGTGTGTGTGTGTCTGAGTGTGTATGTTAGTGAGTGTATGTGTGTGAGTATGTGCGTGTGTGTGCATGTACGTGTGTACGTGTGCTCCTGTGTGTGTGTGTGAGAGAGTGTGTGTGTGTGCGCGCGTGTGTGTGTGTGCGTGTATGAGTGCAGGTGTGTGTATGTGCGTGTGTGTGTGCAGTGTGTGTCTGTGAGTGTGTGTGTGTGTACGTGTGTGTGTGTCTGTGTGCTACTGTGTGTGTGTGTGTGTGTGTGTGTGTGTGTGTGTGTGCTACTGTGTGTGTGTGTGTGTGTGTGTGTGTGTGTGTGTGTGTGTGTGTGTGCGTGCGATTGTATGTGTGTGTGCTACTGTGTGTGTGTGTGTGTGATTGTGTGTGTGAATGTGAGTGTGTGTGTGTATGTCTGTCCTCAACAGAGTACGTTGGCCAGGCACAAGCATCACTTCAGAGTTTATGCAGAGCCGACATCCATTCCAGAGCCAGCTCACACTCCATCACACTCTACAGTCAACACACATCCATCACAGCGCCCGGCCTCAAACACAGAGCCAACACACACTTTCCCGGAACAACACAGGCCTTCAAACTCTCCAGTACCCACACCTTAAGCCAAGGCACACTCTACACACTCTACACACTCACACACACAGACACTCCCTCCACACACATTTGGGGCCTGTACCACATTCTTAATGTTACACACATTGCCTCAACACACACTTGGCGTCTGAACCACACTTTGTGGGGTACACACACTCTGCCTTAACACACACTTGGCGTCTGAACCACACTTTGTAGGGTACACACTCTCTCCCTTAAAACACACTTGGTGTGTGAAGCACACTTTGCAGGGTACACACTGTCCCTTAACACACACTTGTTGTCTGAACCACACTTTGTAGGGTACACACACTGCCCCCCAACTCACACTTGGTGTCTGAGCCACACTTTGTAGGGTACACACACTGTCCCCTAACACACACTTGGTGTCTGAGCAACATTTTGTAGGGTACACACACTGTCCCCTAACACACACTTGGTGTCTGTACAACAGTCTTTAGTGTACACACGCTCACTTCCTGCACACAAACTCTGTGTCTGTAGCATGGGGCAGGGAAGGCTAACTTGGACACAAACTCTGTGTCTGTAGCATGGGGCAGGGAAGGCTAACTTGGACACGAACTCTGTGTCTGTAGCATGGGGCGGGGAAGGCTAACTTGGACACAAACTCTGTGTCTGTAGCATGGGGCGGGGAAGGCTAACTTGGACACGAACTCTGTGTCTGTAGCATGGGGCAGGGAAGGCTAACTTGGACACAAACTCTGTGTCTGTAGCATGGGGCGGGGAAGGCTAACTTGGACACGAACTCTGTGTCTGTAGCATGGGGCAGGGAAGGCTAACTTGGACACGAACTCTGTGTCTGTAGCATGGGGCAGGGAAGGCTTACTTGGACACGAACTCTGTGTCTGTAGCATGGGGCAGGGAAGGCTAACTTGGACACGAACTCTGTGTCTGTAGCATGGGGCGGGGAAGGCTAACTTGGA
>CM050201.1:26642592-26647592 GCA_027475355.1 Coilia nasus
TCTCTCTCTCTCTCTCTCTCTCTCTCTCTCTCTCTCTCTGACTGATGAGGTCCACTCACCAGCCATCTAACCTCCCCCACTAATACCCCACCCCCATCCCACTATATCCTCAAAAACAGATCTTTCCATCTCTCTCCTTCTTTCTCTTTGTATTGCTCTCTCTTTCTCCCTCTCTCTCTCTCTCTCCTCCTCCCCTACCCACACTGCCTTGGGCCTAGTCTGCCCTTCGAACCCGTAGCCGAGTGGTGGCGTAGACGGCTCCGGCGGCGGTGACCATATGCTTAATTGTGTGGGAGCGGCGGGCTGCGTTACAGCCGAGGCCTCGGCGGGGGCCGGTAAGTAATCTCGCTGTTATTTATAGAGCCCGGCCCCAGACTCCCCTACTGCCTGGGCCCCCACTGCACCAGCAGCTCTCTCCTCTTTCTTTCTCTCTCTCTCTGTCTCTCCCTATCTCTCTCTCTCTCTGTCTCTCCCTCTCTCTCTCTCTGTCTCTCCTCTTTTTCTCTCTCTCTGTCTCTCCCTCTCTCTCTCTCTGTCTCTCCCTCTCTTTTTCTCTCTCTGTCTCTCCCTCTCTCTCTCTCTGTCTCTCCCTCTCTCTCTCTCTGTCTGTCTCTCCCTCTCTCTCTCTCTCTGTCTGTCTACTGCCCGGCCCCAGACTCCCCTACTGCCAGGGCCCCCACTGCACCAGCAGCCGTTCCCATTCACATTCACTCTCTTTCTCATTCCGTCTCTCTCCTATTTCTCTTTCTCTTTCTCTTTCTCTCTGTCTGTCTTTCTTTATTTCTCTCTCCTCTTTATTTGGCTCTCTTTGTCTTTATTTCTCTCTTTCTCTTTTTCTCTCTCATTGTCTTTCTTTATTTCTCTCTCTCCTCTTTCATTCTATTTCTCCCTCCACCCCACTCTCTCTCGCTCTCTCTTTCTTTTTGTCTCTCTCTCTCTC
The DNA here is from genome assembly GCA_027475355.1 of Coilia nasus. NCBI lineage: Eukaryota > Metazoa > Chordata > Actinopteri > Clupeiformes > Engraulidae > Coilia > Coilia nasus. The sequence continues at coordinate 26,643,533 of CM050201.1, forward strand.
TCTTACATTTTCTCTGTCGCTCGACACCCGCTTGTGGCAAGGTGGGCCGTGGAGACAGTGGCCCTGTGGTTTGGGCAGCTGGAGAGAGGGGGTGGGGTGGAGCCGTGAGATGGAAGGATGGAGGAGAGAGGGGAGAAGGAATGGTTACTGTGGTGGTGGTGGTACAGGGATGGAGGAGAGAGGGGGGGCTGATGGAGGTGTGAAATGGAAGGATGGAGGAGAGAGGGGAGAAGGAATGGTTACTGTGGTGGTGGTACAGGGATGGAGGAGAGAGGGGGGGCTGATGGAGGTGTGAAATGGAGGGATGGAGGAGAGGGGGGAGAAGGGATGGTTACTGTGGTGGTGGTACAGGGATGGAGGAGAGAGGGGGGGCTGATGGAGGTGTGAAATGGAGGGATGGAGGAGAGGGGGGAGAAGGGATGGTTACTGTGGTGGTGGTACAGGGATGGAGGAGAGAGGGGGGGCTGATGGAGGTGTGAAATGGAGGGATGGAGGAGAGGGGGGAGAAGGGGTGGATATGGAGGCATGAGTGGTGGTAAAGCAATAGAGGAGAGGGAAAATGGGTACATGGGTACATATGGAGGTGCTGGTAGAGGATGACATGGAGGGATAAAGGAGAGGGGAGCGAAGGGGTGAATATGGTGGTGGTAGAGGGATGGAGGAGAGGGGAGAGAAAGGAAGGGGTGATTATAGTGGTGGTGGTGGTGGTAGTGGAGGCGGAGGGCGGTGATGGCGGAGGGCAGAGAAGGGGTGAATATGGTGGTGGTAGAGGGATGGAGGAGAGGGGAGAGAAGGGAAGGGGTGATTATAGTGGTGGTGGTGGAGGCGGAGGGCGGTGGTGGGCGAGGGCAGGGAAGGGGTGGATATGGACTGGATAGTGGGATGGAGGAGAGGGGAGAGAAAGGAAGGGGTGATTATAGTGGTGGTAGTGGTGGAGGGCGGTGGTGGTGGTAGTGGTGGAGGGCGGTGGTGGTGGTAGTGGTGGCGGAGGGCAGGGAAGGGGTGGATATGGTGGTGGTAGAGGGATGGAGGAGAGGGCAAAGAAGGGGTGATTATAGTAGTGGTGGTGGTGGTAGTGCAGCCAGAGGGCGGTGATGGTAGTGGAGGCGGAGGGCGGTGATGGTGGAGGGCAGTAAAGGGGTGGATATGGTGGTAGAGGGATGGAGAAGAGGGGAGAGAAGGGAAGGGGTGATTATAGTGGTGGTGGTGGTGGAGGCGGAGGGCGGTGGTGGTGGTGGTGGTGGAGGCGGAGGGCGGTGGTGGTGGTGGTCTTGTTTTGGCACGAGATGTCCTTCTTCGCCATGGGGGCCGTAGAAGGCAGATGACCTAATTAGCTGTCTGAGTAATTGGCCTATCGCTTGGTCGTGGGGTTTGGCAAGGGCTAGTGTGAGTGTGTGTGTGTTTGTTTGTGTGTGTGAGTGAGAGAGAGTGTGCGTGTGTGGGTGTGTGTGTGTGTGTGAGAGAAAGAGAGAGAGAGAGAGAGACAGACAGACAGAGAGGAGGAGAGAGCAAAATAGAGAGAAAGAAAGAAGAGAATGGGAGTGGGAGGGATTGATTGGTCCATCTCTGCAAAAGATAGATGCTTTGAAACTCTCTGTGTGTGTGTGTGTGTGTGTGTGTGTATGTGTGTGTGTATGTGTCTGTGTGTGTGTGTGTGTGTGTGTGTGTGTGTGTGTGTGTGTGTGTGTGTGTGTGTGTGTGTGTGTGTGTGTGTGTGCAGCAGAAATAGTGGTCAGTATGTCAAGGAAGAAGACAACAATAAAGATTGATAGCTGGCATGCACATGCATATGTATGTGTATAGCAGAGACACCAAGAGGTGCAGTGTGTATGTACGTGTATTAGATTTATGTTTGTGTGTGTGTGTGCGTGTGTGTGTGTGTGTGTGTGTGTGTGTATGTACGTGTGTGTGTGTGTGTGTGTGTGTGAGTGTGTGTGTGAGTGTGTGTTTGTGTGTGTGTGTGCGCGCGCGCGCGTGTGTGTGTGTGTGTGTGTGTGTGTGTGTGTGTGTGTGTGTGTGTGTGTAATAGAGATAGACACAGGCAGTCGATGGGTTTGACTGATGGCCTTGGCTGTAGCTCTGCTGCTTGTCATTGGTAAGTCTTCCAGTCGATAGTGTGCAGGGCCTCTCTTATAAGTGATAGTGCACAGGGCCTCCCTCACAGGTGATAGTGCGCAGGGCCTCTTTCACAGGCGATAGCGTGCAGAGCCTCTTACACAGGCGATAGTGCACAGGGCCTCTTTCACAGGTGATAGTGCACAGGACCTCTTTCACAGGTGATAGTGCACAGGGCCTCTTTCACAGGCGATAGAGCACAGGGCCTCACACAGGCGATAGAGCACAGGACCTCTTTCACAGGCGATAGAGCACAGGGCCTCACACAGGCGATAGAGCACAGGACCTCTTTCACAGGCGATAGCGTGTAGGGCCTCTCACAGGCGATAGTGCACAGGGCCTCTTTCACAGGCGATAGAGCACAGGGCCTCACACAGGTGATAGTGCACAGGGCCTCTTTCACAGGCGATAGTGCCTCTGTCTCACAGGCCTCTCCCACTGCTGGTACCGCTAACACTAACACTAACTACGTAACTACTGGGTGTGTGTGACTTTATTTTGTGTGTGTGTGTTTGTGTGTGTGTGTGTGTGCTCAGTCTCCCAGTCGATAGTGTGCAGGGCCTCTCTCTCTCATAGGCCTCTCCCACTGTTGGTACCTCTAACACTAACACATCTACACACAGCACTCCCCATAACTACTGGGTGTGTGTGAGTTTATGCTTTTATTGTGTGTGTGAGTTTATGCTTTTGTGTGTGTGTGTGTGTGTGTGTGTGTGCTCAGTCTCCCAGTCGATAGTGTACAGGGCCTCTCTCTCTCACAGTGCGTCTCTCACAGGCCTCTCCCACTGTTGGTACCTCTAACACATCTACACACAGCACTCCCCATAACTATAGGGTGTGTGTGAGTTTATGCTTTTGCGTGTGTGTGTGTGTGTGTGTGTGTGTGTGTGTGTGTGTGTGTGTGTGTGTGTGTGTGTGTGTGTGTGTGTCTGTGAGTGAGTGCGTGTGTTTTATGTGTACATATCGGTTGGGGCTTGTATGTGAGCATGTGTGTGTGTGTAATACTTACACCACTTTGTTTGTCTTAGTTTAAATCCCTTTCATCCTCACCCTGTGTGCTGTTGTTGTTTTAGTCAGTAGTAGTTTAGTCAGTAGTTTAGTTAGTAGTTTAGTCAGTAGTGTCTGGGACAGGGATGAGGTCCACACGCATATATGAGCAACAGTCCCAAGCCAAGTCAAGTCAAATCGAATTTGTTTTTTTTTAATAAATAAATTTATTAAATAAAAATAAATAGATACAACATTGGAGTCAAGCCAGCATGAGGACAGTGACCCCTACATAACACAGGACAGACCCACAGGACAGACCTAGCCTGGTAAACCAGCCCCTCGTACTTCTTTTCATTTTGTACAGAGGGTCTGGAACAGACACCGTCAGAAACGATTTGTTGGAGGTGTGGACTCTGCTGAAGTTTAAAAAAAGTGCCTTTGCCTTTACCCAGTTACTAACGCCTGGTCAGCATGTATGCAATTAGCCTACCTACGCACTACAATTGAAATGTAGCACACAAGGTCAACGTCACGGCTAATGAACACACCCTCTGTTCGCTGATTGGATCGGTCTTGCTGGGGCCGACTAAATGACCCTCAAGACATTCCGGTCCAGACCCTCTGTACAAATGAAATGAAGTACGAGGGGCTGGTTTACCAGGCTAGGACAGACCATCCACCATACAATACAACACAGACAAATACAACACGCATACATTACAATACAATACAATACAATACAGTACAGTACAGTACAATACATTACAGTACAATACAATACATTACAGTACAGTACAGTACAATACAATACATTACAGTACAACTCAGACAAATACAACACACATACATTACAATACAACACAGGTGCTGAACGGAGGTGTGTTCAAAGTAGAAACCAAATAAACAGTAGTTTAATTTTTTTACAACTTTCAGCTTTCCAATTACTGTGATGGAC
>CM050201.1:26652592-26662592 GCA_027475355.1 Coilia nasus
GCTGATAATTAAGACTTTTTCACCCACTTTTACCCCCCTGTCTCATTCTTCTTCTTCTTCTTCTTCTTCTTCTTCTTCTTCTTCTTCTTCTTCTTCTTCTTCTTCTTCTGCTTCTCTTTTTGCTGTGCAGTGGCAACTCTGGTTGCGTCAAGAGGGAAGGAAAAAAGTTAAACAGCTTTCCAGAACACCAAAGGCCAGAGAGAGAGAGAGAGAGAGAGAGAGAGAGAGAGAGAGAGAGAGAGAGAGAGAGAGAGAGAGAGAGAAGGACATGAAGTTAGAAGCGTAGAAAAAAAAGATTACGTCTGTGAGGGAAAGATATAAAGCAGTATTGACAGAACAGCAGAAAGTGTGTGTATTGGCATGCGTGGGTTGTGTGTGTGTGTGTTGTATTAAAAAGACAAAGAGATTGAGACAGAAAGAAGGAACAAGAGACAATATGAAGAGCAGACAGACAAAGCATTTGAAAGCAGAAGGGATAAAGAAAATGGCAGCATCTAAATAGTCATGAGATCTTTTGTCAGCTGTAAGCGAAGTACTGTGCACGTAACAGACTGCCAGCCTAACACAGAGTGACTTACAATTTCATTGGGGTTGCGAACTGGATACTGTGGGGCTGTCAGTCATTGGGATTTTCTCCTGATGCTCAGAGTTCAAGTTTATTTATATAGCTCCCATTAACGAGCACAAGTCAGGGCGTTTTACAGGACACAGGAACGCTTGGAGTGGAATATGATCCCCCGGAGCACAGAGGAAAGGAAAAACTCTTATAATATTCGCCTCTTTCCACCACTTCTTGTTTTATAATAGGAAGGAAACCTTGAGCAGAAGCCTGGCTCATGAAAGGGAGTGGGGGGTGGAGGGGGGGGGGGGGGGGTGGAGGGGTGGAGAGAGATCTGCCAGTGCAACACACACACACACTGGCACACACACACACACACAGACACAAAAACACACACACACACACTGCCACACACACACACAGACACAAAGACACACACACACACACTGCCACACACACACACAGACACAAACACACACACACGCAAGCACACACACAGTGGTCAGCTGGGTAAAAGGCTACACCAAGACACAGGATGACATTGGGATAAAAATATGATCGTACATCAAGGACCAGGGGGGGTATTCCAGAAAGCAGGTTTAGCCTGCACAGGGTAGAGGTGGCCTGGTGGTTTATCTAACACACCTGTGACTGGAGGGTTGGATGCACCAACTGGCAGCACCGCTGAGGTACCCTGATCTTGGTACTGTCCCCACACATTGCTGCCCAGGCCACTGTCATGGCTGCTCATGTGTTAAATGCAGGTTAGTGTTCATTTATAAAGAAAATGCAGGTTAGTGTTAATTTATTGAATAATAATAATAATAATAATAATAATAATAATAATAATAATAATAATAATAATAATAATAATAATAATAAAATGTACTTGTATAGCACAGTTCATACATGCAAGATGCAGCTCAAAGTGCTTTACAGTTTAGCAGGGTTGTTACAGGACAACATTTCTTGCAGTCCAGCGGTGCCGGAGCAGATGAATACAGTAGCAAACCAACTCTTGCGTGAATACAGGTAGGCAGTCCTTGTAGGCCCTAGTCAGCAATCTTTGTAATCCAGTGGCGCTAGAACTATGCAATGCCCTGTTAATGTGGGCTCTTATGTGAACATAGGTCGGCAGTCTTTGCAGACCAGAGGCATTAGACGAGGAAAGTTCATTTAGGCGCAGTCGGTTGTTAGTGTCCCCAGGGAGCAACAGGGGTGAGGAAAAACTCCCTGAGAAATTATTCATTTAATTTCTCAATTAAGAAAAGTTTGTCAATGACCATTTTTTTTTCATGACTAAGACGAGATGATGACAAGATTAAAATATGACTAACAAAAATGATATGGGACTATAATAATAACAAAAACTAATAAGGGCGTTCATCACAAGACAAAAAGGGTGTCAACGTTAACAATAACACTGATCCAGGTTGCAATTTCGTTGTGTGGACTGTGTGTTCACAATGACAAATGGGCATCATGTTCACCTGTGGTTCAGTTTTGCTAGGAGATAGACACCAGATTATTACCCTTTTATGAGCGCTTACTACTCACTAAGCTCATTCGACTCGATAAAAACATTTGCAGCCGTTTGCAGTCAGGGATACTTTCTGGGCTGAAAGTGTGTGATGGATAGATGGTTAATTGTGTTAGAAAAGTGTGAGAATGTCACCAAAATGTGTTGCATGCCTTGCATGATGGTTAGATGGTTAATTGTGTTAGAAAAGTGTGAGGATGTCACCATGTCATATGACCTAATGATCGGGAGAGCAAGACTCTTGCAGAAAAATCTTACAGACCCTTGCAGCTGTGTGGAACCAGCTAGCTCTCCTCCGTGGTGATGCAACTTTTCCCTGGTTGACATCTGTGTAGGTGCGTTGTGCAACACCCCCCCACTGAACTGTCAGTCCACTACCACTACCACCTCTCACCCCCTCCCCTCCCTGTCCCTCCCACACTGAACTCTTGACATCTATGTCATCTGCTACAAAGATCGGGAAGGTGCGAGCTCAGTCACGCTGTTGCAGGAGGAAGATTTGTGTTCGATGTGACTGCCGCATTTTAATGCCCACCCCTGCAGAGACCAGCAGTTCTCGCTGACATATGCAGACAGACCCAGACAGACACAGTCAGGTGGGATTGTAAGTTGAATGGGCCGACTCTGAGGTAACTCATCTGCGGTAGTGACTAAACCACAGCCCCAGTACACACAGGGCCAGATTAACAATGCCCTGTGCCCTGCGCAACTGGGTGTCCTGTGAGGCCACAAACACTGTTTGTTCAACATGATTTAACAGAATATTTCCATTGAACGGATTGCAAAAAACTACACATAAGGAAAGTGAGAACTGTGTTTATAACATGATGAAAATTGACGATAGCTAGGGCTTCTTAGATGTCTTGTGCCCTGGGCAAGTGCCCAGTTGTCCTAATCGTTTATCCGGCCCTGAGTACATATGTGTACTTGTGAGAATTTGCTTTTTTTAAGACAACTGGCTATGGTTGTGCAGCAGTAGTCCTCTAACTTTAAATTGCTTAGATTTACAATTTTTCCATATCAGAACATGTATACAAAACCACTCGCTTTCGTGCATGTTTACACACACACACACGCACACAAACACTCAAATGCCTACACACACACACACACACACACTCACTCACTTACACGCTCATCATCTGCAGAGCGGACAAACTGCATGACCTCACAAACACACACACACCAATAAACCCCCCCCCCCCCCCCCCCCCCCACACACACACACCCACCCACACACACTCATCATATGCAGAGTAGACAGGCGGCATGACCTCACTTACACATACACATACACACACACGCACCAACAAACAAATCCCCCCCCACACACGCACACACACACTCATCATCCTAGGCATGACCTCACTCTTGAGCGTCCCGGTTGGCCTGCTGTCGTGGTCGTGTCGTCTGTGTGACATGCGGCGGTGGCCCCCGGAGGCCCCTGTAATGGTGGGGGACGGCGCATTAGCATACCCCGAAAGGCCACGGCCAGCCTGCATGTCACAGGCGCGGAAAAGGTCGCCGGGGCATCCTGCCTGGATGAAGGCTCTGCAGCCGCCATCAACGACTTGTGACACACACAGTAACATAAAAACACACACACACACACACATACACATATAGACACATACACAGGTAGGCGTACACACACATAAACACCGGGGCATCCTGCCTGGATGAAGGCTCCGCAGCCGCCATCAACGACTTGTGACACACACAGTAACATAAACACATACACACACACACACACACACACAAACATATAGAGATATACACAGGTAGGCGTACACACACATACACACACTCACATCCAAGCACACATACACACCGGGGCATCCTGCCTGGATGAAGGCTCCGCACTCTCCATCAACTACTTGTGACACACACAGTAACATAAACACACACACACACACACACACACACACACACACACACACATATAGAGACATACACAGGTAGGCGTACACATGCATACACACACTCACATGCAAACACATACACTACCCAAGCACACATACACACCGGGACCTTGTGACACACACAGTAACATAAACACACACACACACACACAAACATATAGAGATATACACAGGTAGGCGTACACACACATACACACACTCACATCCAAGCACACATACACACCGGGGAATCCTGCCTGGACGAAGGCTTCGCACTCGCCATCAACACAATAACATAAACACACACACACACACACACACACACACACACATACACACCCACACACACACACAGATAGGCGTATACACACACACACAGATATACATACATACACACACACATATACAGTACACACAGACACAGACATACATACATACACATACACATGCAGAGACATACACAGGTAGGCGTACACACACATACACACACTCACATGCAAACACATACACTACCCAAGCACACATACACACCGGGGCATCCTGCCTGGATGAAGGCTCCGCCGTCAACTACTTGTGACACACACAGTAACATAAAAACACACACAAACACACACACACACACACAAGTACTGTAGGTGTACACACACTCATATGTACACACATACAGCACACAAGCACACACACATACAGAGACACACACAGGTAAGCATACACACACATACACACACATGTACACACATACAGCACACAAGCACACACACATACAGAGACACACACAGGTAAGCATACACACATACACTCACATGTACACACATACAGCACACAAGCACACACACATACAGAGACACACACAGGTAAGCATACACACATACACTCACATGTACACACATACAGCACACAAGCACACACACATACAGAGACACACACAGGTAAGCATACACACATACACACACATGTACACACATACAGCACACAAGCACACACACATACAGAGACACACACAGGTAAGCATACACACATACACTCACATGTACACACATACAGCACACAAGCACACATACATACTGATACACACATCAACAGTAGAGGTTTGCTTGAAACCAGAAACCCGTAAATACCACAACATAATTGAATTACATTTTTTACATTATTTCATACCAACAAACTAAGAGTTCATGAAATTCCAATGCTGCCTCACAAAGTGAGCTTATGGACTTTATTTAAACAGATAAAACAATCATATCAAGGCAGAATGTCAAGGCAGAATTCCAAACAGCTGAAGTGGTCACAGGCTACTCTAACTCCCACGCAACCTCAGGATACATTTTGCAACAACTGTTTCAAAGCCATATGCAGTACGTACTGTAGGCTGAAATGCATCAGCGATCTGCAGAACTTCCTGTAATTTTACAGTAAGTTACTGCATTGCACTGCTCAATAGCAACCTGGGTGGTAAATAAAACGTGGACTGCTGCCATGGCACCTTGATGGGTTTTAAATTAAAGCTGTAGCACAAAGCAGGTTTTTACCCTGAGGGTCTGCTGTGTTATGCAGTGTTTGCCTTCGCAAAGTTTCACAAAGTTATGAGTGTCTGAGAAGGGTCCCAAACAATGCCCTGGTGGTACTTTGGATGAAGTCTTTGCTATCACATTTACGTACCACCATAAAAATGTGTCATGCAAAGCACTGCGCTTTTTCCTTAGCTTGGTTGGTTCCAAGGCACTAAAGTATACGCCGGTAGGCCTTGGGGAGATTTTTATTGCATCCAGATGTTTTGTATCCTAGTTCAAATGCAAAACAAACAGTAAAATGCTCAGCAAGCTGCCCAGGCCCTATCTAGACTTTGTCTCCTTCTCCTTCTCCTTCTCTTTCTTCTTCTCCTCCTTCAATTTTTGGTGGATTTGTTTGCATTGTCACAATGTCAGTTAGGCATCGGCCTTGAGACTAAAGCTTTGTCTGGACAGAGGCTTTTCTGGCTTTATTGTGAACATACACAGTCTGCAATTCAACAGGCTACAGAGCACGCCAAGGACTGATGCAAGTCACACACACACACACAGCTCAAACTCAAGAAAGAATTTAAAACGCAAACTTTTTCTAAAAAAAAAACCTTGGTGCCCTGTCCCCTCCCATGGCTACTACACCAATCCGTATAGGTCTAAGCACACACATCCACCAATCCGTATAGGTCTAGAGCACGCACATCCACCAATCCGTATAGGTCTAGAGCACGCACATCCACCAATCCGTATAGGTCTAGAGCACGCACATCCACCAATCCGTATAGGTCTAGAGCACACACATCCACCAATCCGTATAGGTCTAGAGCACACACATCCACCAATCCGTATAGGTCTAGAGCACGCACATCCACCAATCCGTATAGGTCTAGAGCACGCACATCCACCAATCCGTATAGGTCTAGAGCACGCACATCCACCAATCCGTATAGGCCTACAGCACACACATCCACCAATCCGTATAGGTCTAGAGCACGCACATCCACCAATCCGTATAGGTCTAGAGCACACACATCCACCAATCCGTATAGGTCTAGAGCACGCACATCCACCAATCCGTATAGGCCTACAGCACACACATCCACCAATCCGTATAGGTCTAGAGCACGCACATCCACCAATCCGTATAGGTCTAGAGCACGCACATCCACCAATCCGCATAGGTCTAGAGCACGCACATCCACCAATCCGTATAGGTCTAGAGCACACACATCCACCAATCCGTATAGGTCTAGAGCACACACATCCACCTGTACGGATTGGTCTAGGGTCTAGAGCACACACATCCACCAATCCGTATAGGTCTAGAGCACACATCCACCAATCCGTATAGGTCTAGAGCACACACATCCACCAATCCGTATAGGTCTAGAGCACACACATCCACCAATCCGTATAGGTCTAAAGCACACATCCACCAATCCGTATAGGTGTAAAGCAGGCACATCCACCAATCCGTATAGGTCTAAAGCAGGCACATCCACCAATCCGTATAGGTCTAAAGCAGGCACATCCACCTTAGGTGATCTGTGTGCTGGACAAAAAAAGGAAAGCCTAAGGACAGAGACCCCAACAAAGTCCCCAACACCAGTGTGCTCCCACACCGCAAAAGCATTTTAATCGTGACATTTCGGGAATGTTAAAAAAAGTAGTTTAAAGCGAGTCAGCCCTTTCAGACCCTGTAGTGCTGTGGGTGCACCAAGCAGTCACCTCTGTCCCTTAGGAGCATACTGTAGTCTGGGGGTTGGCTTTTTCCTCCTCCCCTGTCCTCATGTGATGCTACAGTATATTTCTTTACATCCCTGTCTTCCTGTCCTGTCTACCCCCTTGCCACATCATGTATGTTTGTAACTATGTACGGATGTTGATGGCTAATTTTACTGGTACTTGGTACTGGTGACTAGTGACAATAAAGGGCTACTACTGCTACTACCTGTGTTGCCTAGCTACACCTCTGGCTTTAGCCTGCACTCACAAAGATGCATCACAAGTACCCTCAATTTCTCAGATTCATTTCACATGCATGGATGCTGCTGCAGGTTTTACTGCTCTCTATGGTGAGATAAAAACTGTTTGTTCATACTGCACCTCGCGTTCTTCCTGTAATCTGTTAGTCAGTTCTCATCGGCAGTAACCGTGTGTGTGTGTGTGAGTGAGTGAGTGTGAGAGTGACCCACACTGCTATTAAATGTTTAATTTTTGTAGCAGAAGTTATTTATTTGTTTTTGGTAATAGCTGGAAACATGAATGCATATGATATGCCAAACATCAGGCACAGACATTGACTCCCTCATTAGTGTAAGTAATGGCTAAAGGAGTTAAAAATAACTATTGATTAAATATAACTATCGATTATTGCATCTCAATAAAGACAGAAATTGATCATTTGAAGTTTAAACATTTCAATACAGATACAAATGCAAGGAGCTTCACTCCACACTGCAAACACACACACACACACACACACACACACACACACACACACACACACACACACACAGGTATGCATACACACACACACACACACACACACACACACACACACACACACATAACTAGAGTGGAGAACAGCATGGTAAAATTCATATAATAACATCAGATAAACAAAGGTGGTAAACATATCAACGAAAATAATTAAAACAATCAAATGCAATACAGTAATAACAAAGACAACAATTATGTGAGTAGTGACTGCAAAAGACTGTAGAAGACTGTAAAAATAAAAAAATATGTGTAAAATTCAGGGTGATAAAGATGGGTTTTGAGACAGATTTTGAAAACGAAAAAGGTCTGTGTATATTTGATGTGATGGGGATTGCCCCTGTGTCTAGGTGCTCTTACTGAAAAGGATCATTCACATCTAGTTTGTAGTCCTGACCGCACGACAACCAACAACCCTGCAAAGGTATGTTTTAAGCCATAAAATCTTAAAAAATGTTCAGTGTAGTCTGGTGCTAGTCCATGTAGTACCTTAAAAGAAAAATAATACAATCTTAAAATCAAAAGGCAACCAGTGATGCACGGCGAGGACAGTGGGGGATATGACAGTGTTTTTTGGGTTTGGGAACAGCTGTGCTTTGTGTGAACTGTAGCTTCACAATGTTTACTAGCAGGAGAAAACAAAGCAAAGCAGTTATCCAGAGAGAGAAATAAAAAATAAACACATGCGTTATTTTCTCTGTAATTTAATTTAGGCTAGAATAGATTTGTTGCTAGAAATGATTAAAATATGATAAAAACAACACCAAGAATATATTTTTTTTATAGAATTGTTTCACTGCCAATTATTTTAAGTGTTGCTCTGAAATATGAATATATAGTGATATTACTGTTAACATGTTATATGTTACTCATAATATGTACTGTATAAAGATCTGAAGTAGGGTGTAATTCTGCTGAGTTATTTTCTGAATCAGCAACAGGGACCTCTGATTTTCCAAATCTAACTGCAGGAAATGGTGTGACACCCAGTCTTTGACATCAGTCACACAGCACTGCAGCGCACTGCATCGATACAAATCCTCCAGTGTAACACAGACGTATGGCTGTGTGTGAACAGTAGCAGTAAAGGATGTTTATATGTACATTACATTACACTTAGCTGACACTCTTATCCGGAGCAACTTACAGTTATTTACAGGGCTTTAGTTACAGTCCCTGGAGCCATGTGGGGTTAGATGCCTTGCTCAAGGGCACTTTTACATTACATTACATTATATTACACTTAGCTGACGCTCTTATCCGGAGCAACTTACAGTTATTTACAGGGCTTTAGTTACAGTCCCTGGACCAATGTGGGCTTACATGCCTTGCTCAAGGGCACTTTTACATTACATTACATTATATTACACTTAGCTGACACTCTTATCCAGAGCAACTTACAGTTATTTACAGGGCTTTAGTTACAGTCCCTGGAGCAATGTGGGCTTAGATGCCTTGCTCAAGGGCACTTTTACATTACATTACATTATATTACACTTAGCTGACACTCTTATCCAGAGCAACTTACAGTTATTTACAGGGCTTTAGTTACAGTCCCTGGAGCAATGTGGGGTTAGATGCCTTGCTCAAGGCCACTTTTACATTACATTACATTACATTACACTTAGCTGACGCTCTTATCCAGAGCAACTTACAGTTATTTACAGGGCTTTAGTTACAGTCCCTGGACCAATGTGGGGTTAGATGCCTTGCTCAAGGGCACTTCAGCCATGAATGAGGATGCAGGAGAGCACTAGTTATTTACCCCACACCCATTCCACTGGAGCCTGCGATCCTCCGATACCAAGACCAACTGTCTAACCACTAGGACACAGCTGCCCCTGTATTTAAATAGACTGTGGCTCAATGGCTCAATAGAAATGATAAGAACGAGGAGGACAGGACCTATTATTGTCTCCTGTGGTACACCACAAACCACACGACCAACAAAACCTTTCTGGTGAAACATCTCTATGCTCTCACACAACTAAACCAGCTT
>CM050201.1:26667592-26687592 GCA_027475355.1 Coilia nasus
AATTATACAGAGTGCACCGTAAAACTAAATACGCATCTACGCTTCCAGACACCGATGCTGTAAAGGCAACAAAGCTCAGTGTTTGTTGTGTTCACCGAACAACCACTGTGTCCTGAAAAAAGGGCTTTTTTAACTAAGGTAGTCAGCCTGTCGAACGAGCGGCGCCGACATCAATCACTCTGTAGGTTTGCGCCCTTGGTCGTCTCGTTTTATTGTGCGCTGCCATCTTGTTTTGTAGTCCCCGCCGCCACCACCCACCACCCACCACCACCTTGAGCGACTGACTGTTGGCGTCTGTCAGTGACCCGGCCTCGCAGGACTCCGCACACTTCAGTTACTCTGACAGAAACAAGCTGTATGTGTGTGTGTGTGTGTGTGTGTGCGCGTGTATGTGTGTATGTGTGTTTGTGTGTTTGTGTGTGTGCGTGTGTGTGTGTGTGTGTGTGTGTGCGTGTACAAGCATCAAACATGCCTTTGCCACCTTCAAAAAATGCCACCAGTAGGTTTTAGCCAATTTTTGACTGAAAGCTGGCAGGTGATTTTATTTAAAAAGGCCTATTCAGGAGGCCACCCTTGTGACTGTGATTGACAGCACAATAAGAACTGCACAGGGCCATGAATAGGGGCTTGTTTGACCTCAGGAGTATGTGGGAAAAAGCTGAACTGACGTACAGTCATAGGCTGAGCATTGATAGCCCGGTAAACCAGCTCCTCGTACTCAATTTCATTTTGTACAGAGGGTCCGGCAGTGTTTCCATTTGCATTCCTGTCTTAGACATAATTTTGCCTAGCCAATCAGCGAACAGAGGGAGTGTTCGTGAGCGATGATGTTGACTTTGTGAGCTACATTTGAATTGTATTGCATAGGCAGGCTGCATATTGCATATGTCATGACCAGACATTAGCGATCGGGTAAAGGCAGAGCCACTTGTTTTAAACTTCAGCAGAGTCCACACCTCCAGTAAGATAAAAATTCTCAACATAGCACTGCCAGACCCTCTACAAAAAAGCAATGAAGTATGAGGGGCTGGTTTACCAGGCTAGAGAATTGGCTCTTTATTCACCATCGCAGACTGACTCCCTAATACATTTGGCAGAAAACAAACCAGTGCATACTGGTGTATTTTTGCTAATTATGCTAATGGTGTTTCCAGGATGACAGGCCAAATTGCAAATCAACCGTACAGTCCAGAGTAAAGGCTGTGTCTGAATTCATCCAAATGTCATCCAGAAACCGATTTGCTTAAATTTCCTTTCAAGTGAGCTTTGAGGAAAAGATTGTTGTAAATTGTTTCACCGGTGAAAGTGGATGTCTGTTGATGAGGTTTTGGGGGGTGGGGTGGAGTTGGGGGGGAGGGGGGGGGGGGGGGGTCAGGGTGCAAGGTGGTGTGAGTGCGAGACTTGATAATCCCCTCATGCCCACCCCTCCCTCCTCATCTTCATCCTCAATCTTGATGTGACGTCAGGTGAGGAGCATTGGAGAGAGGACTGAGGGCACTTTGTTAAACGCTTGACGGAATCAACACAATGCCTTATTTATGAGTAGCCCTCTGTTTCCCCCAGCAAAGCCCAAGCGCGAGCTCAATTACCAAGAATAAATTAGGATTAACAGCAAAACAAGGCACATTTTCATTTTAATTAAATGCTGTTTATTATTTATTTCTGTGGATATAGTGCAGGGACTTTGGGAGGATGGAAGCCCTGGCGCTCGTCTCACTTGCCTCATCAGTACAAATTTGGAGAGACAGAGAGATGGAAAGTCAATACTGTGAAACAGAAAATGGACACGCTTCACTTTAAAGCACCCTCATGCATAACTGTCAGGAATTGGTTCTGATCAAAGCTCAGCTCTGTTTGCAGCACTGAGGAGAGTCAGATAAATCAGTATTTTTATCCTCAGTCTTCTGTATCTTCATTTGTCCCATATGTCTATCTGTCTGTCTGTCTGTCTGTCTGTCTGTCTGTCTATCTATCTATCTATCTATCTATCTATCTATCTATCTATCTATCTATCTATCTATCTATCTATCTATCTATCTCTCTGTCTGTCTGTCTGTCTGTCTGTCTGTCTATCTATCTATCTATCTATCTATCTATCTATCTATCTCTCTGTCTGTCTGTCTGTCTGTCTGTCTGTCTGTCTATCTATCTATCTATCTATCTATCTATCTGTCTCTGTCTGTCTGTCTGTCTATCTGTCTATCTATCTATCTATCTATCTATCTATCTATCTATCTATCTATCTATCTATCTATCTGTCTGTCTGTCTGTCTGTCTGTCTGTCCTATCTATCTATCTATCTATCTATCTATCTATCTATCTATCTATCTATCTATCTATCTATCTATCTATCTATCTATCTATCTATCTATCTATCTATCTATCTATCTTTTCTCCCTCGTTATCTTCCCTGTGACCTGAAGTCAGGTACTATGAGTTGCATTTGTCTCTCTGATCCTATGTAAACGTGAAAGGATACATTTTCATGCATTCATCCATAAACACTTTCTCCTCTGTAATTTCAGCAATTTCACTGCACATCCTACTCTACCTAGTATGTCTATGCATGTGAAAATAAGACAACAGATATCATTGTATCCTCTTTCTATTAGATTAGATTAGATTAGATTCAACTTTATTGTTATTACACATGTATAAATACAGGGTAACAAAATGTGGTTTAGCATCTAATCAGAAGTGCAAGGAGCAGCAAGTGTGATATATACAGTATATACAATATAGACAGTATGGTTGTAGTGAATTATGTACAACAAATAGGGCAATATGAACATGTGGAGTACTTTGTTGTTAAAAAAGCTACCCTACCCCCTTTACAGTTTTTCTCTATCACTTTGGTACATTTTTCGAATCTTTCTTGCAATTTGCAGAAGATCGAGTGCATTTCTCAAAACAGTTTGGACAAATAGCAAAACACCGTGGATCACCTGCAAAAGCCAGTCTCTTGCTCAAAATCCTTAGTTCATCCCTCAAAAGCAAGTTTTTGTGTCAATATATGTGTCAGTGCCATCAGAATGTTTAGTCATTGTGTCATTGTGTACGGATAGGACAGTCAAATTCATTAGTCATGTTGGCAATTAAATAGTGCATTTCGAAGGGACATTTTCATGTAAAATGTGGTTTAGGTGTGATGACAAGCGTTGTACATTTGACCTCATATAATGTATATGTGAGAGATTGATTGCAAAAGACAAGATTCACATTTACAGAATGACTTCTTTATTGGCAGACATTGACATTGCAGTGAGTAAGAAAAAAAAGACAGCATTGCACAGAAGCAAGGTAAAATACAGTAAGTAAACATAGATCAAAAATATAGGTCATACAGTAAGTAAACAAAAAATATGAACATCTCCCCAAATTCTAAATCCTAATCCTGATCTTCAGCTTCTTCACGTTCCCGTCTGTCAGGCCACACATTTTCATCCACTTCACATTGTTGTCCAATTTCTTGTCCTTCCATTGTCAGACATTGTAACTTTGTATTGTGCTCTGGTTATATACTTTACATTAGATTGTTCATGAGATGCTCCCTTGAGCTCATTCAGAAAACTGTTGATCATTGGTTGATCAATTCTCTTCATTAGAGAAAGTCAAGATTCAAGCAATTTACCAATTTAGATCATATTTACAAATGTCTTATGGAAATGTATAGAAATGTGCTTGACGTGTTATGATAGCTTGGTAAATCATTTTGCATGTGAAGACTTATATGATGAACTATAGCCCAAATGTTTTGGGGAGTGAGACTATTTGATAGACTCCCATAACAAAGCATTTTGATTAGCATGACAAAAGCAATTGATAATGTACAAAAAAACTGAGAATTGTACACAATCATTTGCATGGATCAATTGTACAAAAGCATTTGCAATTTATTTAATGCAATGAAAAACTTCCTTTTTCATCTGCACAAATGGCATGATGATGTGACAATTGAACAAGAACTTTTGAGAATTTCAATTCTGATGTGAGAAATGTACCAAACCAATTGAGAAAAACTGTAAAAAGCACGTCATATATATTATTGTATCCTTTCTCTATACCTTCCCCCTTTTAAAAAGCAATATCCTCGTGTCCTCTCTCTACACCATCTCCCTTTTAAAAAGCAATAACCTCATACCCTCTCTCCATACCGTCCCCCTTTTAAAAAGCAAGTCATTACTCCACCACAGCTCTAACTGTTTATCTTGTCGACTGAAATGACATTTCTCCACCCTCCTCTCTCTATCCGCTGCAACTGCAGATCAGGATAAATGGTTTGATGTTTAATGATATTTGATGAATGACCTGTTTCTCGATTCCCCTGGTCCCCACACACACACACACACACACACGACAGGGATGACCTTTACCAGTCCCCCGCACACACACATGGGGGCTCCAGGAGTCACTGCGGCACGTAGCTGCTATACGGTTATTGGACGCTATGGGTGAGAGAGATTAGCCCAAGGTGCTGACAGAAGGACATTATATGCAATATCACACAGTAGCAATTTGTAGGCAGTTGACATGTTAATTATAGCGAACAATTGAGACATATGGATGGATCATCTAAAAATGCCCTTCCGAACGTCGTGTTAAGATTTGACTAAACCGTAGCCATTCTCTCCCTAGAGATTAGTATTGCAGCTCGGCAGTGCTCTCCATCAACCTGCTGTTATCTGATGACAAACAAGAGGTAATGAATATTCAGGGGCTTGAGGGAGGGTTAAAAAAATAAATAACTAAAAAACAAGCAGAGCAACTGGGTGACAAATGCTTTGTGGTTTGTCTTTGCGCGCTGCGTGGCGAGAGTTACAATTATACACAAACACTAAGGCTGGATTACCCTACGCTAGCTCTCATTATGTCTGACAGGTCGTTCAGGAGTCCTTTACAAGGGAGAAAGAAGGATGCGAATCAATGTGGGAGGTGTTTAAGGCCTACAGTAAATCGCAAAACATCATTACGGCGGCTTGGCAGTAAAACGAGGACCGAACGCGTACGGAAAACTGCTGACGCTAACAGCACGGCTAAGACCTCGTCATATATAAATCTCCGTCACACTCTCATCTCCATAACCATCAGGGGCTGCTACTGTTTACGCTGGCTAAGACTGTGTGTGGAAAGAAAAAGGAAGAAAATGCTGCTGTGTTTTACAGCCATGAGCTATAATGACAAAAGGCATTTCTAGCTCTCTATCTACACGAATGGTTTTTCCCCAATTTTTCCCAGGCTGCTTTTAGCTCAAAACAGCAGTAGCCGGCACACTGCCCAGGTGGCAGAAGGCATTTTCCCAAACTGAGAAATATTTTTCCATTTCGTATCACTCTACAGTACCTCACTATTTGGCTGGACTGAGGGGCTTTTGGCTAAATATATTTTGACACAGCTGTCTGAGGGATTTCAACTTCCCATGGAATAATAAACATTCACCACCTACTGTACACCTCGTGTCAGTTTTAATGTGTTGCCACTCGTTAACTTGTGTTACCCTAACAATCCCAATGTCCTCAGTGTAGTGGATATGAATCTGACACAGACCAGAGAGAGCGAGACAGACAGAGAGAGAGAGAGACAGACAGACAGACAGACAGACAGACACAGAGAGAGAGAGATACAGACAGAGGGAGAAAGAGAGAAAGAGAGACAGAGAGAGAGAGACAGAGAGAGAGAGAGAATGACAGACAGAGATAGACAGAGACAGACAGAGAGGGAGAGAAAGAGACAGAGACAGAGAGAGACTGAGAGGGAGAGACTGAGAGGGAGAGAGAGATAGACAGAGGGAGAAAGAGAAAGAGAGAGAGAGAGTACTGTCTATCCCCCTGATTCTTAGCCCATAGCTGTAGTTAAAGAATGACGAAAAAATACACTGACTCCTCAAACAAGAGGGTCACCTGTTATCAGTTTGTCCCTTCAGTTCCAACCAGCATAACATCTGCGAAGTTAGAAGCTGGCAAGCATGGAGGTAGCAGGTATGTTATGTAGCCCCTAAAAGCAGGTGTTAACACACCACTGGGTTGTGCCGCCACCTGACACTGTCCTCACACTTTGCTCTTGCTTTGCTTTTCACAGGCAGCGCTGCGGCAGCTCTCTGACCTCAGAACAGGGTAAGTGACAGTTTTTGAGTGTAATTGGCGTGCCCGGGAGTCCCGAAATCAGGTTAAGAGAACGGAGAGCTTGCCGGGCCATTCGTCATGCTTGCATTTTTTCGTCACAGTTTTGTGTCTGAGGCTGACACACTTTACCAGAGACCGGAGACCAGAGCGCACTTTGCTCTCGGGGCAAAGACAATGTTTGTGGTCTGTGAAGGTGGGTGTTCTGGTCCCTGGGCCCTGTTGCGAACACTTCTGGAAAAAGCCACTCCAACTCTGCATCGATGTTAATGTGTGTTATGATATCGTGTTCCTCCTCTGTTTTTCGATGACGCAGGAGCCAGAAGGGATACATTTAAACAAACACTGTTTGGATGGGGTCGAGCCTGACAGAATTAGACGTTCTGTGGCACAATGTGCTGTGTTTTGCAGGCCGAGACAAACAATTGTTGTCATTATGTCAGTCTAAAGCACAGCAATGACAAAGGCCTCGCAGAAACAATTGGAACGTGCTGGAGAGCCAGATAGAGCAGAGGGAAATACGATCAGCGGGAAACAACAGCTGCTTGCTTTACTTTGATGCTGACGTTTAGACTTGATTTAGATTTTTAGACATTTGGAATTATATTTATTATTATTACCATTATTGTCAGTGGTAGTAGCAGTAGTAGTAATAGTAGTAGTAGCAGTGGTAGTAGTAGTTATAGTTTTTTTGTGTTTATGTATTGAAACTCATAGTTACTGTAAAGTCAGTGGGAACTTGTCAGTCATAACCTGTTCATAACTATATATCTTAACGTAACTTTAGTAATTTTGACATTTTCCCCTTAAGATACTCTTGAGACATCTCAGAAATGACCAAACAACTGCTCTTGATGGAGACTATTTTGCTGTGGTAAGAAACTACTACTGCACACATCCACCCACTCAGCAAATTTGTTTCATTTTTTCCTTCTGTAGTCTTCCCACCGATGCTTTCTCTGTAAATAATAACCTACAGTTATTGACTTTTATAAGGAATGACTTGTTGTTTTTGCTGGGTTCATGTGTAATTTGGTTGTATATGTCACCTGTGTTCCTGTCACTGAGTGAAATCAACTTACTGTGCCCGCCACCCCCTCCCTGAAAGCAAGTAAGCAAGCCAGCAGTGCCGAGACTCTGTCTCTCTCGTAGCACAATAGCGCTTGTTCTCCAGACGGCCCCGGGACCAGCTGCTCTTGTCGCTGTCGTTGGCGTTGTCGCTGTGGCTGCTGTGGGTCGAGGCCAGGAGAGGCGGGTGCTCTGCCAGGACACTAATGGCGTGGCAGCTGGCACTCGACGAAACTGGCACAGCCTCTCCAACCCCCCCGACCTTCATCGCGTACCTGGCACTGGTTTCTGGGGCTTGGGGCGGTATTATGTCTAGTCTGACCCATGACCCCCCCCCCCCCCAAACCCACCTCCCCCGGCCACAGCCAACCACGATGGGTCTGTCTGGGCATGCTGTGCTGTGTAGACGTCCTGAAGAGCTCGGCCACCTCTCTATTATTGCTCTGACAGACACCTGTGTCCTCTTAGCTTTCTGTGCCTTCTGTGCTTGTGATTGCTTTTGTATATAATGCCCCTGATGCCGCATATGCAGCTCTGCAGCAACAAATGTTTTTTTACGCATCTGAAATGCATTATGCATCTTGCACCTCAAGCCTTATTCAGTTGATGATGATGTGTGTGTGTGTGTGTGTGTGTGCGTGCGTGTGTGTTTGTGTGTGTTTGTGTGAGTAGTGTGTGTAGTGTGTGTGTGCGTGCGTGCGTGCGTGCGTGCGTACGTGTGTGTGTGTGTGTGTGTGTGAGTGTGTGTGTGTGTGTGAAGTGGTGTGGTGTGTGAGCAGTGTGTAGTGTGTGCGTAGTGTGTGTAGTGTGTGTAGTATGTGTGTGCGTGTGTGCGAGTGTGTGTGAGTGTGTGTGTGTGTGTATCTGTGTGTGAAGTGGTGTGGTGTGTGTGCAGTGTGTAGTGTGTGCGTAGTGTGTGTAGTGTGTGTGTGTGTGCGTGTGTGCGAGTGTGTGTGAGTGTGTGTGTGTGTGTGTATCTGTGTGTGAAGTGGTGTGGTGTGTGTGTAGTGTGTGCGTAGTGTGTGTAGTGTGTGTGTGTGCGAGTGTGTGTGAGTGTGTGTGTGTGTGTGTGTGTATCTGTGTGTGAAGTGGTGTGGTGTGTGAAGTGGTGTGGTGTGTTTTCCCGTCTATGCTGTTATCCCTACACTAGACATTGATTGTCACGCTTTGCTCCTGTGCATTGCGTATTTTGTGCTATTCTGTGATGCTCTGAGCTGTAAAGGGCTCAGGGCTCTTTTGTGCGCCCGTTGTGCGTCTGAATGGTGCTCTAGATGCAGGTTCGGTGCATTCACCATGTTGACAGTAATTTACTGTTGTATCAAGTACCATTCCCACTGCTCATTGTTTCCGCACCATAATTTAGAGAAAACATTCTGTGGTGACCATTTTTTCCATAAAGTGTGTGTGTGTGTGTGTTTTATGATGTGTTGGATGTGTTGACCCACTTATGGTTCCTTCTGCAGAGGTTGAGATTCTGGCTTTAGAAAGTAAAAACACTCCCATGTTATAACTCTTCCTGTGCACCTAGCACAGGTGACTTCACTAATTAGCTCATCTACCTGTCTGGTGATTTGTGTGCGCATTAGGATCAGCTGGTTCATAAAATGGATGGATCAAACATGTGGTAGGCTTTCTGAACTACTAGCTGAATCTGGGATCTCTTCACCTCTGCCATTCTATCTGCTGCCATTCGTCTTGATGCCCCGTGTCTTCCTGTTTGACTATGATGTGATAATGTGTGTAATGTGGTGATCCCACTGTGTCTGAGTGTGAACTTGTTGGTGTTGTCTGTGAGTACAGTGCATTTATGTAGATAGATAGATGGATTGATGGATGATGGATGGAGGGGTGGATGGATGGATAGATGGATGGAGGGGTGGATGGATGAATGGATGGATGGATGGATGGATGGATGGATGAGGGATGGATGGATGGAGGGATGAGGGATGGATGGAGCGATGGACAGATAGATGGATGGATGGATGCATGGGTGGATGGATGGGTGGTTGGATGGAGGTATGGATGGATTGATCCCAAGCTGGGAAATTAAAGTAAAGACAGGACTGGAGCTGCGGCTACAGGCTCCCACCTGGGACAGAATCTAACACACAAGAATCAGACATAATAATGTAAATAATAAATAATATAAACTTCAACAAGAAATTATTAAATAAGAAATTATTGTTGTTGTTGCTGTTGTTGTTGCTATGGTTTCCTCTGTCTGCTGCCGTTCTGTCTATGATGTGATAATGTGTTTAATGTGTTCATCCTACTCGTCCTAGCGTGAACTTGTTGGTGCTGTCTATGAGTACAAAGTATCTCCTACCGGCCACCTAATTTTTTTTTTAAAGATGAATAAATTTGAAATTATTATTGTTGTTGTTGTTGTTGGTTCCTTCTGTCTGCTGCTGTTCTCCAGAGGTGTCTATCCCATATTCAGAAAGTAAAAACCCTGCCACAAATTAGATCCAACCATCTCTGAAACAGCTGATCGTAATGAGCACCCAAGACTGTGTCAGAAGGAAAACGTGGCAGGGGTTTTTACTTTCTGAACCCTGGATTGACACCTCTGCCGTTCTCTCCCTGATGCCCATTCGTTCTTCTCCTGGCCAGCGCAGGTTGCTCAGCGTCAGCAGCGGCGCGCTCCAGCGCCCGGACTACGACGACACGTCCACCCCCGAGTTCCTGAACCCCGCCTGGATGGCCGACATCCCCAGCAGCCGGCCGCTCTCCGAGGTGACCATGCCGGGCACCCACAACACCATGGCGCTGTACGGGGGCGGCCTGGCGGAGTGCCAGTCCTGGCCGTTGGCGCAGCAGCTGCGCGCCGGCGTGCGCTTCCTGGACGTGCGCGTGCGACACGTGAGCGGCAACCTCACCATCCACCACGGCATCTCCTACCAGTACGCCCACTTCGGCGACGTGCTCCAGGGCGTGGCCGCCTTCCTGAAGGAGTACCCCAGCGAGACGGTGCTGATGCGGCTGCGCGAGGAGCTAAGCGAGACGAGGGACATCTACGGCGCCGTGGTGCGCTACATCCACAGCCACGCCAGCTGGGACCTGCTCTGGAACAGCCGCAGGGTGCCCACCATGGGCGAGGCCAGAGGAAGGCTCATCATCCTGCAGGAGTTCGCCGGCCCCGCACTGGGCATGCTCTACTCCTCCCTGCGCATCGCAGACCACTGGCAGGTAGGACAGGCACATTGGGCCACTGGCAGGTAGAACAGGTTCATAGGGCATTGCAGACCACTAGCAGGTAGGACAGGTACATAGGGCATTGCAGACCACTGGCAGGTAGGACAGGTACATAGGGCATTGCAGACCACTGGCAGGTAGGACAGGTACATAGGGCCGCTGGCACGTAGGGGAGGCACATAAGACCACTGGCAGGTAGGACAGGTACATAGGGCCGCTGGCAGGTAGGACAGGTACATAGGGCCTCTGGCAGGTAGGACAGGTTCATAGGGCCGCTGGCAGGTAGGGGAGGCACATAAGACCACTGGCAGGTAGGACAGGTACATAGGGCCTCTGGCAGGTAGGACAGGTACATAGGGCCTCTGGCAGGTAGGACAGGTACATAGGGCTACTGGCAGGTAGGACAGGTAAATAGGGCATTGCAGACCACTGGCAGGTAGGACAGGTACATAGGGCCTCTGGCAGGTAGGACAGGTACATAGGGCATTGCAGACCACTGGCATGTACTCGCACTGCATGAGGGCTTGTTTGAAAAGCATCTGGCTGGCTGGCTAATGGCTGGCTGAAAGCAATGCATTCTGTGCTTGAATTAGTGACATTTTTGGACAATCTCGTCTGAACATCAGCGTACCACATGGGTGGGTACGGTGTGGTACGGTGACGCTCAGACATTCAGTCCAAAAATAGACCCTTACCTTGGTCCTTCTCCTCTCAACCATCGCAGTTAGCAACAGATTGTTGTTTTAGTCTGACCAGCAATTTTATAGTAGCTGGTGGTTTCCCTGTCAGTACCAGGGTACCATACACATATAGCGTCATATAATATAATGTTGAGTTGAGAAAACTCCATGTCATAAATGAAGTCTACAGGAAAAACGCGCATGGTCTCAAAATGCAGAAACTGGGAAAATGCCATTTATAACTTTGATTTTTGATTTGATTTTTTTAGGTAAATGATTTAAAATGCTTCTAGCCCAAGACTCACAGGATTACTTTTGAAAAAGTTGGCATTTTAATGCAACTACCGATAGGAGTAACTTAAAAATGTGAAATTAATTTTTTTTTAACTATGCCTATTTTTTCTGTGGACTCATCAAATACGAATGGCATGTTTCTCTCCTCCTCATCCTGCTCATCCTTCTCCTCCTCCTCCTCATCCTTCTCTTCCTTCTCTTCCTCCTCCTCATCCTTCTCTTCCTCCTCCTCCTCCTCCTCCTCATCCTTCTCTTCCTCCTCCTCCTCCTCCTCCTCATCCTTCTCTTCCTCCTCCTCCTCCTCCTCCTCCTCCTCTTCCTCCTCCTCATCCTCCCCCTCCTCATCCTCATCCTCCTCCTCCTCCTCCTCCTCATCCTCCTCCTCCCCCTCCTCCTCTTCCTCCCCCTCCTCCTTCTCCTCCTCCCCCTCCTCCTCCCCCTCCTTCTCCTCCTCCTCATCCTCATCCTTCTCCTCCTCCTCCTCTTCCTTCTCCACCTCTTCCTCCCCCTCCTCCTTCTCCTCCTCATCCTCCTCCTCCCCCTCCTCCTCTTCCTCAGGTGCCATCGCTGGACCACGTGCCAGAGAAGTGGGAGAATGTGTACAAGCACCTGGAGAAGGCCATGGTGGGCGACATGTCGCGCATATACCTCACCTACGCCAGCGGCGCCAGCATCCGCACCTGGCCCTACGCCCTCGCCCGCCGCATCAACCCACTTCTCTACGACTACCTGACCACCCGCGCCGGCACGCCACGCCGCTACGGCATCATCACCACGGACTTCCCTGGCGCCCATCTCGTCCGCACCATCATCAGCTTCAACTGGGTCAACAACACTACAGCCTAGAGATTCACGCAAGTTCACTGGAGCCAGTGTGCCAACATGCCGAGCCTATTGTCCTCAGGGATGGGGTTAGATGGGTTGAGAGGGTGGGGGATGGGAGGGGTGGTCATCACCAGGACTGTACACCATGGTCTGTCACACCCAATCAGACCTCAGTCTTCCACGGCCAATCAGAAATCACACCCTGTCAGATTCAATCAGATGTCAAAATCTGTCACGTTCCGTCAGGCATTACAGTCTGTCACGGCGAGTCAGGAATCACTGGGCCGCCAATAAAACGAGGGGGCCCTCACGGGCTGCCACTCAACTTGTCAAGAGTGTCAGGTGTATTCATTTCTTCTTGTCCGCCTGAAATTGTTCGGGGGGAAATGCCTGGACAGGTTTGATGATTGGTTGAATGTATTTTGGAGAGTAGTCTGTAGCTCCTGGCTACTTGGTGTCCATATAAGGACAGGCACTATTTGAGGAAAGGAGCTGTGTCTTCAATTCCAATTACAAAGGGGCCATTTTGCTGTAAAAGGTATGTCTTTCTGGGACCGGAAAGGTGCAAATTACCAGTTACACTTTTTATGAAACCTGCATTCACAAGACTCTATAAACACATTCATAAAGGCTTATAATGCATTCGTAAAGTATGTTAAGTATTTATGATTATTTACACATACTTATGACAGTACTCGTAAGGCATTATAATGCTATGTTATGAGCCCTATTCCAACTTAAAGTGACACACTGCATTCTTGGTTATAAAGCTATACATGTCTTACACGTGCAGTCATGAGTATGTATTAATAGTTATGAATAATAATTTCAACCATTAATAAGCTTTCTGAAGGCATTATAGCCCTTTAGGAATGTGTTTATAGAGTCTTATAAATACAAGCTTCATAGAAAGTGTTACCAAATTCTCTCCCCACTGAAAGAAAACAGCATTTCATAGTCAAAGGTCATGAATTACTTTCTTGGGAGCACAGGAGATATTTCATATTGGGCTTTTATGTTTAACTCTAGGTGTGCATTTGGTTTTTGAAATCAAATCTGGTAATCAAACAACACATGAAATTCATATACAAATTCTAGGTTTAATAAGCTTATACTTTTTAATAGTTTAATATCTAAGTTCATCCAAAGTGACTCATGACCACATTAACATCAGCATTACAATCGCATTAATGTTCACAATCAGCATTTAAATAATAATGAAAGTATAATTTATAATTAACTCTGAGTCATGACATTCATAACAATAATAATCACAATTACACAACTACTTTATTAAATATCTATGTATGAGATATTATAAGAATGATAACGTGTTTTTAAGTATGACTCTAATAAATAAAGTTAATTATCTTAAATTAAAGTTTAAATTAAAATCTGAACCCCTTCAAGGGAGAGGGTGTGAACATTTTGTTAAGACTTTGTTTTATTTCATATTTTTCAAACCTCACTGTTAGTCTTGTTTACTGTTGAACAGGTGGGTTTTTTTGTGGGAGAGATCAGGCTTATCCAGGCGTGCAATACAGGGAATCTTTCCTCGCTGCCAAGTCTTGCCATTGTGTTCAGCTGTAATCCAAAGTTGCTGCCTATCTTTCTAATCCATACTCTACCCTACCAAAGATGACAGACAGCTGTCAGAAAGGAAGGGGGATGGGGTGGGAGGTGGTGGTGGGAGGTGGGGGGGTCTGACACTGAAGTAAGCAATAACGATCATGATCCCACCTGTGATTCACTGAGGAAAGTCTTTCAAAATAGTCTTTTGCAATTGCACTTAAAAAAAAAAAAGAAGGTTCTGGAACAATCAGGGAGTGAAAGGAGCCGGGGCGCATGACGGCCATCGGCCACTTTTCTCTCAGCCACTTCCGTGGCTGCGTGACATCGGGCGCTTTTCTTATGCCCACTTCCGCGGCTGACCAGGGCCTCACAAACGCTCGGCAATTACCATCATCAGGCGATCCAGCGCCTACAGTTAGAACAATTCCACATCATTTGCACTGAATCGAATCAGCGGATATCCTGAATGCACCTTGATGAAGGGTAATTGACGCAGTGGGACGCGACTGCCTCTCTACTGTGCCACCAGAGAAAGGAGCTGCAAATTGGAGGGAAGCAAAAAAAAAAACGAAGTAAAGAAAGAACTGTAGAGCGAAAGATTACGCTTTTGCTTTGGGTTTGTCAGATGAAGACGGCACATGAAGGCAGAGCAGCTCTCATAAATGCTCTCTGATTCCCTTCACCAGTTACACCAGCACACATGCACAGCAGTTACTATAGCACGCATGCACAGCAGTTACACCAGCACACATGCACAGCAGTTACTATAACACGCATGCACAGCAGTTACTATAGCACACATGCACAGCAGTTACACCAGCATGCATGCACAGCAGTTACACCAGCACGTATGCACAGCGGTTACTATAGCACACATGCACAGCAGTTACACCAGCACGTATGCACAGCGGTTACTATAGCACGCATGCACAGCAGTTACTATAGCACGCATGCACACCAGTTACACCAGCATGCATGCACAGCAGTTACACCAGCACACATGCACAGCGGTTACACCAGCATGCATGCACAGCAGTTACACCAGCACACATGCACAGCGGTTACACCAGCACGTATGCACAGCGGTTACTATAGCACGCATGCACAGCAGTTACTATAGCACACATGCACAGCAGTTACTATAGCACGCATGCACAGCAGGTACTATAGCACGCATGCACAGCAGTTACACCAGCACACATGCACAGCAGTTACACCAGCATGCATGCACAGCAGTTACACCAGCACACATGCACAGCGGTTACAGCAGCACGCATGCACAGCAGTTACTATAGCACACATGCAGAGCGGTTACACCAGCACGCATGCACACAGCATTATCTCACACCAACAGTCCTACTGCCAGTGCTTACACCACTGCGTTATCACTACTGATAAGGGTCAGTTTAGAGCGGTTAGTTTACATTAGTTATCATCACAGTTAATAGTAATTTGCATCTATTTCATTAACTGTTATGATGTAATGGTTAATGTACTGCTAACATAACTAGTGACATGTTGCTACAAATATTATTACTACTTTAAGACTAAACACTACACCATCTTTTCATCAGCTATAACCTCAGCTCTCAAAAATGTCTGCTTGAGCATTTTTCCCCTTATCATGGTGCTGTCACTTCTATGTTGTGTGTGTACATCTCCTCTCAACCGCAATCACAACCTCCACAGTAGCAGCCAACCCCACATCTCCACCTATTAGATAAGAAGGATAAGAAGGTTTTTGTGTGAATAACAAGAGTGTGTCATACTCCAACCCACTCACACACATAGAGTTTTTTTTTCATATTATGGACAAAAACTGGCTCGACCATATTTTCTTCTACTACTGTTGCTACTATTGTCAGAGGGGGCTGCCACTGTTGACTGCCAGGCAAAACAAAGACGCAGGGAGCATCAGGATGTGTTTGCAGGTGCCGGATTGCATCTCATTTGAATCGCTGGCTGGAATGACAGTTCCTGTGCCCCAGAGACTGCGAGAGGTGTGTGAGAGGTGTGTGAGAGGTGTGTGTTGCAATCAAACGTGTAACGAAGCGAAAACGTTGCGTGAGCTGGCATAGGGGCACAGAGCGAGCGAGCGAGCGAGCCGAGCGACCGAGCGAGCGAGAAGGGGGCAGAAAGAGGCGGCAAAGCAGAGAGGAGAAACCCTGTAAAGGTGTCGAGAGCACCTGACACAAAATGGAGAAGCAGACCGACTGGAAGAAAAAGGACTGAGAAAGGGGTGAAAGAATGATACACACAAAAAGAAAGAGAGAGAGAGAGGCAGATGCCTCTTAGGGAAGAATGGGCTTGGCAATTAGATGGGGAGGAGGAGGGGGGAAGGAGGGATGAGGAGAGATGAGGAGAAAGAGGAGGGAGAAAAGGGCAGATTGGGAATCATAAAACCAGGAAGCGCATTTATAAACACGTCTCTATAGTAACCAGCTGGTAATTTGGCTGGCGGGAGCGGGCGGGAGAGTGATAGAGGGCGAGAGAACAGCATTTACCAGCGCCTCAAGAGCCAAACCTGCTACACCACTACAGACGGAGGAAAAGAACGAAAGAAAGAATTAAAGGAAAAGAAGAAAAGAAGGGATAAGAAAATACAGAAAGATGCAGCGATTTAACGCTAAACAGCACTTTTTGGGAAGGTGGAGAGGTAGAAGGAATACCAATACTGCAAGAGAGAGAGGGAAAGCAGTCTGTGATAAAGGTAAAGCAAAATAAAAAGAGAAAGGGATGAGGTAAAAATTAGTCTGTGATAAAGGTAAGGCAAAATGAAAAGAGAAAGAGATGAGGTAAAAATGAGTCTGTGATAAAGGCAAGGCTAATTGAAAAGATAGAGGGATGAGGTGAAAAAGAAGAAAGTGAACACAGAAGAGAGCAAAATGAGTCTGTGATAAAGGTAAGGCTAAATGAAAAGATAGAGGGATGAGGTGAAATGGAGGGAGTGAACACAGAAGGATGGAGGGAGAGATTAAAAATGAAGGGAGTGAGCACAGAAAGAGAAGAGACGCTGTGAGGGAACCAGAGGCAGAACCAAAAAGAAAAGGAACGAGGCTGGAGGGAATAGGCACATGGAGTAAATTACATGAATTGGGACTTATACAGCAAGACAGCGTGACAGAGAGAGAGAGAGATAGAGAGAGAGTGAGAGAGAGAGAGAGAGAGAGAGAGAGAGAGAGAGAGAGAGAGAGAAAGGACTGTAGAGAGGGAGAGAGAGAGAGAGAGAGAAAGGACTGTAGAGAGGGAGAGAGAGAAAGGAGAAAGAGAGAGAGAAAAGACTGTAGAGAGGGAGAGAGAGAGAAAGAGAGAGAGGACTGTAGAGAGGGAGAGAGAGAGAAAGAGAGAGAGGACTGTAGAGAGGGAGAGAATGAAGGGCTGGGAAGCAGAGAGAATGCAAGAGAAACATGAGAAGGAAGAAAGGAAAGAAAGGAAAAAGAAAGAAAGAGAAGGAGAGAAGGAGAGAGGCAAGAGAAGAGAAGAGAAGAGAAGAGAAGAGAAGAGAAGAGAAGAGAAGAGAAGAGAAGAGAAGAGAAGAGACGAGAAGGTGCCAAGGGAAAAGTGTGTGTTGGGGGGATCAAACAAATCGTAATCATTTACCAGCCCTGACTGTCATGCCAGAAGAGCTGATTTAATTCGGAATGCGAATCTGCCTCGAATAAAAGAGAGAGAGAGAGAGAGAGAGAGAAAGAGACAGACAGACAGACAGACAGACAGACAGACAGACAGACAGACAGAGAGGAAAATGTCCATACAACATGAGATTCAGACAAAAAAACATAACAGATAACGAACAATGTCGACGGCTTTGAAAAGACATTCGGGTTGCGATCGTTTTTTCTGCACGCAGCCTGTTTTTTACACCACGCAAAATTACACCACGGGGTTATCTCATCACTGAGTTCTTTCCTGGGGTTCTGTCTTCCTCTCTTTCTTCTCTCCTCCCTCTTCTTCCCTTCCTCTTCCCTCGCTCTTGCTCTCTATTTCTCTCTTTCTCTCGCTCTCCTCTCATGATAATGCCGCCGGTCCCTGTGGCTGATTTGATTAGATCTCCCATTTTGTTCCCTGATGCTGTGACGCCCCCCACCCCCCACCGCCCACCCACCCACCCCCATCACCCACCCCCATCAGCCCCTTCACCAACTCCCATCAGCCCCTTCACCACCACCACCCACCACTGCAAGGCTGTGTACAGTGGCACCACAGCCTTTTTCTAATGCAGACCGCGGACGCGGGAGAGAGAGCTCGGATAATGGTGGAGGGGGGACTCCAGAGAGAGACGCACAGCTACAGAAAGAGAGAGGGAGAAAGAGAAGGAGAAAGAGAGAGAGAGACAGAGAGAAAAAAATAGATGAAGAGAAAAAGAGAGAAGGAAAGAGAAGGATAGAGAGAGAAAAAAAGATAGAGAGAGAGACCAACAGCGGAGAGGTAGAAAAATAGATACATAGAGAGAGAGAGAGAAAGAGAGAGAGAGAAAGAGAGACAGAGAGAGAAAGAGGAGAGGAGTGTGAAGGAGGAAAAAAAAGAGCTCTGCTGTCCTCTGCCCTCCTCTCCTCTCTTCTCTCCTCTCTTCTCTCCTCTCCTCTCCTCTCCTCTCCTCCACTCTCCTCTCCTGTCCCATCCTCTCCTTTCCTCTCCTCTCCTCTCCTCTCCTCTGCTCTCCTCTCCTCTGCTCTCCCCTCCTCTCCTCTCCCCTCCTCTCCTCTCCTCTCCTCTCCTCTCCTCCTCTCCTCTCCCCTCCTCTCCTCTGCTCTCCTCTCCTCCACTCTCCTTTCCTCCACTCTCCTCTCCTCTCCTCTCCTCCTCTCCTCTCCTGTCCTCTCCTCTCCTCTGCTCTCCCCTCCTCTCCTCTCCTCTCCTCTCCTCTCCTCCTCTCCTCTGCTCTCCCCTCCTCTCCTCTGCTCTCCTCTCCTCCACTCTCCTTTCCTCCACTCTCCTCTCCTCTCCTCCTCTCCTCTCCTGTCCTCTCCTCTCCTCTGCTCTCCTCTGCTCTCCTCTCCTCCTCTCCTCTGCTCTCCTCTCCTCTCCTCTCCTCCTCTCTTCTCCTCTCTCCTCCTCTCCTCTCCTCTGCTCTCCTCTCCTCCTCTCCTCTGCTCTCCCCTCCTCTCCTGTACTCTGCTCTGAGAGCGAGGAGATGAGTGTTGAGAGCCTCCATCTCTCTAATTCACTTTTCAATTTGGCCGCTGATCTGTGCGGCGACTGAGGCCGTATTGACCTGGACTAATGGCCTAGTGCTTGTAATGGGGGCTCTGCTTGTGCGGGGCGTGTACAGGTGGGGGGCAGAATGTGTGTGTGTGTAATGTGACTCGATATATGTGATGTGTGATGCATTGCTTGTGTATTGTGTGTGTGTGTACATATTGCTGTATGTGTGGCTGTGTGTGTGTGTGTGTGTGCATGTGTGTGCTTGTGTGTGCCTGTGCATGCCTGTGTGCGTGTGTGTATGTGTGTGATTGGTATAAGTGTTTGTGTGTGTGTGTGTGTGCGTGTGTGTTCTTTGTGCGTGTGTGTGGCTGTGAACGCATGTGTGTGTGTGTGCATGCATGCATGGGTGTTTGTCTGTGTGTGTGTGTGTGCGTGCGCGTGCACATGTGTATGTGTATGTGTGTGATTGGTGTGTGTGTTTGTGTGTGTGTGTGATTGGTATGTGTGTGTGTGTGTGTGTGTGTGTGTGTGTGCATGCATGCATGGGTGTTTGTCTGTGTATGTGAGTGCGTGCGCATGCACATGTGTATGTGTATGTGTGTGATTGGTGTGTGTGTGATTGGTATGTGTGTTTGTGTGTGTGTGTCTGACATCGGTTATCTATATTTAATCTTGGCCGAATGACTTAGAGGGTCTGCCTTCATCTGTGCCCTTTGAGAATGAGTTGTGTTGAGAGGATCCCTCTATCTCCATTCACTCAGGGCACCCCCCCAGGCGCCCCTGTCTGTATGGGCTCTGTGAGCAGAGACATATGGGTGCAGCAACTAAGTGATAACCTTTTGGCAGACTCCTCCATCACAAGAGGGATATAAACATGTCATAAATATGTCCTAGCCGGAGGCGCCTAATCCCGGCTTCAAAGACTAGGCTAAAAGTCCTGATATCTGTTGGTTCTACCTGTGTGCATAACATCAATGATTTCACTAATCAGGGTCATCTACCTGGCTGAACAGTTACTAGGTTACTAGAATCTGGTGGCTTTATGTTGGTTGGAATGAATACTGTATGTGGTAGAATAGAATAGAATAGAATAGAATAGAATAGA
>CM050201.1:26695092-26697592 GCA_027475355.1 Coilia nasus
TCTCCTCCCTCTCCTCTCTTTTCCACTCCTCTCCTCCCCTCTCCACTCCTCTCCCTCTCCTCTCCTCTCCTCCCCTGTCCTCTCCTCTCCACTCCTCTCCTCTCCTCCTCTCCTCTCCTCTCCACTCCTCTCCTCTCCATTCCTCTCCTCCCCCTCTCCTAACATCACTATGTATAGGCTCTTAGTTTTCCCATGTTTCTTACCCGGGCTTTTCAGGATTTTTCTTTCTTTTTGCAATCGTTTTTCTTTTCTTCTCTTTCTTTATTCTACGCACATAGTACACCCATTCTCTCTCTCTCTCTAAATACAAGCCTGTGTGTAGGCCTGTGCTCTAATCTTGCAGCGTGTCTCACAAAAACACACCTCACCTGTCCGAATAAACATCCTGACTCCTGCAGAGAGAGGCGGAACGTACCACCGGGCTCTTTGCGGAGGGGTGGCCCAGTACAAGCTCCTGCTCCCCCTCTCCCTGTTCTTGCCTTGAGTATTAAACTATCGCTGATGGATATTATAATTGAGAGTGGATGTAATTAAAATACCCTTTGCCACCAGGTTTAATTAATTTGCCACTTGTGTTCGCTTACAAACAAGTAAATATATTCATAAATAAAGTCATTGAAAAATATGAGAATTAATAAGGAAAAGCTTAATTCAGAATCCCTGTTCTCCTTGTTAGCCTAACAGACCACATTTTTTGCACTCAGGTCAAAGCATTTCTGTACATATGGGCCCTGTTCCCTCACACACTGCTACTGTACTTCAGTTAAACACAAAAGAACAGAAACAGGTCCAGCTCATTCTCTCTGCTCTCATAGTTCTGCTTTTAGTTAGCCTCATCACGTTAACCTTTTATTGTCACTCACATGCAACAGCGAGCATCGCTGCCTCACACCGGGATCGCGCGGTCGCTAACTCACACCGGGATCGCGAGGAGCAGCGGTCCACCACATTAGCACTACCGCTAGATAGCAATTAATAGGCCTATTAATTAAACACTCCGAAACAGGAAGTGATACTTTCTTTTAGCTCATTATCACAGTGTAGCTCTTCTTTTTCTTTTCTTTTTTTTGGTTCAGGCATTGCTACTGATATCTGTGCAGATCTCATTATGTATTGTGCAGTGAACAATTCCAAGGCCTTGCAGGGTTCGGCCTTCCCCACTCAGCTGCTGTCTCCATGCAGTTAGCTCAAGCCTGTTAGCGCATCCCTCTTTTTTTCTTTCTTCTTCTTCTTCTTCTTCATGGCCACTGCCCTACAGTACGTTCCGCTTCTGTCAGTTCCGGAGTGAGTGAGCGAGTGAGCGAGCGAGCGAGCGCTCTGATTATGCCTGAACCCGCCACTGTCCCGGGGTCAGTGGAAATGGGCTTTGTCTTTGATGATGACCCGGCAAACACAGAGAGATAATGGGAGCTGATGGCTGGCCGGCTTCGGTGGGTGTTGATACAACCGCCACCGGCTGGTCTGGGGTCAGGGGTCAGGGATCAGTGGTCAGCGTGGCTTTGATGAGAGGGCGCCTCGGCACTGTTCAGGCTAAAGAAGTATCAGGGTCTGATGGATGACTTCATGTTGCGTATAGTATGTGCTGCTCTGTCAATGAGACACAATAACTCTGTCCTCCTTCTTTTGGCAACTTTTACTCGGCTGAGTTCTCTGTAGTAGTATACAGTAGTGTAAGGCAATAGACTTGTACAGCTATGGGCAAACATGTTCACTTAACGTAGCTCTAGATCTTACTGTTCACGTCTGGTACTACTAAAGTTCTGACTTGACTTTGGGGATGACCTCATAGGCCATTTTGAATTGTAACCTTTTGACAATAGCACAAATTTGAGTAATTTGAGTAATTAGCAGAAAATGCAGAAAAATACAATAAAATTTAAATATTCCCTTAATGAAAACTTGTGCAAATGTAAATGGAACAAAAAATCGACTTCCTTAGATTAATTACCAGCATAGCTGTCGGCCCAACGGATATTATTGTAGCAAATACTCAGACACGAATCTAGGAGAACACATGGAATTACATTGGTGTTCTTGATGTTTATAATGGCACGGACAGACTAAACACAGACTGAATGGGCAGAATAGTAGGCCATTCACACAGACAGAACAATGGGCAAAATTGGCACAAAGACAGAAACACAAAGAAACTCTACACTAGGGCATAAATCATTACACAGACTCTGATTGGTAACTAACAGTTTCACATAGATAGTAGCAGGAAAGGCTAACGACGAGACATCCCAAAAGGCAACACTAATCCGATTTTCACACTGAGACACTTACATCCTCATCCACACAAGCACAGTTTCGTGACTGACCTACATCTCACACACACACACACACACACACACACACACACACACACACACACACAGACGGAACTCTCATCCATCATTGCAGCTCCCTCATCACTAAGTAGCCTGCTGGAATGACCTCTGCAAATGTCTTCCCCATACTCACTAGTAACTGAATCAAATCTGACATACTGACTGCTCAA